>SKCR01035426.1:0-247782 GCA_019454045.1 Zanthoxylum bungeanum | reverse complement strand
CAACCACAGAGAATACGATGCGAGCAAGTAAAGATACCGAACCTCATCAAACTATCCTGAGTACAAAGGCCTCCATGAATAGATATCCAAAGCAAAAAGGAATGGCGGGTAATGGCCTTCTGGAACCAAACAACTCGAGACCAATGCAACAAGGTTCCCTTTGTCCGCATGGCTTTCAAGACACTATCCACAGAAAATCTCTCTCTCTTATCATCCTCCCAAACCAGCTCATCCTCCCTCATACTAGAAGGATTCGGAAGATAAGACCGAGCCAAATCAACAAGGGCAACAGACCTAGATGGGGGACATCGCCAAGAAGAATCAGAGATAATGGAAGCAACTGTAGCCATCCTGACAAGAAACTCACTAGGATGCGAAATCCAGCAAACCCCAAGTATTTTTCTTTAAGCCCCAAGAACCTTAATCAATGATTTTGTAAGAACAAAACCCATCCAACATCAGCCCTAAACCACCATGAAACATTGCCCATGATAACTCAAAACATGAAATCAGTGTGTTTTGCTAGCAAATGGAGACGCCACTAAGTTTGCTAAACTTAGATAAGTCGATTCAAACTTGAAAAGGGGAATCCCTCCCTTACAAGAAATTCGGCCATAGCCAAAGCAAAAGCTTATATGTTTTCTTACAAATTTCGTGGTTAACCTAAAATGAAGAAGAAGGCAATTTTAAATAGTGTTACAAAAGAAACCCTAAAGGCATAAAGACAATAATGCCCCTAAATTCGAAATTAAAAAAATACCAAAGTCTTTAATTCTTCAAAGGTCTATAAAGCTTCAATCAGAACTGATTTGGGCCAAGTGAAATGTCTTTGGGCCCTCTCAATTGAAGCCCACATGTGTCTCTATTTGTTTGTTGCAATTGGCCATAAAACTCTGAACTAATCCCGCCATTGCTTCTCTGAGTCTTTTGGTCTTCTATCTTGTAATTGGCCCTTCCGGTACTTGTAATGGGTCTATTGTATTATTGGCCATGTCCTTTGATGCTCCACGAGTGGCCTGGATCATGTCACATCCTCGCTAACCTAAATAGCATGAATTTGCCACCTTCCCCCATATAGAAACTCTTTTTAACTCTCCTTTTTGTTTCCCCCTCACGTTCACTCACACTCCCCTTGGGAACTCCCACAGCCTTAGCCTGATTTTTCTCATCAGATTTAGCACTCTCACTAGCCTCACCCAAGGTGATGTTTCCCTTTGCTCTCTCTTTGTCACGCTCAAGTAGCAACTTAACCTGATCTTCATGTACTTGTGTAGGTGTAAGTGGGTATAAAGTAATGGGTTTTCCTTTATGCTGAAAGGAGTACTTATTCTTGAACCCATCATGAATAACCTTCTTATCAAACTGCCACGGCCTGCCAGAAGAATATGTCCAGCATGCATCGGTATCACATCATATAGGACATCATCTTTGTATGGCCCAATAGTAAATGTCATCAATACTTGCTTTGTCACATTTATTTCCCCACAATCATTTAACCACTGCACTTATATGGTTTTGGGTGTCTCAAGCAACTCAACCCCAATCGCTCAATCAAAGTTGTGCTAGCAACATTAGTACAACTACCCCATATATGATCATACTGCACCACTTGCCATTCACACGGCACCTAGTGTGGAATATGTTATCCATCTGATGCGTACTCTCATCCTCTACAACCAGTGCACTCAAAGCACGCTTGACAACTAAGGACAAGTTATCCACCGGGTATGCAGCTCCCTCGTGGTCACTAGTATCCTCCAACTCTGGCATCTCATCATCAACCTCACTATCAGTAGAGTACACATCTCCACTCTTCTTATCAATCACTAAGGTACGTCTATTGGGACATTCTGTAGCATAGTGTCTGACATGATCCAGGCCGACAACAAACCAAAGGACGCATTACAAGTGGCAGAAGGGCCAATTACGAGGCAGAGGACCAAAAGACTTAGAGAAGCAATGGCGGGATTAGTTCAGAGTTTTATGGTCGATTGCAACAAACAAATAGAGATGCATGTGGGCTTGGATGGAAAGGGCCCAAAACCATTTCACTTGGCCCAAATCAGTTTAGAATAAAGCTTCCTAGGCATTTGAAGACTTAAAGACTTGATATTTGTGTAATTTCGTTTTTAGGGGCATTGTTGTCTTTATGACTTTAGGGATTCTTTTTGTAACACTATTTAAGCTTACTTTCTTCTTCATTTGAGGGCAACCAACGAAATTTGTAAACTCAAAAGCTTAAAGCTTTGGCTATGGCCGAATTCTTGTAAGGGAGGATTCCCCTTTTCAAGTTTGAATCGACTTATCTAAGTTTGGCAAACTTAGTGGCGTCTCCATTTGCTAGCAAAACACTACAAGGATTCATCTTAAGGGTTCTCAAGGGCAAGTTCTTTGTGGGACTTCTTTGTGGCCTTGGAAGGGTTTTGTTCCTACAAAATCAAATTCGCGGTTCATGGGGTTTCCGTCCGTTGCTTGGGATTTACTTGGATTTCGAATCTAAGTGGGTTTCTTGTCATTGGTATCTAGAGCTCAGGGTTCCAAGGTCTGATTTTTCTATCTTTCCTTTTGTTTTATTCTGTTTTTTTTATTTTGTTCTTTGTTATTTTCGTTTCAGTCCTTGTTGGATCTTGTTTCTGTTTTTGTTTTGTTCATATTCTGGATCTGGTTTTGTTGTGAAGCATATTCTGGATCTGGTTTTGTTGTTCTGCATATCAGTTATCTTTATCTTTTTCCAGTTCTGGGCTTCTGTTCTGTTCTTCCTATCAGTTCGTCATAGTCATTCTGTTCTTTAGCATATGTTTAAGAAATAAGCATGTTCTTGGCGGCTGTGTGTTTTGTTTCTAAACCCTAGTGAAGTCTGAAATCAGTCCCTGAAATCTGACCTAAAACGTAACCTTTGAAATCTGCCTCTGAAATCAGACTCTGAGTTCAGACCTTGAAACTTAACCATTGAATCAGACTCTGAGATCAGACCCTGAAACTTAACCATTGAATCAGCCTCTGAAATCAGACCCTGACCAGTAACCTCTGAAAATTAGCCTCTGAGATCAGACCCTGAAACTTAGCCTCTGAATTCAGACCCTGACCAGTAACCTCTGAAAATTAGCCTCTGAATTCAGACCCTGAAATCAGACCCTTATTCGACTCTGAAATCAGACACTGACCAGCAGCCTCTGACTTCAGACCCTGGATTCAGACCCTCATCAGACTCTGAAATCAGGCTTTGAAAACCAGCCTATGAAATCAGAACCTAAATCAGCCTCTGAAATCATAACCACATTTATTAGCATCTGACGTTATCAAAAAAAAAAAAAAAAGAGAAAAGGGACTTGAGTGATAGTGATCACTTTTTTTTGTTGAATCTAGTTTGTTCCATATTATCATTTAGGTGCCCATGGAGGGTATTCCATCAAAATTTCTATAGAAGTGCCAAATTTTCTCCCAAAATTGCATACGACCGTGAATTTGCATGCTTATTTTTTTTCCATTGTGCTAATTGTTTACTCCTTATCTCTAATTACTCTTGCTTAAGTATTATTGATTGAGTCTCCGTCATTACTATTCCTATTCACGTTTTGTTTTCCGCCTGCCCTATATATATATATATTATTGGGTCCGTTGTGTGCATGCTAGCTTGAGGACTACATTTGGTTTGTATTCTTGGATTGAGTGTGGTTCACATTTGAATTGAGGACGAACTCAAGAGTGGTAAAAGGTAGTGATTGTGAGCACAGTATCGGGTAAAAGCCAATAGAGTGCAAACACGAGTGGAGTGATATCATTCGAGTGTAAACACGTGAGATTGTGAGAATTTAGATATTTGCTTTACTTTCTTGTTATTTCTAATCTGTTTGTTTGTGTTGAGATGGCAGGTCTAACTACTGATGAAAAGCTTGAGGCTTTGGATAGGAAATTTACAGATATGATGGAGAACATGAATACTGCTTTGGAGAGATTGTCTAAGAGTGTGAGAGTATTCAAACTGGTAGCGGTCCTAGAGTACCACCACCTCAGAATGTACCACCACCTCACAATGTTGCCACCTCGCCGTGTACCACCACAGTATGTACCACCAGATGAAGAAGAAGCTGAAAATGAGTTTGATGATTCTGATGGTTTTGATGATGTGGAGGAGAGATTTTAGCCTGGGCATGATAGGAGGCCTAATAGGAGGTTTGATCGAGGAATATAGGAGGGATAGACGTTTTGATGATAGAGGTGCATTTGATGCCAGAAGAGGGGATTATGATCGGAGAGGATATGGTAGGCGAGGAGATGTAGATGGTGATCTAGGTAGCATCAAGATCAAGATACCAACATTCCAAGGTAAGAATGATCCTGAAGCTTATTTAGAATGGGAAAAGAAAATAGAATTGATTTTCAACTGTCATCACTACTCAGACGAGAAGAAGATCAGTCTGGCAGCAATTGAGTTTACCGATTATGCTATGATTTGGTGGGATCAGCTTGTCTCTACTCGGAGGAGAAACTATGAGAGACCGGTTCAGAACGTGGGCAGAACTTAGAGGTCTCATGAGAAAAAGATTTATACCCAGCCATTACTATAGGGAGTTGTATCAGAAACTACAACATCTGTATCAGGGGGCCAAGAGTGTTGAAGACTATTACACAGAGATGGAAGTTGCCATGATCAGGGCAAATGTAGTTGAAGATGCAGAAGCTACTATGGCACGATTTCTAGGGGGCTTGAATAGAGAGATTGCAAACATGGTGGAGTTGCATCATTATGTTGATTTGGAGGATATGCTTCACATGGCTATCAAGATAGAAAGGCAACTCAAGAAAAAGTCAACATCCAGATTTGGTACTCATGCTACATCTGCATGGAAAGGGAAATGGGTTCCGAATGAGAAGCGAGATGGAGGCTTTGACAAGCCTAAAGGCGAATTCAGTGGAGGCTTTAATAAGCCTAGGGCGAGAACCTAGTGCCAAGGGTAAAGTGCAGAACCGAGCAAAACTAGACCAAAACCTGAGGGTGCAACTACTAGAACTAAGGATGTCAAGTGTTTTAAATGTTTGGGCATGGGACATTATGCTTCAGATTGTCCCAATAGACGTACCTTAGTGATTGATAAGAAGAGTGGAGATGTGTACTCTACTGATAGTGAGGTTGATGATGAGATGCCAGAGTTGGAGGATGCTAGTGACCATGAGGGAGCTGCATACCCGCTGAATAACTTATCTTTAGTTGTCAAGCGTGCTTTGAGTGCACATGTTGTAGAGAATGAGAGTATGCAGCAGAGGGAGAACATATTTCCATACTAGGTGTCATGTGAATGGTAAGGGGTGTAGTATGATTATAGATGGGGGCAGTTGTACTAATGTTGCTAGCACAGCTTTGATTGAGCGATTGGGGTTGAGTTGCTTGAGACACCCGAAGCCTTACAAGTTGCAATGGTTAACTGATTGTGGGGAAATAAGTGTGACAAAGCAGGTTTTGTTGAGCTTTACCATTGGGCCATACACAGATGATGTCCTATGTGATGTGATACCGATGCATGCAGGACATATTCTTTTGGGTAGACCGTGGCAGTTTGATAAGAAGGTTATTCATGATGGGTTCAAGAATAAATACTATTTTCAGCATAAAGGAAAACCCATTACATTATACCCACTTACACCTGCACAGTCCATGAAGACCAGGTTAAGCTACAACTTGAGCATGACAAAGAGAGAGCGAAGGGAAACACCACCTTGGGTGAGACTAGTGAGAGTGACGTATCTGGTGAGAAAAATAAGGCCAAAGCCGTGGGAGTTCCCAAGGGGAGTGTGAGTGAACGTGAGGGGGAAACAAAAGTGACATGAGTCCAACCACACCAGAGACATTACAGGATGCAGCTAACAACTTTGAAGAACCCATAAAGTTGCCAACAGGGCCAATCACACGCCAAAGAGCAAAGAAGATCAGAGAGGCCTTTGCGGGACTAGCTCAGAGCTATGTGACCAGTTGCAGCAACCAAGTCAAGTGCACACCAGAGACACATATGGGCATAACCAGAGAGGTCCCCAAGCTATTTCATTTGACCCAGATCAGTTCAGACTGAAGCATAGCAGAGCAGCTTCAGCACCAGCACCCTTTTGACCCGATTTCACCACCCATTTTGGGACTATGTTGAATTCGGCCAAATGGGGGCATTTTTGTCATTTGTGCTTGACATTTTGACTTTATTTATGATGTAATTAGCATGGTTGACTATGCCATTAGGCTTAATTATGCTTAGATTTGTACTTAGCCGGAAGCACGTCAATTTACTATAGCATGTAAGCACCTCAATTAGCTTAAGTGAGATTAGCTTCTAATCTTTGTTTTAAGTTTATTTAGGTGCAAAAGGACCTTAATGGTCGTGGTTGAGGTGCTTGACTTAGGGCTTTTGGTAATTTTAACTCTAGGGGTCATTTTAGCCTTTTTACTCTTTTGTAACCCTAACTATATAACTCTCCTTTGTAAATTTTATCACCACCAACGTGATATACAGAATTTTGAAAGTGAGAAAAGCTTGAGCTTTCCATGGCTATGGCCAAAAACCTTGTTGAGGGAGGGATTCCCCTTTTCAAGTTCAAATTGACTTATCTAAGCTTGGCAACTTAGTGGCGTCTCCATTGCTAGCAAAATACAATCTGATTTCATGCTTGTGGTTATCATGGACGTGAGTTTCATGGTGGTTAGGGGCTGATCTTGGTTGGGTTTTGTTCCTACAAAATCAGTATTCAAAGTTCTTGGGGTTTTGAGAAAGATGCTTGGGGTTTGCTTGGTTTCCAACCCAAGTGAGTTTCTTGTCATTTGGTATCAGAGCTTAGGGTTCCAAGGTCTGATTTTCCTATCTTTAGTGTTGTTTGATTGTGTTTTCATCTTTGTTCTTTGTTGATTTAGTTTCTGCATCAAGGTTTTCTTCCACCTTGATTCGGCCATTGTAGGATCTTATTGTTTCTTGCTGATTCTTGTTGATTTGTGATCAAAATAGCATGAATAACATTCTGCCCTTGAGTGTTTTTGATTGATCATGAGTATTTCTTTGTGTTAAGCTTTGACTACTTAGGTCGAAATTGGGGATTTTGTGTTCTTTGCTTGAATCAAGCGTTTTTTTGTTAATTCTATGTTACTAGGACGTGCTTAACATTGTTATTAAGTTATTAGTTTCAAAAATCAAAAAAAAAAAAGAATTGCATCAGGTCAGATTCGGCCAAGGAAGAACCATCACCACCCTTGCTTTGTTCTTGCCATATGCATCTCACTTAGCTTGTTTTCAATAGGTTTTGTCATATCTACTTTGAGAAAATCAGATTGCACTTCATTACTCCTAGCATTTGCATGAACTAGCTTGTTTCCATTCTTGTGAAGTTAGCACAATCTTGTGAGTTTGAGTGAAACGAAGAAAGATTGAGTGAATTATTGATGAAAGTGAATGTGTAATTGATGAAACAAATCTGAATGCAGACGAATTTGGTGATTGGAGTGAGTTGTATCATGTTGTATCTTGCTGATTTGTGTTGTTTAATGTTGAAGAATCAAGTGAAGCAATGTTGAGTGCAACAAATTTGCACTAAATTCGTGTGTATCCAAGCAAGTATCACTTGACACCTCTTGAAATATTGTTATTATAAGTGAAGAGGCAAGAAATTCATCATTAGCTTGACATGGGAACTTGTGTGTAATCATTGTGTTTTTTAAGGTGCTTGAAGAGGCAAGTAGCTGCATCACCTAGTTGCTTGCAAAACTATTTACTTAGCTTGTAATTTGATTTGGCTGAATTGGAAATTGAGATAGTTACATTGTAACTAGATCATTTATGCTCATTTGCAAGTTGAAAGGTTGATACTACCATATTGCTGAATTGATTATATGAGTTACATTGTCATTTGAGTTGTATTTACATATTGTAAGTGTTAAGGATATAACTTGAAAATTACCGAATGTGGTAATCTTGTTATTTGCATTGTATTTCATTTGCTTTGTATACATTTTGAGTGTGAGAGACAAAAGAAAGAGTGAAGAAAAAAAAAAAAAAGAAAAGAAAAGTGTGAGAGAAAATAATAGTGAGTGATCACAAGATTGGCTAAGTGTCACATTGAGTGCATGCTTGTTTGCTTGTGCATTTAGCTAACTCGTCTTTTTTCTTACTCGTGCATCTAGCTTAAGTTTTTTTGATTGAGTCTTCGTGATTACTATCTCATTCACATTATTCCAACTACCGTATATACATCATTGGTTCATTGTGTTTCTGCTAGCTTGTGGACTACACCTTAGTTGACCATTCTGGGGATTGAGTTGATTTGTAATTGAATCGAGGAAGAACTCAATAGTGGTAAAAGGCAGTGAGTGTGAGCACAGTATCGGGTAAAAGCCAATAGAGTGTAAACACGAGTGGAGTGATATAATTGAGTGTAAACACGTGAGATTGTGAGCTTGAGAGGATTTTATATTACTTTCTTGTTATTACTAATTTGTTTGTTGAGCTTTGAAATGGCAGGTGCTAGTTTAACCATCGATGAGAAACTTGCAGCTATGGATAGAAAGTTTACAGATATGATGGAGAATATGAATACTGCATTGGAAAGGTTGTCCAAGAGTGTAGAGAGTATTCAGTCGGGCAGTGTTCCCAGAGCACGCTACCTCAGAATGTACCACCACCTCATAATGTACTACCACCTCATAATGTACCACCACCTCATAATGTGCCACCACGACGAGTACCACCGCAACATATACCATCAGATGAAGAAGAAGCCGAGAATGACTTTGATGATTTTGATGATCTTGATGATGTTGAGGAGAGGTTTCAGCCTAGACAAGATCGGAGGCATGGTAGGGGGTTTGGTAGAGGTGTGATAGGAGGTTTGATGGGAGACATAATAGGAGGATAGACGATTTGATGATAGAGGTGCATTTGATGATAGGCAAAGGGATTATGATCGAAGAGGTTATGGTAGACGGGGGGACTTAGATGGAGATCTAGGTAGCATTAAAATCAAGATACCAACCTTTCAGGGGAAGAATGATCCCGAGGCTTATTTGGAATGGGAGAAGAAGATTGAGCTGATATTCAATTGCCATCACTACTCAGATGAGAAGAAAATCAATCTGGCAGCTATTGAGTTTACTGATTATGCCATGATATGGTGGGATCAGCTTGTTACTACTCGGATAAGAAACTATGAGAGACCAGTTCAGACTTGGGAAGAACTCAGAGGTCTTATGAGGAAGAGGTTCATTCCGAGCCATTACTACCGTGAGTTGTATCAGAAGCTACAACATTCTGTATCAGGGTACCAAGAGTGTTGAGGATTACTACACAGAGATGGAAGTTGCCATGATCAGGGCGAATGTAGTTGAGGATGCAGAGGCTACTATGGCACGGTTTCTTGGAGCTTAAATAAGGAGATTGCCAACATTGTGGAGTTACATCATTATGTTGATTTGGAGGACATGCTTCACATGGCTATCAAGGTAGAGAGGCAACTCAAGAAGAAGGCCACATCCAGATTTGGTACTCAGACTACTTCTACTTGGAAGGGGAAATGGGTTCCGAATGAGAAGCGAGATGGAGGCTTTAACAAGCCTAGAGGTGATTTCAGTGGAGGCTTTAACAAGCCTAGAGTCGAACCTAGTGGCAAGGGTAAAGAGGCTGTAGAATCGAGTAAACTTAGACCTAAACCTGAGGGTACAGCTACGAGAACTAAAGATGTCAAGTGTTTCAAGTGTTTGGGCATGGGACACTATGCCTCACAATGTCCTAATAGGCGCACCTTAGTGATTGACAAGAGCGGAGATGTGTACTCTACAGATGATGAGGTTGAGGATGAGATGCCAGAGTTAGAAGATGCTAGTGACCACGAGGGAGCTGCATACCCTTTAGATAACTTATCCCTAGTTGTTAAGCGTGCTTTGACAGCACAAGTTGTTGAGGATGAGAGTGATCAACAGAGGGAGAACATATTCCACACCAGATGCCGTGGAATGGTAAGGTTGTAGTATGATTATAGGTGGAGGCAGTTGTACCAATGTGGCTAGCACGGCTTTGATTGAGAGATTGGGTTGAGTTGCTTGAAGCACCCCAAGCCTTACAAGTTGCAATGGTTAAATGATTGTGGTGAAGTGAAGGTAACGAAGCAGGTATTATTGAGCTTTACCATTGGGCCGTACACAGATGATGTTCTATGTGATGTGATTCCGATGCATGCGGGTCACATACTTTTGGGGAGGCCGTGGCAGTTTGATAAGAAGGTGATTCATGATGGGTTCAAGAATAAGTATTCATTTCAGCATAAAGGGAAACCCATTACACTATACCCACTTACACCAAAGCAAGTCCATGAAGATCAGGTTAAGTTGCAGCTTGAGAGGGAAAAAGAGAGGGCGAGTGCAAACACTAACTTGGGGGAAACTAGTGAGAGTGTGAAAAATAAGGCCAAGGCCGAGAGTTTACCCAAGGGAAGTGAGAGTGAAAGTAAGGGGGACACCAAAGGGAGAGTGAAAAGGAGTTTCTACATGGGTGAGGGTGAAGCGAGGAGAGCTTTCAAGGCTAGCAGCCTGATGCTATTGTTAGTTTACAAGGAGCCCCATGTTTATTTTTCTAACACTGACCCTTTACTTCCTATGTCTATTTCATCTCTTTTGCAGGACTACAACGATGTACTGACTGAGGACATTCCTAGTGGGCTTCCACCTATTAGAGGCATTGAGCACCAAATAGACTTCGTACCTGGAGCAGTCATTCCCAACAGGCCATCCTATAGAAGCAATCCTGAGGAGACAAAGGACTTCAACGGCAAGTGCGGGATTTGATGGACAAGGGGTATGTAAGGGAAAGCATGAGTCCATGTGCAGTACCAGTGCTTCTAGTTCCTAAGAAAGATGGGACATGGCGTATGTGTGTTGATTGTCGAGCCATCAATAATATAACGGTAAAGTATCGCCATCCTATTCCTAGGCTAGATGACATGTTAGATGAATTGCATGGTTCCAAGATATTTAGTAAGATTGATTTGAAAAGTGGATACCATCAAATTCGCATGAGAGAGGGAATGAGTGGAAAACCGCATTTAAGACCAAATATGGATTATATGAATGGTTAGTTATGCCATTTGGTCTTACAAACGCACCTAGCACATTTATGAGATTAATGAATCATGTTATGCGTGCATTTATAGTAGGTAAGTTTGTTGTGGTATACTTTGATGACATCTTAGTTTACAGTACATCGATTGAGGAGCATGAATTACATTTGAGACATGTACTTGATGTTTTACGAAAAGAACAACTGTATGCTAACTCTGACAAATGCACATTTTGCATGGATAGAATTGTTTTTCTTGGCTTTGTTGTGAGTGCAGATGGGATCGAGGTAGATGTGGAGAAGGTGAAGGCAATTCAGGAATGGCCTACACCAACTACAGTGACAGAAGTCCGAAGCTTTCATGGATTAGCGAGCTTCTATAGGAGATTTGTCAAGGACTTCAGTAGCATTGCCGCACCATTGACCGAGGTAGTAAAGAAGACAGTTGGTTTTCAATGGGGCGAGGCGCAAGAGCGAGCATTCCAGGATCTTAAAGCGAAGTTATGCAGTGCGCCCATTTTGGCACTACCCAACTTCGAGAAGACATTTGAAATTGAGTGCGACGCATCAGGGTTAGGTATTGGAGCAGTTCTTATGCAAGAAAAGCGGCCAATAGCCTATTTTAGTGAGAAGCTGAATGGAGCAGCTTTGAGGTACCCCACGTACGACAAAGAGTTATATGCGCTTGTGAGAGCACTTCAGACGTGGCAGCACTACTTGTGGCCTAAAGAGTTCGTGATCCACACCGACCATGAATCATTAAAACACTTGAAGGGTCAAGGTAAGCTAAATAAGCGACACGCAAAATGGATGGAATTCGTTGAGTCATTTCCATATATTATACGCTACAAGCAAGGTAAAGAAAATCGTGGCCGATGCATTATCTCGCAGGTATGTTTTACTTACTTCAATGCATGCACGGATGTTGGGATTTGATTTGATTAAGGAACTATATGAGTGTGATTCTGATTTTGGTGAGATTATTGTTGCTTGTGCAAAGTCATCTTTTGGAAAGTTTTACATTCATGACGGTTTCTTATTTAAAGCGAACAGGTTGTGTGTCCCTACTTGTAGTATGCGTGAGTTGCTTGTGAAAGAAGCGCATGGGGGAGGTTTGATGGGGCATTTTGGGATTACTAAGACTTTAGCTATTTTACATGAGCACTTTATTGGCCTAAAATGAAACGTGATGTTGAGCGTATTTGTGATAAGTGTCTAACATGTAAGCATGCTAAATCTAAATTAATGCCACATGGTTTGTATACTCCTTTGCCTGTACCTAGCGAACCTTGGGTTGATATATCGATGGATTTTGTGTTAGGTTTGCCAAGGACAAAGAGGGGTAGAGATTCAATCTTTGTTGTAGTTGATAGATTTAGTAAAATGGCTCATTTCGTTGCATGTCATAAAACCGATGATGCTACAAACATTGCAGATTTATTTTTCAGAGACATAGTGCGACTCCATGGTATACCTAGGAGTATTGTATCTGATAGAGATGTTAAGTTCCTTAGCCATTTTTGGAAGGTGTTGTGGGCTAAACTAGGCACCAAACTATTGTATTCTACCACATGTCACCCACAGACTGATGGACAAACGGAGGTAGTTAATAGGACTTTATCTCAATTATTGCGCACTATAGTTGGTAAGAATTTGAAGAGTTGGGAAGATTGTTTGCCATTTATTGAGTTTGCATATAATCGTAGCATTCATTCTTCTACATCATTTCACCTTTTGAGATTGTTTATGGTTTTCAGCCACTAACTCCATTGGATTTGTTACCATTACCTATTGATGAGCATACAGGGTTAGATGGCAAAAGGAAGGCTGATTTGGTGAAGCATATCCATGAAAAGGTAAAAGAGCACATTCAAACGAAAGAACGAGCAATATGCTTCTCATGCAAATAAGGGAAGAAAACGTGTAGTCTTTCAACCTGGTGATTGGGTTTGGGTACACATGCGTAAAGAGAGATTTCCCGAACAGCGTAAATCCAAGCTACAATCGAGAGGAGATGGACCTTTTCAAGTCTTGGAAAGGATCAATGACAATGCATATAAGCTGGATTTGCAGGGTAAGTACAACGTCTCTGCTACTTTTAATGTTTCTGACTTAACTCATTTTGATGCAGGTTCAGATTCGAGGTCGAATCCTTTTCAACAAGGAGGGAATGACATGAGTCCAACCACACCAGAGACATTACAGGATGCAGCTAACAACTTGGAAGAACCCATAAAGTTGCCAACAGGGCCAATCACACGCCAAAGAGCAAAGAAGATCAGAGAGGCCTTTGCGGGACTAGCTCAGAGCTATGTGACCAGTTGCAGCAACCAAGTCAAGTGCACACCAGAGACACATATGGGCATAACCAGAGAGGTCCCCAAGCTATTTCATTTGACCCAGAGATCAGACTGAAGCATAGCAGAGCAGCTTCAGCACCAGCACCCTTTTGACCCGATTTCACCCATTTTGGGACTATGTTGAATTCGGCCAAATGGGGGCATTTTTGTTCATTGTGCTTGACATTTTGACTTTATTTATGATGTAATTAGCATGGTTGACTATGCCATTAGGCTTAATTATGCTTAGATTTGTACTTAGCCGGAAGCACGTCAATTTACTATAGCATGTAAGCACCTCAATTAGCTTAAGTGAGATTAGCTTCTAATCTTTGTTTTAAGTTTATTTAGGTGCAAAAGGACCTTAATGGTCGTGGTTGAGGTGCTTGACTTAGGGCTTTTGGTAATTTTAACTCTAGGGTCATTTTAGCCTTTTTACTCTTTTGTAACCCAACTATATAACTCTCCTTTGTAAATTTTATCACCACCAACGTGATATACAGAATTTTGAAAGTGAGAAAAGCTTGAGCTTTCCATGGCTATGGCCAAAAACTTGTTGAGGGAGGATTCCCCTTTTCAAGTTCAAATTGACTTATCTAAGCTGGCAACTTAGTGGCGTCTCCATTGCTAGCAAAATACAATCTGATTTCATGCTTGTGGTTATCATGGACGTGAGTTTCATGGTGGTTAGGGGCTGATCTTGGTTGGGTTTTGTTCCTACAAAATCAGTATTCAAAGTTCTTGGGGTTTTGAGAAAGATGCTTGGGGTTTGCTTGGTTTCCAACCCAAGTGAGTTTCTTGTCAAAAAGGGAGAGTTAAAAAGGGTTTCTACATGGGTGAGGGTGAAGCGAGGAAAGCATCAAGGCTAGCAGCTCATGCTATTGTTAGTCTATAAAGAGCATCATATTTATTTTACTAAACTAACCCTTTGCTTCCTGTGTCTATTTCATCTCTTTTGCAGGATTACAGTGATGTACTGACAGCGGACAATACCTAGTGGGCTTCCACCCAATTAGAGGTATCGAGCACAGAATAGACTTCATACCTGGAGCAGTCATTCCTAACGACCGGCTTATAGTAGCAATCCCGAGAGACAAATGAGCTACAAAGGCAAGTACGAGAGTTGATGGACAAGGGTATGTCAGGGAAAGCATGAGTCCTTGTGCAGTACCAGTGCTTCTAGTTCCTAAGAAAGATGGACGTGGCGCATGTACGTTGATTGCCGAGCTATCAACATATTACGGTAAAGTAATCGTCACCCCATTCCTGACTAGATGACATGTTGGATGAATTGCATGGTTCCAAATTTTTAGTAAGATTGATTTAAGAGTGGATACCATCAAATTCGCATGAGAGAGGGAGATGAGTGGAAAACTGCATTTAAGACTAAGCATGGCTTGTATGAATGGTTAGTTATTGCCATTTGGTCTTTCAAAAGCACCTAGCACATTTATGAGATTGATGAATCATGTTATGCGTGCATTTTTAGGTAAGTTTGTTGTAGTTTATTTTGATGACATCTTAGTTTACAGTAAAACAGTAGATGAGCATGTTATGCATTTGAAGCATGTTCTTGATGTGTTAAGGCAAGAAAAATTGTATGCTAACTTTGATAAGTGCACTTTTTGTATGGATAAGAATTGTCTTCCTTGGATTTGTTGTGAGTGCAGATGGCATCGAGGTAGATTTAGAAAAGGTGAAGGCAATTAAGGATTGGCCAACACCAACAACAGTGACAGAAGTCAGAAGCTTCCATGGATTAGCAAGCTTCTACCGTAGATTTGTTAAAGACTTCAGTAGTATTGCAGCACCACTGACTGAAGTAGTGAAGAAGACTATTGGCTTCAAATGGGGTGAAGAGCAGAAGCGGGCATTCCAGGATCTGAAAATGAAGTTGTGCAGTGCACCAGTCTTGGCACTACCCAACTTTGAGAAGACATTTGAAATTGAGTGTGACGCATCCGGGATAGGCATTGGGGCTGTTTCTTATGCAAGAAAAGCGACCAATAGCTTACTTTAGTGAGAAGCTAAATGGAGCAGTTTTGAGGTACCCACATATGACAAGGAGTTGTATGCGCTAGTGCGAGCCCTTGAGACTTGGCAGCATTATTTGTGGCCTCGAGAGTTTGTGATCCATACAGATCATGAATCATTGAAGCATCTGAAGGGACAGGTAAACTGAACAAACGACACGCAAAATGGTTAGAGTTTGTTGAGACATTTCCATATGTAATCCGCTACAAACAAGGTAAGGAAAACATTGCGCCGATGCACTATCGCGAAGGTATGCTTTACTTACTTCATTGAGTGCGAGATGTTTGGGGTTTGAATTTATTAAAGAACTTTATGCTAGTGATATTGACTTTATTACTATCTATGCTGCATGTGAAAAGTCTGCTTTTAGTAAATTCTACCAACATGATGGGTTCTGTTTAAGGAAAATAGATTATGCATTCCTGTTTGTAGTATGCGTGAATTGTTAGTGAGGGAAGCACATGGGGGAGGTTTAATGGGGCACTTTGGCATTACCAAAACCTTAGGGGTATTGAGTGAACATTTCTATTGGCCAAAAATGCGGAGAGATATATTGAGCGTTTGTGTGATAAATGCTTAACTTGTAAATAGGCTAAATCTAAGGTTATGCCTCATGGGTTGTATACACCGTTGCCAATACCTAGTGAGCCATGGGTAGATGTATCGATGGACTTTATATTGGGTTTACCTAGGACTAGGAAGGGTAGAGATTCCATCTTTGGTAGTGGTTTGAAGGTTCAGTAAGATGGCACACTTTATAACATGTCATAAACTGATGATGCCACTAACATGCTGCTGACTTGTTCTTTAGAGAAGTAGTACGACTCCATGGGATTCCACGGAGTATAGTTTCAGATCGTGATGTTAAGTTCCTTAGTCACTTTTGGAAAGTTTTATGGGGTAAGTTGGGAACTAAACTTTTGTATTCTACTACTTGCCACCCCCAAACTGATGGCCAGACCGAGGTTGTTAATAGGACTTTGACTCAGTTATTACGTACTGTTATCAATAAGAACTTAAAAACCTGGGAGGATTGTTTGCCTTTTGTTGAATTTGCATATAATCGTAGTATTCATTCCTCTACATCTTACTCACCATTTGAAATTGTTTATGGTTTTCAGCCACTAACTCCATTAGATTTGTTACCATTGCCTGTTGATGAGCATGCGGGGGTTAGATGGAAAAAGAAAGCCGATTTGGTGAAGCACATACATGAGAAAGCAAGAGAGCAAATACAACGAAGAATGAGCATATGCTTCTCATGCTAATAAGGGAGAAAGCGTGTGGTATTTCATCCTGGAGATTGGGTTTGGGTACACATGCGCAAAGGAGAGATTTCCTGAACAACGTAAATCTAAGCTACAACCGAGAGGGGATGGTCCATTTCAAGTTTTGGAACGGATTAATGACAATGCATACAAGTTGGATTTACAAGGTAAGTATAATGTGTCTTCTACATTTAATGTTTCTGACTTAACTCCTTTGATGCAGGTACAGATTCGAGGTCGAATCCTTTTCAAGAGGGAGGGGATGACATGATCCAGGACGACAACAAACCAAAGGACGCTTACAAGTGCCAGAAGGGCCAATTACGAGGCAGAGGACCAAAAGACTTAGAGAAGCAATGGCGGGATTAGTTCAGAGTTTTATGGCCGACTGCAACAAACAAATAGAGATGCATGTGGGCTTGGATTGAAAGGGCCCAAAACCATTTCACTTGGCCAAATCAGTTTAGAATAAAGCTTCCTAGGCATTGAAGACTTAAGGACTTGATATTTGTGTAATTTCGTTTTTAGGGGCATTGTTGTCTTTATGCCTTTAGGGTTTCTTTTTGTAACACTATTTAAGCCTTACTTTCTTCTTCATTTGAGGGAACCAACGAAATTTATAAACTCAAAAGCTTAAAGCTTTGGCTATGGCCGAATTCTTGTAAGGGAGGGATCCCCTTTTCAAGTTTGAATCGACTTTTCTAAGTTTGGCAAACTTAGTGGCGTCTCCATTTGCTAGCAAAAAACTACAAGGATTCATCTTAAGGGTTCTCAAGGCGCAAGTTCTTTGTGGGTCTTCTTTGTGGCCTTGGAAGGGTTTTGTTCCTACAAAATCAAATTCGTGGTTCTTGGGGTTTCTGGTCCGTTGCTTGGGGTTTACTTGGATTTCGAATCTAAGTGGGTTTTTGTCAGTGTCCCATGTCCAAACATTTAAAACACTTGACATCCTTAGTTCTAGTAGTTGTACCCTCAGGTTTTGGTCTAGTTTTACTGGGTTATGCCGCCTCTTTACCTTGGCACTAGGTTCAGCCCTAGGCTTATTAAGCCTCCACCTCTAGGCTTGTTAAACTCCCCATCCCGCTTCTCATTCGGAACCCACTTCCCTTTCCATGCAGAAGTAGTTTGAGTACCAAATCTAGATGTGGACTTTTTCTTGAGTTGCCTCTCTACCTTGATAGCCATGTGAGCATATCCTCCAAATCAACATAATGATGCAACTCCACCACGTTGGCAATCTCTCTATTTAAGCCCCCTAGAAACCATGCCATAGTAGCTTCTGCATCCTCAACTACACTTGCCCGGATCATAGCAATTTCCTTCTCTGTGTAATAATCCTCAACACTCTTGGTCCCATGATACAGATGCTGTAATTTTTGATATAACTCTCTATAGTAATGGCTGGGTATAAACCTCTTTCTCATGAGACCCCTAAGTTCTCCCATGTTGAACTGATCTCTCATAATTTCTCCTCCGAGTAGAAACAATCTGATTCCACCAAATCATAGCATAATCCGTAAACTCAATTGCTGCCAAATTGATCTTCTTCTCGTCTGAGTAGTGATGACAGTAAAAATCAGCTCAATTTTCCTTTCCCATTCTAAGTAAACCTCGGGATCATTTTTACCCTGAAAGGTTGGTATTTTGATCTTGATGCTACCTAGATCACCATCTACATCTCCTCTTCTACCATATGCCCTCCGATCATAATCCCATCTTCTGTCATCAAATGCACCTCTACCACCAAATCGTCTTTCCCTCCTATCATTCCTCCTATCAAACCTCCTATTATCATGCCCAGGCTGAAATCTCTCTTCGACATCATCAAGACCATCAGAATCATCAAACTCATTTTCAGCTTCCTCTTCATCTGGTGGTACATACTGTGGTGGTACACGTCGAGGTGGCACATTATGAGGTGGTGGCTCATTATGAGGTGGTGGTGCTTGCTGGGACCACTACCAGTTTGAATACTCTCTACACTCTTGGACAGTCTCTCTAAAGTAGTATTCATGTTCTCCATCATATCTGTAAATTTTCTATCCAAAGCCTCAAGCTTTTCATCAATGGTTAGATTTGGACCTCCATCTCAACACTAAACAAAACAGATTAGAAATAACAAGAAAGTAAAGCAAATATGTAAATCCTCACAATCTCACGTGTTTACACTCGAATGATATCACTCCACTCGTGTTTACACTCTATTGGCTTTTACCCGATACTGTGCTCACAATCACTGCCTTTCACCACTCTTGAGTTCTTCCTCAATTCAAATACAAATCACTCTCAATCCAAGAATACAAAACCAAGTGTAGTCCTCAAGCCAGCATGAAACACAAAGACCCAATAATGTATATATGGGGCAGGTGGAAAATACGAATAAGAATAATAAAGACGATGACTCAATCAATAATACCTAAGCTAGAGTATTTGGGATAAGGAAATAAACAATTAGCACTATGAGAAACAAATAAGCATGTAAAATCACAGTCGTATGCAAATTCGAGAGAAAATTTGGCACCTCTATAGAAATTTTGATGGAATACCCTTCACGGACACCCAAATGATAATATGGAACCAACTAAATTTAACCAAATTTTTTCGACCTTTTTACTCTCTTTTTTCTGCTCAAGTGATCACTGCCACCCAAGTCCGAAAAAATAAGGTTAACTATCAACTCACTGATGTTCAAGTCCGATATGAAATGGGATTCAAAGTCTAATTCTTTAAGAAGTCTGGTGATGAACTGATGTTCTTTTCTTTTTTCCTTCTGTTTTTTTTTAAAAGATTCACTAGGTTTTCAGGAATAATTCACACAGCCGTTTATGAACATGCTTATTTCTTCAACATATGCTAAAGAACAGAATGTAAAAGATGAACTGTATGAAGAACACAACATAAACCCAGATTCAGAAATAAACAAATTGATGAACTGATATGAAGAACACAACAAAACCCAGATTCTGACAGAAGAATTTCAGAACAAGGTATTAACCAAGAAACAAAAAAACGAAAACAGACTTAATGAGCTGAAGCCGCCCCGCATAAGAGAGAAACTTACTACTCCAACTCTTAGCACGCATGACAATACGATCCACAAGAGAAGCACAATTTGAGGCCCGGAGTTAAGTAGAAATCAAAGGGACTCCCAAATACCGCACTGGAAGAATCCCTACTTGGAACCCCAAAACATGACGCAGCTGGCCCTGAAGGGTAGAAGAGATACCAGAGGAGAATAAATGACTTTTAGCTGGATTCGGGATTAAACCTGATAAACCACTGAACTGCCCGAGACAATCCTTGATCAAGGAGATCGAGGAGGCATCCGCTTTATAAAAAATCATAAGGTCATCAGCAAAGTAAAGATGAGTGAGACGGTCTTTAGAACACCGCCCGTGGAACTTGAAACCCTGATTAAGAGCCATTTTATGAAGTAAACCTGACAGAACTTCCATAGCCAAAATAAAGAGATAATGAGACATAGGATCACCTTGTCGCAACCCGCGACCCCCATTGAAAAAACCATGTAACTCTCCATTAATAGACACAAAAAACCTAGTAGAAGTCATACACGCCTGAATCCAACCCACCATCCTCTCTGGAATACCAACAGTTCGCAAAACCTCAACTAAAAAGTCCCAACGAACAGTGTTATAAGCTTTCATCAAGTTAATCTTAAGAGCAAATCTCGGGGAACCACCACTCCGATGATAATTTCGAACCAATTCCTGACACAAAAGAATATTGTCACTGATACGCCTGCCCGTAATAAAAGCAGATTGATTATGACTGATCACAGATGGAATGATAACCTTGATCCTATTCGTAATAAGCTTAGCAATACACTTGTAAATAGTGTAGCAATACACTTGTAAATAGTGTTGCAACAAGAATAGGTCGATAATCCTTAACTTGGGAAGGGTTGGGAATCTTAGGAATCAGAGTAATAGAAGTAGCATTAACCTGCCTCAAGAGACGACCAGAGGAAAAAAAGAGTGAATAGCACAAAGGACATCATCCCCTACAACACTCTAAGACTTCTTAAAGAACCCGAATTAAACCCATTTAGGCCTGGAGCTTTATTGTCCTTCAGCGTGAACAAGACAGCCTTAATCTTCTCATCCGAAACCTCCCAGGTAAGAGTCTCACTCTGCTCAGCAGTCACATGTCTAGTAATAGCAGATCGAAGGGCAACCCTATCAATATCCTGCTGACAGTGCTGGGGACCCAAAAGGGTCTCAAAAAAAGAAACAATCTCATCTCTAACCAAAACATCATCCTCCACACGGGTCCCATCCTCCTTAGTGATAGAAGTAATCTTGCTACGGCCGTGAAAACTCTTCATAGCAGTAAAGAAGAATTTAGTATTCTGATCCCCAAGGTTTAGCCACTGAACATGAGATTTCTATCTATTGAAGCCTTCCTCAGCCCGACTCATGTCACCATATTGTAACGAAAGACTAGCTTCTTCAACTAACAGAACAGGGTCACTAGGGCACCTGTAAAGCACACTGCACTCTATCCAACTCCCTCCTAATCTCCAAAACCCTACATGGAATCTTAGAGAAATGCTCAACATTAAACTTCTTCCAGGCCAAAACAACTCTTCAGCTTACAATATAAACTGAACATCGCAGTACCTTGAACATCAATATCCAACCCCTAGCCACAACAGAGAGAAAATCAGGATGATCAACCCAAAAATCAAAGAATTTGAAGGGAATTTTCCTCTTAGAGAGCTCTGCAAGTTTAACTACTATAGGAGAATGATCTGAAATCCAGAGGGAAGAAAGCGGGCAGAAGAACACGGGAAGAGACACTCCCAAGAAGAATTAAAGAGAACACGGCCAACTTACGCCAAATAGGAGATTGAATCTTCTTATTAAACCAAGTAAACTGACAACCAGAACTGAAGATCATCCAAACTAGCCTGACCCAAACAGCAGCCCAAATTATCTTTCCAAGCCGTCCAAGCCATAGATCCACCACACATGCTCAATCGGAGAGCGAATAGCATTGAAGTCTCCCAAAATAAGCCACGGAGAATCATCAAAAACACTACCATTAGAAATCAGGTCGGCCCAAAGCTCCCGACGCTTCTCGTAGTCACACTCACCATTAACCACCGAAACCACACAATTCACATCCCAGAAATATGAGACACACTACAATAGAATAACTTGAGCTGAAGAGCGAATAATGCTAACATTAATGTCACTAGGGTTCCAACACACCCAAACGACCAAACGGGCGAATATCAGAATGGCAAAAAAACTTCCATGAAGGATTAATCGCACGAGAGACATTCACAAAATTAACCTCCTTAACCTTGGTTTCAACTAAACCACACAACGAGAGCTTCTCATCACGAAGAAACCTCCTAACTTTAGCATGTTTTAATGGGTCATTGAGACCTCGAATGTTCCAACAACCAAAAATCATTAAAACAGAGAACAGTTGAGCCAAACCCAAATAAATCAGCACCGACGACCCCCCTCGGGACTTCCGTTTCTGACTCCTCTTACCACCAGAACCCTTTCTAGATTTGTTACGATAAACCAATTTCTTGTTCTCTAGAGAGTCAATGGCCTTATTAGCCAAACTGTTAACAATGAGAGTGGGTGAATCATAAGCTCCAGAAGGCGGACACTCAGCTAAAACAGACTTAGGAAGAACCTCGACAAAAAGTGAAGAAGCAAGGGAACACTCACCTTCCTTATTTCCATCTGCCTCTATAAAAACTGCCTCAGACGAAACCACAGACATAAGAGGAGTTACCAGAGCCAATTCCAACATATAAGAAGAGCACTCACGTAATACAAGAATCCTGTAAGTGGAAACATTCTGAATCAAATCACCGCTCGAGCTAACAGGAGTGGTCGTAGTCGCTCCCATGCCTTTCTTCTTCTTAGAGACTGGATCCAGACACCCTCCTTTTCCTTAGTCGTGTCAGCTGTAGCAACTTTATCCATAGAAGGAATAGATGGCTTGGGATTCCAGGACTGAGAAGGTTTACTAACCTCCTTACTAGGAGCCTTTTTAGGGCAGGAATTCACTGAATGGCCAAAAACTTCACAAGTGGTACGTTTCACAGGAACCCATTCAAACTCAACCCTAATAGGTACCTAGTACCATTAGGATACTGGAAAATAATCTCCTCGACAAAGGGGTTCCGAGCATCAATCTCAACACAAACTCGAGTGAAACTGAGTTGTTTTCTGGAAAGGGTAACATGGTCAACATTGAGAGGTCTCCCAACTGCACTGGACACCCAACTAATCCCTTTAGACGTCCATAAATCAAAAGGCAGGTGAAAGATTCTAACCCAAAATGGAACCTTAAATAGGTCCTCCTTGGTCAAAGATAATCCCGGTTGCCAATGTTTGAGAACCAACGGTCTATTAGCCATATGCCAAGGGGCTCCGTCCAACACCTCATTAGCTTCTTGAAGGCTGTCAAATCTAAACAAAAAGAATCAGTTATCGGAGGTTAGAACCTCTAGCAAACCAAGCCTCCCCCATAACTTGTGCACAATAGAGTTGACAGTTTGAAAAGGGAGTTTTTTTCCCACAAAGTAACTAACTAATGTACTCCGCCAATACACACTACCCTCTTCAATAACTTCAGCAAGAGGGCAACCTATAACCTTACCATCAATAACATTTGGTTGAACATAATGTAGTGTGGTAGAAAAACATGTCAAGTCAAGAGGATCTACTCCTTTAGGTCCATTCAGCGCATTAGCATAACTTTTAGGACAGGCAGAAATATTACCCCCCAATGCTACTACAGAAGCCTCATTAGCAACAGACACAGCAACCTGACTCACACCCAAAGAATCACCAATCTCACTTACGCCTGTCAACTGGACAACATTCTGTCCAAAAAGTAGAGGTAGACCCAAAAACAGCCTCAGACACAGAAGGCAACAGTTCAGACCCTAAACTCAATCCACCAACAATGCCCCCAGTACCAACAACCTGCCCCAAAGCAACACCATTATCAGTCCCAACATCAAACAAAACTTCCACTGTCGAGGACTTCAACTCCTCACCAACAAGTTTCCCAACATCCCCACGGCTAGAAACCACTACCGGCTGTGAACCAGTCTCCAAAAAAATAGAATCCACCATACTCGTAGTAGCACCACCAGCCAACACAGAAGATCCAACCCCAATAAGACAGTCAAAACCAGATCCAGGAGAAGAATACACACAAGTCGACTTACCGAGAACATTAGGCAGATCGGTAGTTCCCGGAGCAATCAGATGCCGAGAAACACTGGGCTGAGAAGTCAGAATCAAGGACAACGGTGCCTAAGAAGACAGCCCGGACGAAGAAAAGAAGACTTAAGGCTAGGAACCACAGGCTGAGCAGTATCGGCGGTCACAGAAACACCACGAGAAGCAGCTCGGACGGCCAACTGGCCAGCAGCAGGAACAAGACCCAACCCAGGACTAGACTCGGCTGAAGGACCAGATGCCTGAGCGCACACTAAGGCAGCAACCGAAGAACAAGAAACTAGAGAGTTCACCAGATCCGACGAAGAACCAGAAAGACAGAACGAGAACTTTGAATCAAAAATGCTTCATCGGACGAAGGATCAAATGGAGCCATGCGGTCAATAGATCTGACGGCCAAACGACCCCCAACAGAATGACGGGCCCCAAAATCGGCAAACGGAGACTGGCACATCGGCTAACTAGAATGGAAGGGAGAAAGAGGGAAGGAAAGCACGGGTAAGGAGAGGTCACGGCAGGACAGAAAATAAGGATAGGAGGAAGGCGGTTACTAAAGGACGAGAAGAAAAACCAAAGTTTAAAGGGTTAAAGGATTTACAAAAGGAAAAGTGGAAAGAACAGATATTGTGTTTCCGATTTGGTAGAAGACCAAAAGAGATTAATTAAGGCTCACGGCGATCTAAGACGGGAATCGCCGAGAGGGAAGGGAAAGTTGAGAGCATGACCTATTTCCTATTCCATATTGTTATTTAACTTTTAAATTACATAAAATCATATTTTATGACTAGAATATCATGTATATCTACATGTTATGGCATGTGAAAATGCAAGAGTAGGCACCCTAGGCTATATGACATGTTAATAAACAATTTAAAACATACATATTAACTCAGGTCTAGGCATCGCGACGCAAACTGGTGGGCAAGCATTGCGACACCTAGAAAACCAGAAACTAAAAAAGTACCAGCTCTGTGACGCGTCTCAACGTAAGGTTACTTGTGTCGTGATGGGAACGAGGCAGTAGCCTCAATTCTCGCAAACATGGCGCGTCGCTTCACACTAAGGGTTGCGTCACGTTTCAAGGGCTGGAAATTGCAAAAACATACACATTTCAAATTAAGTTGACCAGGCTCTTATTTTTCTAGTATAATAAATCCAAGGTATTCCTTGGTCTTCATATCTTGTTCTATGGAGCGTTGTTGAGTTATTCGCGGAATTTCTCCTTCAAAAGTCCTTCGCGGCATCGGCTCCTCCAAGTTACAAATGGGGTTACATAATGGACTTATTACAAAGGAAATAAACTGACAACATTTGAAAGAATATGACCTTATGGTCTTACATTTCCAATGCTAAAAACAAGAGCCGGAAAAATAACGATCAAAGCAATACATTCATCAAATGAATCAAAGTAAATATTCATCACATGAATATTAAAACATTCATCTCATGAATGTAATTGTGCCTACTCATCACAACATGCATTTTAATAACCTATATCTCATATAAATTATAAAACTAAAATGAGAAGGGTTTAAGAAAACATTTCAATCTTAAGCTCTCGATGCCAGTTTTAGGAAACAACTTCATTAGCATGGCAGAAGTTGCTTGTGGTGGCACCGGCTCCGGTATGGATCTTTAAAATTTTCTTTGCCTTCTCCCTTTGTTGTAGTAGCCAAAATCAATCCTTTGATGTCCAACGCTTGGATCAACAACTCGATCTTCCGAACTATGACTCAAAACCAACAAACTGAAGTGTGGGCTTCACTACAGAGATCAGAACTCTAAACAATTTAGAGAATTAAGATGTCACAATGGTGTTTGGCTTTTTGAATTTTCAAACACCCTCACAACACTTGATGACATGATCCAGGCCACTCGTGGAGCATCAAAAGACATGGCCAACAATACAATAGACCCATTACAATTACCAGAAGGGCCAATTACAAGACAGAAAACCAAAAAACTCAGAGAAGCAATGGCGGGATTAGTTTAGAGTTTTATGGCCGATTGCAACAAATAAATAGAGACACATGTGGGCTTCAATGGAGAGGGCCCAAAGACATTTCACTTGGCCCAAATCAATTCTGATTGAAGCTTTATAGGCCTTTGAAGACTTAAAGACTTTGGTATTTTTGTAATGTCGTATTTATGGGCATTGTTGTCTTTATGCCTTTAAGGTTTCTTTTTGTAACACTATTTAAGCTTACCTTCTTCTTCATTTTAGGTTAACCACGAAATTTGTAAGAAAACATATAAGCTTTTGCTTTGGCTATGGCCAAATTTCTTGTAAGGGAGTGATTCCCCTTTTCAAGTTTGAATTAACATAAAGGCATTGTTGTCTTTATGCCTTTAAGGTTTCTTTTTGTAACACTATTAAGCTTACCTTCTTCTTCATTTTAGGTTAACCACGAAATTTGTAAGAAAACATATAAGCTTTTGCTTTGGCTATGGCCAAATTTCTTGTAAGGGAGTGATTCCCCTTTTCAAGTTTGAATTAACTTATCTAAGTTTAGCAAACTTAGTGGCGTCTCCATTTGCTAGCAAAACACACTGATTTCATGTTTTGAGTTATCATGGGCAATGTTTCATGGTGGTTTAGGGCTGATCTTGGATGAGTTTTGTTCTTACAAAATCATTCTTGAGGTTCTTGGGGCCTAAAGAAAAATACTTGGGGTTTGCTGGATTGCAATGGCGGGTTTGCGGAACTAATCCCGCCATTCCTTTTTTTTTCTTTGGATGTCTATTCAGGGAGGCCTTTGTACTCAGGATAGTTTGATGAGGTTCGGTATCTCTACTTGCTCGCGTTGTATTCTCTGTGGTTGTTCAAGTGAGGACATTGATCATCTTTTCTTCTAGTGCTTCTTCTCTTCGAGGGTCTAGTCGACTGTGCTGGCTATGTGTGGGTTAGATTGGAGATGCCGGGATTGGCCTCAGACTGTTGAGTGGATGTGTCCGTTTATCGACGCCCTTTTACGTCATCTTCTCGTTTGGCTGTCTTTTGCAGCGTCAGTCTACAAGATTTAGAGGGATAGGAATGCCCACACTCATGATGTGCCTCTTCGGCCTGTTTCTGTTCTTCTTAGTGATATTATTTTTGATGTTCGGAATCGTGCTAGCTTATAACGAAAGGTGAAACCATCTTATGACAATAAATGGCTTCATTTATCCTGGCACTTGCCCGATGACATCTTCTGTTGATCTTTTTTGCTTGTAGCCTTTCTGATTTTCTTCTAAGAGGGCTTGTCCTCTCTAGTTGCCTAGGGTATGCCCCTTTGCTCTTGTATAGTTTTATTTTGGTTATAATACTTACTTTATCCCCAGAAAAAAATCTTAATGAACCTATCAACCACTACAAAAATGGAATCTCTACCTCGCATAGTCCTAGAAAAACCCAATATAAAGTCCATTGAAACATTTATCCATAGCTCGCTAGGTATAGGCAATGGTGTATACCAACCATGAGGCGTAATCTTTGATTTAGTCTTTTTACGCGTTAAGCATTTATCACACAAACTCTCAATATCTCTCCGTATTTTAGGCCAATAGAAATGTTCACTCAATACTATTCATTGACAATGCCAAAGTGCCCCCATTAAACCTCCCTCATGCGCTTCCCTAACTAATAATTCACGCATACTACAAATAGGAATGCATAATCTATTTTCCTTAAATAGAAACCCACCATTTGAGCTAAAGGGATTAGTTGTGTGGCAAGTGCAGTTGGGAGACCTCTCAATGCTGACCATATTACCCTTTCCAAGAAACGGCTCAATTTTGCTCGAGTTTGTGTTGAGATTGATGCTTGTCGAGGAGATTGTTTTCCAGTATCCTGATGGTACTAGGGCACCTATTAGGGTTGAGTTTGAATGGGTTCCTGTGAAATGTACTACTTGTGATGTTTTTGGCCATTCGGTGAATTCCTGCCCTAAAAAGGCTCCAAGTAAGGAGGTTAGTAAACCTTCTCAATCCTAGATTCCCAAGCCATCTATTTCTTCTATGGATAAAGTTTTTACGATTGACATTACTGAGGTAAAGAAGGGCGCCTGGATTCCGGTCTCTACGAAGAAGAAAGGCAAGGGAGCGACTGTGACCACTCCTATTAGCTCAAGCGGTGATGTGAGTCAAGATGTTCCCACTGACAGGGTTCCTGTTTTGGGTGAGTGCTCTTCCAATAGGTTGGAATCGGCTCTGGTAACTCCTCATATGTCTGTGATTTCGTCAAAGGCAGACATTACGGAGGCAGAGGGTAAGGAGGAAGGTGAATGTTCCCTTTCTTCTTCACTTCTTGTTGAGGATCTTCCCAAGTCTGTTTTAGCTGAGTCTCCGCCTTTTGGAACTTATGCTTCACCCACTCCCAATGATAACAGTTTGGCTAATAAGGTCATTAATTCTCAGGAGATTAGGAAATTGGTTTGTGGTAACAAATCTAGAAAGGCTTCTAGTGGTAAGAGGAGTCAGAAACGGCAGTCTCCGAGAGGGGGGCGACAACGCTGATTTGTTTGGTTTCAGCTATACTCTTCTCTGTTTTAATGTTTTTTGGTTGTTGGAACATTCGAGGTCTCAATGACCCAATAAAACAAGCTGAAGTTAGGAGGTTTCTTCGTGATGAGAAGCTTTCTTTGTGGTTTAGTTGAAACCAAGGTAAAGGAGGTTAATTTTGTGAATATATCTCGTGCGATTAATCCTTCATAGAAGTTTTTTTGCCACTCTGATATTCTTCCGTTTGACCGTATTTGGGTGTGTTGGAATCCTAGTTACATTGATGTTAGCATTATTCGCTCTTCATCTCAAGTTATTCATTGTAGTGTGTCTCATATTTTTGGGTTTTGGACTTGTGTGGTTTCGGAGGTTTATAGTGAGTGTGACTACGAGAAGCGTCGGGAGCTTTGGGCCGACTTGATTTCTAGTGGTAGTGTTTTTGATGATTCTCTGTGGCCTTTTTTGGATACTTTAATGCTATTCGATCTCCGATTGAGCATTGTGGTGGATTTGTGGCATGGCGGGCTTGGAAAGATGATTTGGGCTGTTGTTTGCGTTGGGCTGTTGTTTGGGTCAGGCTGGTTTGGATGATCTTTAGTTCTCTGGTTTTCAGTTTACTTGGTTTAATAAGCAGATTAGTCTCCTATTTGGCATAAGTTGGACCGTGTTTTCGCTAATTCATCTTGGGAGTGTCTCTTCCCGGGTTCTGCTGCCCACTTTCTTCCCCATCGGATTTCAGATCATTCTCCTATGGGGGTTAAACTTGCAGAGCTCCCAAAGAGGAAAATTCCCTTCAAATTCCTTGACTTTTGGGCTAATCATCCCTATTTTCTTTCAGTTGTGGCTAGGGTTTGGGACATTAATGTTCATGGTACTCCGATGTTCCGTTTATGTTGTAACCTGAAGAGTGTTAAGGTGGCCTTGAAGAAGTTTAATGTTAAGCATTTCTCTAAAATCCCGAGTAAGGTTTTGGAGATTAGGAGGGAGTTGGATAGAGTGCAGTGTGCTTTACAGGAGTGCCCCAGTGACTCTTCTATGTTAGCTGAAGAAGCTGGTCTTTCGTTACGGTATGGTGACATGAGTCAGGCTGAGGAAGGCATCAATAGACAAAAATCTCGTGTTCAATGGCTAAACCTTGGGGATCAGGATACTAAATTTTTCTTTACTTCTATAAAGAGTTTTCACGGCCATAGCAAGATTACTTCTATCACTAAGGAGGATTGACATGATCCAGGCCACTCGTGGAGCATCAAAGGACATGAGCAATAATACAATAGACCCATTACAAGTACCGAAAGGGCCAATTACAAGACAGAAGACCAAAAGACTCAGAGAAGCAATGGCAGGATTAGTTCAAAGTTTTATGGCCGATTGTAACAAACAAATAGAGACACATGTGGGCTTCAATGGAGAGGGCCCAAAAACATTTCACTTGGCCCAAATCAGTTCTGATTGAAGCTTTATAGACCTTTGAAGACTTAAAGACTTTGGTATTTTTGTAATTTCGAATTTAGGGGCATTATTGTCTTTTTGCCTTTAGGGTTTCTTTTGTAACACTATTTAAACTTGTCTTCTTCTTCATTTTAGGGTAACCACAAAATTTGTAAGAAAACATATAAGCTTTTACTTTGGCTATAGCCGAATTTCTTGTAAGGGAGGGATTCCCCTTTTCAAGTTTGAATCGACTTATCCAAGTTTAGCAAACTTAGTGGCGTCTCCATTTGCTAGCAAAACACACTGATTTCATGTTTTGAGTTATCATGGGCAAAGTTTCATGGTGGTTTAGGGCTGATCTTGGATGGGTTTTGTTCTTACAAAATCATTGATTAAGGTTCTTGGGGCTTAAAGAAAAATACATGGGGTTTGCTGGATTTCGCATCCTAGTGAGTTTCTTGTCATTTGGTATCAGAGCTCAGGGTTCCAAGGTCTGATTTCCTATCTAAATTCGTTGTTTGAATCTGTTTTAATTTTCGTTCTTTGTTGTTTTCGTTTCAGTTCTTGTTGGATCTTGTTTCTATTTTCGTTTTATTATTTCTGGGTTAATACCTTGTTCTGAAATTCTTCTGTCAGAATCTGGGTTTGTTGTGTTCTTCATATCAGTTCATCATATTTGTTTATTTCTGGATCTGGGTTTATGTTGTGTTCTTCATACAGTTCATCTTTTACATTCTGTTCTTTAGCATATGTTGAAGAAATAAGCATGTTCATAAACGGCTGTGTGAATTTTTCCTGAAAACCTAGTGAATCATTAAAAAAAAAAAAACAGAAGGAAAAAGAAAAGAACATCAGTGAGTTGAACATCATCACCAGACTTCTTAAAGAATTAGACTTTCAATCCCATTTCATATCAGACTTGAACATTAGTGAGTTTATACTTAGCCTTATTTTTTCGGACTTGGGTGGCAGTGATCACTTGAGCAAAAAAAAAAAAAAAGTCGAAAAATTTGGTTAAATTTAGTTGGTTCCATATTATCATTTGGGTGTCCGTGAAGGGTATTCCATCAAAATTTCTATAGAGGTGCCAAATTTTCTCCCGAATTTACATACGACCGTGAATTTGCATGCTTATTTGTTTCTCATCGTGCTAATTGTTTATTTCCTTATTCCAAATACTCTAGCTTAGGTATTATTGATTGAGTCATCGTCTTTATTATTCTTATTTGCATTTTCCTCCTGCCCCATATATACATTATTGGGTCTTTGTGTTTCATGCTGGCTTGAGGTCTACACTTGGTTTTGTATTCTTGGATTGAGTGTGATTCGTATTTGAATTGAGGAAGAACTCAAGAGCGGTAAAAGGCAGTGATTGTGAGCACAGTATCGGATAAAACCCAATAGAGTGCAAACACGAGTGGAGTGATATCATTCGAGTGTAAACACGTGAGATTGTGAGGATTTACATATTTGCTTTACTTTCTTGTTATTTCTAATTTGTTTGTTTAATGTTGAGATGGCAGGTCCAAATCTAACCATTGATGAAAAGCTTGAGGCTTTGGATAGAAAATTTACAGATATTATGGAGAACATGAATACTGCTTTAGAGAGATTGTCCAAGAGTGTAGAGAGTATTCAAACCGGTAGTGGTCCCAGAGCACCACCACCCCAGCATATACCACCACCTCATAATGTGCCACCTCGACGTGTACCACCACAGTATGTACCACTAGATGAAGAGGAAGCTGAAAATGAGTTTGATGATTCTGATGGTCTTGATGATGTCGAAGAGAGATTTCAGCCTGGGCATGATAGGAGGCCGAATAAGAGGTTTGATAGGAGGAATGATAGGAGGGAAAGACGATTTGATGGTAGAGGTGCATTTGATGACAGAAGAGGGGATTATGATCGGAGGGGATATGGTAGAAGAGGAGATGTAGATGGTGATCTAGGTAGCATCAAGATCAAGATACCAACCTTTCAGGGTAAAAATGATCTCGAGGCTTACTTAGAATGGGAAAGGAAAATTGAGCTGATTTTTAACTGTCATCACAACTTAGACGAGAAGAAGATCAATTTGGCAGCAATTAAGTTTACGGATTATGCTATGATTTGGTGGGATCAGATTGTTTCTACTCAGAGGAGAAATTATGAGAGATCAGTTCAAACATGGGAGGAACTTAGGGGTCTCATGAGAAAGAGGTTTATACCCAGCCATTATTATAGGGAGTTATATCAAAAATTACAGCATATGTATCAGGTGACCAAGAGTGTTGAGGATTATTACACAGAGATGGAAGTTGCGATGATTTGGGCAAGTGTAGTTGAGGATGCAAAAGCTACTATGGCACGGTTTCTAGGGGGCTTAAATAGAGAGATTGTCAACGTGGTGGAGTTGCATCATTATGTTGATTTGGAAGATATGCTTCACATGGCTATCAAGGTAGAGAGGAGACTCAAGAAAAAGTCCACATCCAGAATTGGTACTCAGGCTACTTCTGCATGGAAAGGGAAGTGGGTTCCGAATGAGAAGCTGGATGGGGGATTTAACAAGCCTAGAGGCGAGTTCAGTGGAGGCTTTAATAAGCCTAGGGCTGAACCTAGTGCCAGGGTGATAAGAACCCAAGCCCTAACTCCACCCCAAAAGCTAGCTCGGAGGGAGAGGGTTGGCCCTGGCCTTATAAACCAACCAGGAGGAACCCCGCAACCGATGTGGGACGCATCAAAGGGTAAAGAGGCGGCAGAACCTAGTTAAACTAGACCAAAACCTGAGGGTACAACTACTAGAACTAAGGATGTCAAGTGTTTTAAATGTTTGGGCATGAGACACTATGCTAAAGAATGTCCCAATAGACGTACCTTAGTGATTGATAAGAAGAGTGGAGATGTGTACTCTACTGATAGTGAGGTTGATGATGAGATGCCAGAGTTGGAGGATACCAGTGACCACGAGGGAGCTGCATACCCGCTGGATAACTTGTCCTTAGTTGTCAAGCGTGCTTTGAGTGCACTGGTTGTAGAGAATGAGAGTACGAAGTAGAGGGAGAACATATTCCACACTAGGTGCCGTGTGAATGGCAAGTGGTGTAGTATGATCATAGATGAGGGCAGTTGTACTAATGTTGCTAGCACAACTTTGATTGAGTGACTGGGGTTGAGATGCTTGAGACACCCAAAACCATATAAGTTGCAGTGGTTAAATGATTGTGGGGAAATAAATGTGTCAAAGCAAGTATTGTTGAGCTTTACTATTGGGCCATACAAAGACGATGTCCTATGTGATGTGATACCGATGCATGCTGGTCATATTCTTTTGGGCAGGCCGTGGCAGTTTGATAAGAAGGTTATTCATGATGGGTTCAAGAATAAGTACTCCTTTCAGCATAAAGGAAAACCCATTACATTATACCCACTTACACCTACACAAGTCCATGAAGATCAGGTTAAGTTGCTACTTGAGCGTGACAAAGAGAGAGCAAAGGGAAACATCACCTTGGGTGAGGCTAGTGAGAGTGCTAAATCTGGTGAGAAAAATCAGGCTAAGGCCGTGGGAGTTCCCAAGGGGAGTGTGAGTGAACGTGAGGGGGAAACAAAAGGGATAGTTAAAAAGAGTTTCTACATGGGGGAAGGTGAAGCGAGGAAAAGTTCAAGGCTAGCAAATTCATGCTATTGTTAGTCTACAAGGAGCCTCATGTTTATTTTACTTCCACTGACCCTCTACTTCCTCTGTCTATTGCATCTCTTTTGCAGGATTACAGTGACGTACTGACCGAGGATATTCCTAGTGGGCTTCCACCCATTAGAGGTATTGGAGCACCAGATAGACTTCACACCTGGAGCAGTCATTCCCAACAGGCCAGCTTATAGGTGCAACCGTGAGGAAACGAAGGAACTTCAGAGGCAAGTGCGGGAGTTGATGGAGAAAGGGTATGTCAGAGAAAGTATGAGTCCCTGTGCGGTATTCTTCTAGTTCCTAAGAAAGATGGGACGTGGCGTATGTGCGTTGATTGTCGAGCTATCAACAATATTACGGTAAAATATCGTCAACCTATTCCTAGACTAGATGACATGTTGGATGAATTGCATGGTTCTAAATTTTTTAGTAAGATTGACTTAAAGAGTGGATACCATCAAACTCGCATGAGGGAGGGAGATGAGTGGAAAACTGCATTTAAGACCAAGTATGGCTTGTATGAATGGTTAGTTATGCCATTTGGACTTTCAAACACACCTAGTACATTTATGAGATTGATGAATCATGTTATGCGTGCATTTTTAGGTAAGTTTGTTGTGGTTTATTTTGATGACATCTTAGTTTACAGTAAAACATTAGATGAGCATGTCATGCATTTGAAGCATGTTCTTGATGTGTTAAGGCAAGAAAAACTGTATGCTAACTTTGATAAGTGCACTTTTTGTATGGATAGAATTGTCTTCCTTGGATTTATTGTGAGTGCAGATGGCATCGAGGTAGATTTGGAAAAGGTGAAGGCAATTCAAGATTGGCCAACACCAACAACGGTGACAGAAGTCAGAAGCTTCCATGGATTAGCAAGCTTCTATCGTAGATTTGTTAAAGACTTCAGTAGTATTACAGCACCACTGACTGAAGTAGTGAAGAAGACTGTTGGCTTCAAATGGGGTGAAGAGCAGGAGCATGCATTCCAGGATCTGAAAATGAAGTTATGCAGTGCACCGGTCCTGGCACTACCAAACTTTGAGAAGACATTTGAGATTGAGTGTGATGCATCTTGAGTGTGATGCATCCGGATTAGGCATATGAGCGGTTCTTATGCAAGAAAAGCGACCAATAGCCTACTTTAGTGAGAAGCTAAGTGGAGCCGTTTTGAGATACCCCACCTACGACAAGGGGTTGTATGCGCTAGTGATAGCCCTTGAGACTTGGCAGCATTATCTATGGCCTCGAGAGTTTGTGATCCATACAGATCACGAGTCATTGAAGCATTTAAAGGGACAAGGTAAGTTGAACAAAAGGCACACACGTTGGTTAGAGTTTGTTGAGACATTTCCATATGTCATCCGCTACAAACAAGGTAGGGAAAACATTATCGCCGATGCACTATCGCGAAAGTATGCTTTACTTACTTCATTGAGTGCAAGAATGCTTGGGTTTGAATTTATTAAAGAAATTTATGCTAGTGATACTGACTTTCGTACTATCTATGCTGCATGTGAAAAGTCTACTTTTAGTAAATTCTACCAACATGATGGGTTTCTGTTTAGGGAGAATAGATTATGCATTCCTCTCTGTAGTATGCGTGAGTTGTTAGTGAGAAAAGCGCATGGGGGAGGTTTAATGGGGCACTTTGGCATTGCCAAAACCTTAGGGATATTGAGTGAACATTTCTATTGGCCTAAAATGCGGAGAGATATTGAGCGTTTGTGTGATAAATGCTTAACTTGTAAACAGGCTAAATCTAAGGTTATGCCTCATGGGTTGTATTATACACCATTGCCTATACCTAGTGAGCCATGGGTAGATGTATCGATGGACTTTATATTGGGTTTACCTAGGACTAGGAAGGGTAGAGATTCCATCTTTGTAGTGGTTGATAGGTTCAGTAAGATGGCACACTTTATAGCATGTCATAAAACTGATGATGCCACTAACATTGCTGACTTATTCTTTAGAGAAGTAGTACGACTGCATAGGATTCCACGGAGTATAGTTTCAGATCGTGATGTTAAATTCCTTAGTCACTTTTGGAAAGTTTTATGGGGTAAGTTGGGAACTAAACTTTTGTATTCTACTACTTGCCACCCCTAAACTGATGGCCAAACCGAGATTGTTAATAGGACTTTGACTCAGTTATTGCGTACTATTATCAATAATAGTACTGTTTGCCTTTTGTTGAATTTGCATATAATCGTAGTATTCATTCCTCTACATCTTACTCACCATTTGAAATTGTTTATGGTTTTCAGCCACTAATTCCATTAGATTTATTACCATTTCCTGTTGATGAGCATGCGGGGTTAGATGGAAAAAGGAAAGCGGATTTGGTGAAGCATATACATGAGAAAGCAAGAGAGCACATACAGAGAAAGAATGAGCAATATGCTTCTCATGTTAATAAAAGAAGAATGCGTGTGGTATTTCAGCCTGGAGATTGGGTTTGGGGTACACATGCGCAAGGAGAGATTTCCTGAACAACGAAAATCTAAGCTACAACCGAGAGGGGATGGTCCATTTCAAGTCTTGGAACGGATTAATGACAATGCATACAAGCTGGATTTACAGGGTAAGTATAATGTGTCTGCTACATTTAATGTTTCTGACTTAACTCCTTTTGATGCAGGTACAGATTCGAGGTCGAATCCTTTTCAAGAGGGAGGGGATGACATGATCCAGGCCAACAACAAACCAAAGGACGCATTACAAGTGCCAGAAGGGCCAATTACGAGGAAGAGGACCAAAAGACTTAGAGAAGCAATGGCGGGATTAATTCAGAGTTTTATGGCCGACTGCAACAAACAAATAGAGATGCATGAGTTATGACTCTTGCTTGGATAGGATGGCTACAGTTGCTTCCATTATTTCTGATTCTTCTTGGCGGTGGCCCCCATCTAGGTCTGCCGCCCTTGTTGATTTGGCTCGGGCCCACCTTCCGAATCCTTCTAGTATGAGGGAGGATGAGCTGGTTTGGGAGGATGATAGTAGAGGGACATTTTCAGGGAATAATGCTTGGAATGCCATGCGGGCAAGGGGAACCTTGGTGCATTGGTCTCGAGTTGTTTGGTTCCGAAAAGCCATTCCCCGCCATTCCTTTTTGCTTTGGATGCCTATTCAGGGAGGCCTTTGTACTTAGGATAGTTTGAAGAGGTTCGGTATCTCTGCTTGATCGCGATGTGGTCTCTGTCGTTGTTTAAGTGAGGATATTGATAATCTTTTCTTCTAGTGCTTCTTCTCTTCGAGGGTCTGATCGGCTGTGCTGGCTATGTGTGAGTTAGATTGGAGTTGCCGAGATTGGCTTCAGACTGTTGAGTGGATTTGTCAGTTTTCTGGCGCCTCTTTACGTCATCTCCTTGTTCGCCTGTCTTTTGCTGCATCAGTTTACCATATTTGGATGGAGAGGAATGCTCGCACTCATGTTGCGCCTCTTTGGCCTGTTTCTGTTCTGCTTAGTGATATTGTTTTTGATGTTCGGAATCGTGCTAGCTTTTTATGGAAGGTAAATCCATCTTATGACAATAAATGGCATAACCTAGATGACATCTTTTGTTGATCTTATTTTGCTTGTAGCCTTTCGACTTTTCTTCTAGTTTTCTTTTGGTTAATACACTTACTTTATCCACAAAAAAAAAAAAAAAAAAAAAAAAAAAAAAAAAAAACCCATCTTGTTGGTAGAATTTACTAAAGGTAGACTTTTCACATGAAGCATAGATAGTACTAAAGTCAGTATCACTAGCATAAATTTCTTTAATAAATTCAAACCCAAGCATTCTTGCACTCAATGAAGTAAGTAAAGCATACCTTCGCGATAGTGCATCGGCGACAATGTTTTCCTGACCTTGTTTGTAGCGGATGACATATGAAAATGTCTCAACAAACTCTAACCAACGTGTGTGCCTTTTGTTCAGCTTACCTTGTCCCTTTAAATGCTTCAATGACTCGTGATCTGTATGGATCACAAACTCTCGAGGCCATAGATAATGTTGTCAGTCTCAAGGGCTCTCACTAGCACATACAACTCCTTGTCGTATGTGGGGTATCTCAAAACGGCTCCACTTAGCTTCTCACTAAAGTAGGCTATTGGTCACTTTTCTTGCATAAGAACCGCTCATATGCCTAATCCGGATGCGCCACACTCAATCTCAAATGTCTTCTCAATGTTGGGTAGCGCCAAAACTGGTGCACTGCACAACTTCATTTGATGACCTGGAATGCACGCTCTTTCTCTTCTTACCATTTGAAGCCAACAATTTTCTTCACTACTTTAGTTAGTGGTCCTGCAATATTACTGAAGTCTCTAACAAATCTACGGTAGAAACTTTTTTTGTATAAAGTATGTATATTAACCAAAGAAATAACAAAAGCACATGGGCATACCCCAGAGAGCTAAGGAAGACAGGCCTTCCTAGCTACAGAACAAAAGCCAATTAGTCTAAAGACAAGCAAAATCAAATCAAAAATATTTGATACTCAGGCTACTTCTGCATGGAAAGGGAAGTGGGTTCTGAATGAGAAGCGGGATGGAGGCTTTAACAAACCTAGAGGCGAGTTCAATGGAGGCTTTAATAAGCTTAGGGCCGAACCTAGTGCCAAGGGTAAAGAGGCTGCAGAACCAAGTGAAACTAGACCAAAACCTGAGGGTACAACTACTAGAACTAAGGATGTCAAGTGTTTTAAATGTTTGGGCATGGGACATTATACTACAAAATGTCCCAATAGACATACGTTAGTGATTGATTATAAGAGTGGAGATGTGTACTCTACTGATAGTGAGGTTGATGATGAGATGTCAGAGTTGGAGGATACCAGTGACCACGAGGGAGTTGCATACCCGCTGGATAACTTGTCCTTAGTTGTCAAGCGTGCTTTAAGTTCACCGGTTGTAGAGGAAGAGAGTACGCAGCAGAGGGAGACCATATTCCACACTAGATGACGTGTGAATGCTAAGGGGTGTAGTATGATCATAGATGGCGGCAGTTGTACTAATGTTGCTAGCACAACTTTGATTGAGCGATTGGGGTTGAGTTGCTTGAGACACCCAAAGCCGTATAAGTTGTAGTGGTTAAATGATTGTCGGGAAATAAATGTGACAAAGCAGGTATTATTGAGCTTTACTATTAGGCCATACACAGATGATGTCCTACGTGATGTGATACCGATGCATGCTGGACATATTCTTTTGGGCAGGCCGTGGCAGTTTGATAAGAAGGTTAGTCATGATGGGTTCAAGAATAAGTATCTTTTCAGCATAAAGGAAAACCCATTACATTATACCCACTTACACCTGCACAAGTCCATGGAGATCAGGTTAAGTTGCAACTTGAGCGTGGCAAAGAGAGAACGAAGGGAAACACCACCTTGGGTGAGAGTAGTGAGAGTGCTATATCTGTTGAGAAAAATCAAGCCAAGGCCGTGGGAGTTCCCAAGGGGAGTGTGAGAGAACGTGAGGGGGAAATAAAAGGGCGAGTTAAAAAGAGTTTCTACATGGGGAAGGCGAAGCGAGGAAAGCGTTCAAGGCTAGCAAACTTATGCTATTGTTAGTCTATAAGGAGCACCATGTTTATTTTACTAACATTGACCCTCTACTTGCTGTGTCTATTTCATCTCTTTTGCAGGATTACAGTGACGTACTGACCTGAGGATATTTCTAGTGGGCTTCCACCCATTAGAGGTATTGAGCACCAGCTAGACTTCACACCTGAAGCAGTCATTCTCAACAGGCCAACTTATAGGAGCAACCCTGAGGAAACGAAGTAACTTCAGAGGCAAATGCGGGAGTTGATGGAGAAATGGTATGTTAGAGAAAGTATGAGTCCATGTACGGTACCGGTTCTTCTAGTTCCTAAGAAAGATGGGACGTGGCGTATGTGCGTTGATTGTCGAGCTATCAACAATATTACGATAAAATATCGTCACCCTATTCTTAGACTAGATGACATGTTGGATGAATTGCATGGTTCTAAAATTTTTAGTAAGATTGACTTAAAGAGTGGATACCATCAAATTCGCATGATGGAGGGAGATGATTGGAAAACTGCATTTAAGACCAAGTATGGCTTGTATGAATGGTTAGTTATGCAATTTGGACTTTCAAACGCACCTAGCACATTTATGAGATTGATGAATCATGTTATGCGCGCATTTTTAGGTAAGTTTGTTGTGGTTTATTTTGATAACATCTTAGTTTACAGTAAAATATTAGATGAGCAAGTCATGCACTTGAAGCATGTTCTTGATGTGTTATGGCAAGAAAAATTGTATGCTAATGGTTTTCAGCCACTAACTCCATTAGATTTGTTACCTTTGCCTGTTGATGAGCATGCAGGGTTAGATGAAAAAAGGAAAGCCGATCAGGTGAAGCATATACATGAGAAAGCAAGAGAGCACATACAGTGAAAGAATGAGCAATATGCTTCTCATGCTAATAAAGGAAGAAAGCATGTGGTATTTCAGCTTGGAGATTGGGTTTGGGTACTAACAAGAAACTCACTTGGGTTGGAAGCCAAGCAAACCCTAATCATCTTTCTCAAAACCCCAAGAACTTTGAATACTGATTTTGTAGGAACAAAACCCAACCAAGATCAGCCTCTAACCACCATGAAACTCACGTCCATGATAACCACAAGCATGAAATCAGATTGTATTTTGCTAGCAATGGAGACGCCACTAAGTTGCCAAGCTTAGATAAGTCAATATGAACTTGAAAAGGGGAATCCCCCCCTCAACAAGGTTTTGGCCATAGCCATGGAAAGCTCAAGCTTTTCTCTCTTTCAAAATTCTGTATATTACGTTCGGTTCTCCAAAATACAAAGAAGAGTCATATAATAAGGGTTACAAGAGAGTAAAAAGACTAAAATGACCCTAGAGCTAAAATTACCAAAACCCCTAAGTCAAGCACCTCAACCACGACCATTAAGGTCCGTTTGCACCTAAATAAACTTAAAACAAAGATTAGAAGCTAATCTCACTTAAGCTAATTGAGGTGCTTACATGCTATAGTAAATTGGCGTGCTTACGGCTAAGTAGAGTTCTAAGCATAATTAAGCCTAATGGAATAGTCAACCATGCTAATTACATCATAAATAAAGTCAACATGTCGAGCAAAAATGACAAAAATGCCCCCATTTGGCCGAATTCAACATAGTCCCAAATCGGATCAAAAGGGTGCTGGTGCTGAAGCTGCTCTGTTATGCTTCAGTCTGAGCTGATTTGGGTCAAATGAAATAGCTTGGGGACCTCTCTAGTTATGCTCATATTTGTCTCTGGTGTGCACTTGACTTGGTTGCTGCAACTGGTCACATAGCTCTTAGCTAGCCCGCAAAGGCCTCTCTGATCTTCTTTGCTCTTTGGCGTGTGATTGGACCTGTGGATAACTGTATGGGTTCTTCCAAGTTGTTAACTGCATCCTGTAATGTCTCTGGTGTGGTTGGAATCATGTCATTCCCTCCTTGTTGAAAAGGATTCGACCTCGAATCTGAACCTGCATCAAAATGAGTTAAGTCGGAAACATTAAAAGTAGCAGATACATTGTACTTACCTTGCAAATCCAGCTTATATGCATTGTCATTGATCCTTTCCAAGACTTGAAAAGGTCCATCTCCTCTCGATTGTAGCTTGGATCTCTTCCTCTTGCATATAAAGCCACACCCAATTGCCGGGGTCAACACAATGCATTGGAAACCTATTATTCTCACCAACTCTGCATTTCCCTTATCATTCATACTCCCAAGCTTAATAACAATCAAAGATAATAAATCCATAGGAGTTAAAGAATTAGAATCATACTCAATCTCATAAGGCAAGTAAAAACTATAAGGATGAATGCATCTATTATTTGCAAACTCTGGCCCCACTATCGCGTTTGTGATCTTCTTAGCTCTTTGGCGTGTGATTGGGCCTGTTGGCAATTGCAAAGGCTCTAATCTTCCTTGGGTGACTGCATTCATGTCAAATGTTGTCCCTTGGATCATGTCATTCTCCCTCTCTTGAAATGGATTCGTCCTCGAATCCGAACCCAGATCATAGATTGTTATGACAAAATCAATTGGACGATGACATTGAAATATAAAAGAATCATACTTGACCACTTGTACCTGCAATGAAAAAGCATAAACATTAGAGAAAATGTTCTGGAAAAACTTCACTACCACATCTACTTTCTTTTCGCCAGCTCTCACAGCTTCATCATCACTCATGGCCACTATCTCAACCAAACTTGCAAAGACCTCCTCAGACTCCTTCTGAGCTTCACTAGGTTTTTCAACCTCAAAGCACACTACCTCACAAGTGTTTACTCCCTCAATGCTCACGGTCTCACAAGCATTTTCACTCACCATGTCACTTATAACACAGTTCACAACATTCAAGGCCTCACAAGTGTTTTCATTCGCTATGCACTCAACATCACAAATGCTTCTCACTTCATTACACACAACTTCAATAGCTTTTGGTTGTTGAGTACTCTCTTCATTCACTGCATATTTAGTTACCTTCTGACATGATCCAGGCCGACAACAAATCAAAGGACGCATTACAAGTGCCAGAAGGGCCAATTACGAGGCAGAGGACCAAAAGACTTAGAGAAGCAATGGCGGGATTAGTTCAGAGTTTTATGGCCGACTGCAACAAACAAATAGAGATGCATGTGGGCTTCGATGGAAAGGGCCCAAAACCATTTCACTTGGCCCAAATCAGTTTAGAATAAAGCTTCCTAGGCATTTGAAGACTTAAAGACTTGATATTTATGTAATTTCATTTTTAGGGGCATTGTTGTCTTTATGCCTTTAGGGTTTCTTTTTGTAACACTATTTAAGCTTACTTTCTTCTTCATTTTGAGGAACCAACGAAATTTATAAACTCAAAAGCTTAAAGCTTTGGCTATGGCCGAATTCTTGTAAGGGAGGGATTCCCCTTTTCAAGTTTGAATCGACTTATCTAAGTTTGGCGAACTTAGTGGCGTCTCCATTTGCTAGAAAAAACACTACAAGGATTCATCTTAAGGGTTCTCAAGGGCAAGTTCTTTGTGGGTCTTTTTTGTGGCCTTGGAAGGGTTTTGTTCCTACAAAAATCAAATTCGAGGTTCTTGGGGTTCTGTCCGTTGCTTGGGGTTTACTTGGATTTCGAATCTAAGTGGGTTTCTTGTCATTTGGTATCTAGAGCTCAGGGTTCCAAGGTCTGATTTTTCTATCTTTCCTTTTGTTTGATTCTGTTTTTATTTTGTTCTTTGTTATTTTCGTTTCAGTTCTTGTTGGATCTTGTTTTGTTTCTGTTTTTGTTTTGTTCATATTCTGGATCTGGCTTTGTTGTATTCATGGCAGAAAATCCCGGGCCCGGCCCGGCCCGGCTCGGCCGGGCGGGCTTTGGCCCGTCCCGGGACATGAAAATCCCGGGCCGGGCCCCAAAAACGAGCCCGACCCGGGCCCGGGCCGGGTTCGGCCATTTTAGCCCGGGCCCGGCCCGTCCCGGGCTTAAATAAAAAAATAAACATTTTTTAAATATAAAATATATATATTTATATAATAAATTTCTTATATTTATAATTTTTTATAATAAACAAATCGGGTCCGGGCTTAAAATAAATAAATAAATATTTTTATTTATAAAATATATATATTTATATAATAAATTTTTATTTTTTTAATTTTTTATAATAAAAAAATCGGGCCCGGGCCAAGCCCGGCCCGAGCCCGAGCCCGGCCCGAGCCCGAGCCCGACCGGCCGGGCCTGCCCGGCGACAGCCCGAGCCGGGCTTTTTCCGGGCCCGGGCCAATTTTTTTTTGCCGGGCTCGGGCCGGGCTTATCAAAGCCCGGCCCGTTGCCATGCATACTTTGTTGTGAAGCATATTCTGGATCTGGTTTTGTTGTTCAGCATATCAGCTCATCTTTTATCTTTTTCCAGTTCTGGGCTTCTGTTCTGTTCATCCTATCAGTTCGTCATAGTCATTCTGTTCTTTAGCATATGTTTAAGAAATAAGCATGTTCTTGGCGGCTGTGTGTTTTGTTTCTAAACCCTAGTGAAGTCTGAAATCAGACCTAAAACGTAACCTTTGAAATCTGCCTCTGAAATCAGACTCTGAGATCAGACCCTGAAACTTAACCATTGAATCAGCCTCTGAGACCATACCCTGAAACTTAGCCTCTGAAATCAGACCCAGACCAATAGCCTCTGAAATCAGACCTAGACCAGTAGCCTCTGAATTCAGACCCTGAAATCAGACCCTTATTCGACTCTGAAATCAGACACTGACCAACAACCTCTGACTTCAGACCCTGGATTCAGACCCTCATCAGACTCTGAAATCAGGCTTTGAAAACCAGCCTCTGAAATCAGAACCTAAATCAGCCTCTGAAATCAGAACCACATTTATTAGCATCTGACGTTATCAAAAAAAAAAAAAAAAAAGAGAAAAGGGACTTGAGTGATAGTGATCACTTCAGCCTGGGCATGATAGGAGGCCTAATAGGAGATTTGATAGGAGGAATGATAGGAGGGATAGACGGTTTGATGATAGAGGTGCATTTGATGCCAGAAGAGGGGATTATGATCAGAGAGGATATGGAAGGCGAGGAGATATAGATGGTGATCTAGGTAGCATCAAGATCAAGATACCAACATTCAAAGGCAAGAATGATCCTGAAGCTTATTTAGAATGGGAAAAGAAAATAGAATTGATTTTCAACTGTCATCACTACTCAGACGAGAAGAAGATCAGTCTGGCAGCAATTGAGTTTACCGATTATGCTATGATTTGGTGTGATAGCTGAACAGAGGGAGTCTCTTGCCCATGAGGTTTCAGATGAGGAGATTAAGTCTGTCTTGTTCGCGCTGAAGGGCAATAAAGCTCCAGGCCCATATGGGTTTAATTCGGGATTCTTTAAGAAGTTTTGGAGTATTGTGGGGGATGATGTTCTTCGTGCTATCCACTCTTTCTTTTCCTCTGGGCGTCTCTTGAGACAGGTTAATGCTACTTCTATTGCTCTGATTCCTAAGATCCCCAACCCTTCACAGGTTAAGATTTTCGGCCTATTTCTTGTTGCAACACTATTTACAAGTGTATTGCTAAGCTTATTTTTTTTTGATAAAGTAAGTGTATTCACCCAAGAAAACTATACGAATAGGATCAAGGTTATCCTTCCCTCAGTGATTAGTAATAATCAATCTGCTTTTGTTTCGGGGAGGCATATCAGTGACAACATTATTTTACGTCAGGAATTGGTTCGGAATTATCATCGGACTGGTGGTTCCCCGAGATGTGCTCTTAAGATTGACTTGATGAAAGCTTATGACACTATTCATTGGGACTTTTTGGTTGAGGTTTTGCGGACTGTTGGTTTTCCAGAGAGGATGGTGGGTTGGATTCAGGAATGTATGACTTTTACTAGGTTTTCTGTGTCTATTAATTGGGAATTCCATGGTTTTTTCTCAGGGGGTTACGGGTTGTGACAGAGTGATCCTATGTCTCCTTATCTCTTTGTTTTAGCTATGGAAATGGCTCTTAATCGGGCTTTCAAGTTCTATGGGTGGTGTTCTAACCAACACATCATCCTCTACACGGGTCCCATCCTCCTTAGTGACAGAAGTATTTTGGTCTGCGAAGACCTTAAATTTGTCCTAATGGAAGAATGTCCTCCTGAGCTAGCACCAAATGTCTGTAGAGCTACACGAAATGCCTATAATAATTGGATTAAAGCTGATGAGAAAGCCCATAGCTATTTGATAGCATCTATGTCTGAGGTTCTTGCTGCACAGCATGAGCCTATGGTGACAGCATCAATAATTATGCAGTCATTACAGAACATGTTTGGGCAACCTTCAGAAGAGTGGGAAAATGCTCTCAAGTTTTCTCTCAAGTTTTCTCTTCTTTCTTCTTGATCACTTTTAATCTTTTAGTGATTTTTATTTATTAGGGTTTTTGTTCTTTTCTTATATACTTTTCTTCTTCTAATTTCTTTTTCTTTGTTAGGAGTTGTCTAAGTTTCGGATTTGACTAATGGTGGAGTAGTTCGAGATCACATTAACAAAAATAATGGTGGTGATGTTCTATATTCGGCTATAGTGCTAAGTGATGGTAGTTATCCAAATTAGAACGAGATGCAATGTGGTGTTTTGAAGAAAGGAGACATTATAAATAATAATGGATCAGAATGAGACTCTTGTAGCGCACTCTGCACCTCATCCAACTCTTTTCTAACACATGTGGTCCTCCTAAGAAGATTAGAAAAGTGATCAAAATTAAACTTCTGTAGCGCCACCTTCACACTCTTCAATTTCTTGCACAACCGAAACATTGGAGTACCACAAATATCCACATCCTAAGCTTTAGCTACCACTGACACAAAATCTGGATGTTCAGCCCAAAAATCAAAAAACTTAAAAGGAATCTTCCTTTTAGAAAGCTTCAAGAGAGTAACCACCATAGGAGAATGATCTGAGATTCCCGATGGTAGAAACCTAGCTACTGAACCAGGAAGAGAGCATTCCCAAGAGGTATTAGCGACCACCCTATCTAGTTTCTGCCAAATAGGAGAATCAATCTGTTTATTATGCCAAGAATACCTACAACCTGAAAACTGAACATCTACCAAACCAGCCCGGCCCAAACACAAACCAACTCATCCTTCCAAGAAGGCCAATCCAAACAGCCACCATGATGCTCAGAATGATCAAAAATCGCATTAAAATCCCCCATTACTAACCACAGAGAGGTGTCAAACTCACAACCACTAGCAACCAAGTCAGCCCAAAGTTTTCGATGCTTCTCATAACTACATTCTCCATAAACCACTGTTACCATACAACTCCAAGTAGAAGAAACATGAGCAACACGACAGTGAATAGCTTGAGGAGAAGACCGAATAACAATAACATCCACATCCGAGGGGTTCCAACATACCCAATTCTTCCAAAAGGAACAACACCTGATTGAAAAAAAAAATTCCAAGAAAGATTAATAGCACGAGACACATGTAGAAGATTACCATCCTTAACTTTAGTCTCAACCAGTCCAAAAAGTGAAAGCTTCTCATCACGAAAAAACCTTCGAAATTCAGCCTGCTTAATAGGGTCATTAAGACCCCGAATGTTCCAACAACCAAAAATCATTTAAACAATAAAGAGAAAACCAACACAACAGATCATCTCCACCATCCACCTCGAGGTGAATGGCTCTTCCGACCCCTCTTACCACCAGAGTTCTTATTTTTACCACCCTGACCCAACCGTTTCTTCTCTAAAGAATCTTTAGCTATCAATGCCAAAGAGTTATCAATACGAATGGGTGATACATCATCCTCACATTGCTCATTTACGGCCTCCTTACAAAGATCAGATATGGCTTCCTCACCATTTATAGAACCGGAATCCTTGGTTTCCAAATCCACCGTACAACATAACTCCTTACTATGATCTACAGGCTTCTTGCTATTCGGCATTCTCACTAAAGGGGAGCATTCCCCTTCTTCCTTATCAACACAAACAATAATGTCCACACCTTTGGAACCTATCTCAGAGACATCAACTGGAACTAAAGCCAACTCCTCATGAGGTAAAGTGTCAACAGCTTTCACCACACCATTACCCTTATTCTTCCTTGAAACTATTACCCATTCCTTATCCTTCTCCTTATTTTTACTCGTACTTGCCAAACAATCTATAGGTTTAGGCATCCAAACTTTAGAAGGCTTGCTTTCCTCATCCTTAGGCTTGCTGTCCTCATCCTTAGGTACTCTACTAGGACAAGTACCCAATGTATGGCCAAATACCCCACAAGAAGAACACTTGATAGGAATCCATTCAAACTCAGCCCGAATCTTAATCCACCTACCATTGGACCATTCAAAGTCAAAATCCTCAACTAAAGTATCCCTTGCATCAACTTCAACACAAACTCGAGCAAATAAATGTATTATTCATTTTATCAAAGTTGTTTGATTTATATCACATATTTTCCAATTATGTTGTTTACCTTTTATTACTATTGTACCCTCAGACTTAGTGTATGATTCATACGTAAGAGGATTTAAGTCTGAAGTTAATAATCTAAATAGTCCATAGAGAGCAAACAAATAGGGTACTTTGTTTGTGGCTGGCTTATCTATAGCCGTGGTCCATTCTATAATTGTATGACGACAATGGTCTCGGATCGTTCATGTAGTGACATGAGAATTGAGGCACCTTATATGATGAGATCATATAGGACTGGACTCAAATAAATATGAATTTGTTTTAATATCTGTTAACTGAAGAAATTTATTTTATCTAATAGATGGTCATATATGGATTCGATCTTAATCCTGAGTGTACTACGAACTCCTGCATGACAGGCTATGTCCTTTGATTAACTATGGTGAGGTTGGTGTTGCATTCCCGGCCAATAACTACGTATTTTAGGGATATGGTTTGGTGTGTAGCTGGGAACGTTTTACATAGATATGGAATTCACTCATTCTTACGAGAAGTAGAAGAGTATCTCTTTTAAGAGTTGGTTTGGGACTTGAATAATTTGAGCACTCAACTTTTCTATTACGAATAGAAAGTTTTATATTCATAATTATTATGAATTAATTATTTATTATAGAATAAATGGTGCTTTAAGAGACAAAATATTTAGACGAGTTTAACGGACTTTTGACCTGACTCTATTTATGAGATATTCATGAAGGGCTATATCCATATGTAATGACTATATCAATGGACACCAAAGTTGTTCGATTTATTTTATCCATCTACGATAACGGAAGTTCAACTACGAGTTTTTAGTGGAATAACGTGGAGTTAATAATTTGTAATATTTTATTAAAGTGTTTAATTAATATTTCAAAATTATTTGGGCTCATAATCATAGTCCATTTGGTCCCCGTGCTAGCTCAATTAACTGTAGCAAACATAATATAATTAGATTATCTAATAATATGCTCACATTATATTTATATATTATTATTAATGAGATTAATAATATTTATTGTCACAAATGAAAACTATATTAAATTAGTTTAACTTAATGTTTTATAGAATTCTTTGATTATGAGATAATCAAGTTGGTAATAATTATGAGATAATTACTACAACATAATTGACGGTAATTTAATCATTATTGATATAGTGATTTTTATTTACCTTGGATACAAACCATATGGCTTGCCATGCTCTCCAATTTATTATGTTTATTAGGTTGCTTGTATACACCAAATAGTTTTGTCATTAGCTAATCCACTCTTATGCTTTGGTACGGCCTCCGCATTTATGTGTTTGCCATTGAAAGAAAGCATTAGATGCTTAATGATAAAGTCATTGTCTTTAGCTTATCATTTCTTATGCTTTGGTATGGCATTCACATTTTTGTGTTGGCTATTGCAAAAAGCATTAAATGCTTAATGACAAGGTTAGTTGGCTTGTGTAAGAGAATATAATCTCTACCATTTCTACTTTTCTAAAAAAAAAAAAAAAATCTCTACCATTTCTCTCACATCTAAGGTTAACATTTTACATTCATTCACACATGTGCAATTGAGAGAAAAAAGAGAGTTCAAACATTTTTACAAGTGTTGTGAGAGTGTTTGAAATTTGAAAAAGCCAAACACCATTGTGACATCTTAATTCTCTAAATTGTTTAGAGTTTTGATCTTTGTGAGCGAAGCTCACACTTCGATTTGTTAGTTTGAAGTCATAGTTCGGAAGATCGAGTGGTTGATCCAAGCAATGAAAATCAAAGATTGATTTCAGCTATGTAACATCTCCAATCCGAGAGATGTTACAGACAGGGAATATGTCGTACTATTCCTTAGAGCCTCTGACTTTTCCACCATAACAATAATAATACTCTTTTATTAATCAAAATCTTAAACATGGCACCAACGCCCAAACTCATCAGCATATAATATAAACTTAATAGTTAAGACTGTAAATAACATTTGTATACAATGACTATTACCTTACCGACTTATACATGACTTCTGACTGACTCTGACTAGACTCTCACTCCTTCTGACTAAACTGATGGACTCCATACCCTAGTGACTGCATGACATGATCCAGGCCGACAACAAACCAAAGGACGCATTACAAGTGCCAGAAGGGCCAATTACGAGGCAGAGGACCAAAAGACTTAGAGAAGCAATGGCGGGATTAGTTCAGAGTTTTATGGCCGACTACAACAAACAAATAGAGATGCATGTGGGCTTCGATGGAAAGGGCCCAAAACCATTTCACTTGGCCCAAATCAGTTTAGAATAAAGCTTCCTAGGCATTTGAAGACTTAAAGACTTGATATTTGTGTAATTTCGTTTTTAGGGGCATTGTTGTCTTTATGCCTTTAGGGTTTCTTTTTGTAACACTATTTAAGCTTACTTTCTTCTTCATTTGAGGGAACCAACGAAATTTGTAAACGATTTATCTAAGTTTGGCAAACTTAGTGCGTCTCCATTTGCTAGCAAAAACACTACAAGGATTCATCTTAAGGGTTCTCAAGGGCAAGTTCTTTGGGGGTCTTTTGTGGCCTTGGAAGGGTTTTGTTCCTACAAAATCAAATTCGCGGTTCTTGGGGTTCTGTCCGTTGTTGCTGGGGTTTACTTGGATTTCGAATCTAAGTGGGTTTCTTGTCATTTGGTATCTAGAGCTCAGGGTTCCAAGGTCTGATTTTTCTATCTTTCCTTTTGTTTGATTCTGTTTTTATTTTGTTCTTTGTTATTTTCATTTCAGTTCTTGTTGGATCTTGTTTCTGTTTTGTTTTGTTCATACTCTGGATCTGGTTTTATTGTGAAGCATATTCTGGATCTGGTTTTGTTGTTCTGCATATCAGTTCATCTTTTATCATTTTCTAGTTCTGAATTTTTTTTGTTCTGTTCTTCCTGTCAGTTCATCCTAGTTGCATATCAGTTCATCTTTATCACTTTTTCCAGTTTTGGGTTTCTGTTCTGTTCTTCCTATCAGTTCGTCATAGTCATTCTGTTCTTTAGCATATGTTTAAGAAATAAGCATGTTCTTGGCGGCTGTGTGTTTCCCTGAAAAAACTAAGTGAAGTCTGAAATCAGACCCTGAAATCTTAACTTCTGAAATCAGACCTAAAACGTAACGTTTGAAATATGCCTCTGAAATCAGACTCTGAGTTCAGACCTTGAAACTTAACCATTGAATCAGACTCAGAGATCAGACCCTGAAACTTAGCCTCTGAAATCAGACCCAGACCAGTAGCCTCTGAAATCAGACCCTGACAGTAACCTCTGAAAATTAGCATATGAATTCAGACCCTGAAATCAGACCCTTATTCGACTCTTGAAATCAGACACTGACCAGCAGCCTCTGAATTCAGACCCTGGATTCAGACCCTCATCAGACTCTGAAATCAGGCTTGAAAACCAGCCTCTGAAATCAGAACCTAAATCAGCCTCTGAAATCAGTACCACATTAGCATCTGACGTTATAAAAAAAAAAAAAAAGAAAAGAAAAAGGGACTCGAGTGATAGTGATCACTTGAATCTAGTTTGTTCCATATTATCATTTAGGTGCCCATGGAGGGTATTCCATCAAAATTTCTATAGAAGTGCCAAATTTTCTCCCGAAATTGCATCGACCGTGAATTTGCATGCTTATTTTTTTCTCTATTGTGCTAATTGTTTGCTTCTTATTCTAATTACTCTAGGTTAAGTATTATTGATTGAGTCTTCGTCATTGTTATTCCTGTTCGCATTTTGTTTCCGCCTGCCCTATATATATATATATATATATTTGGGTCGTTGTGTTTCATGCTAGCTTTAGGACTACACTTGGCTTTGTATTCTTGGATTCAGTGTGATTCACATTTGAATTGAGGAAGAACTCAAGAGTGGTAAAAGGCAGTGATTGTGAGCACAATATCGGGTAAAAGCCAATAGAGTGCAAACACGAGTGGAGTGATATCATTCGAGTGTAAACACGTGAGATTGTGAGCACAATATCGGGTAAAAGGAGCACAATATCGGGTAAAAGCCAATAGAGTGCAAACACGAGTGGAGTGATATCATTCGAGTGTAAACACTTGAGATTGTGAGGATTTACATATTTGCTTTACTTTCTTGTTATTTCTAATCTTTTTCTTAGTGTTGAGATGGCAGGTCTAACCACTGATGAAAAGCTTGAGGCTTTGGATAGGAAATTTACAGATATGATGGAGAACATGAATACTGCTTTGGAGAGATTGACCAAGAGTGTAGAGAGTATTCAAACTGGTAGCGGTCCCAGAGCACCACCACCTCAGAATGTACCACCACCCCAGAATTGTACCACCACCTCATAATGTTCCACCTCGACGTGTACCACCACAGTATGTACCGCCAGATGAAGAGGAAGCTGAAAATGAGTTTGATGATTCTGATGGTCTTGATGATGTGGAGGAGAGATTTCAGCCTAGGCATGACAGGAGGCCTAATAGGAGGTTTGATAGGAGGAATGATATGAGGGATAGACGGTTTGATGATAGAGGTGCATTTGATGCCAGAAGAGGGGATTATGATAGGAGGGGATATGGTAGACGAGGAGATGAAGACGGTGATCTAGGTAGCATCAAGATCAAGATACCAACATTCCACGGAAAAAATGATCCTGAAGCTTATTTAGAATGGGAAAAGAAAATAGAATTGATTTTCAACTGTCATCACTACTCAGATGAGAAGAAGATCAATCTGCAGCAATTGAGTTTGCCGATTATGCTATGATTTGGTGGGATCAGCTTGTCTCTACTCGGAGAGAAATTATGAGAGACCGATTCAGACATGGGCAGAACTTAGAGGTCTCATGAGAAAGAGATTTATACCCAGCCATTACTAGAGGGAGTTGTATCAGAAACTACAACATCTGTATCAGGGGGCCAAGAGTGTTGAGGACTATTACACATAGATGGAAGTTGCCATGATCAGGGCAAATGTATTTAGGATGCAGAAGCTACTATGGCACGGTTTCTAGGGGGCTTGAATAGAGAGATAGCAAACATGGTGGAGTTGCATCACTGTGTTGATTTGGAGGATATGCTTCACATGGCTATCAAGGTAGAAAGGCAACTCAAGAAAAGGTCAACATCCAGATTTGGTACTCAGGCTACTTCTCCATGGAAGGGAAAATGGGTTCCGAATGAGAAGCGGGATGGAGGCTTTGACAAGCCTAGAGGCGAGTTCGGTGGAGGCTTTAATAAGCCTAGGGCCGAACCTAGTACCAAGGGTAAAGAGACTGCAGAATCGAGTAAAACTAGACCAAAACCTGACGGTACACTACTAGAACTAAGGATGTCAAGTGTTTTAAATGTTTGGGCATGGGACACTATGCTTCAGAATGTCCCAATAGACGTACCTTAGTGATTGATAAGAAGAGTGGAGATGTGTACTCTACTGATAGTGAGGTTGATGATGAGATGCCAGAGTTGGAGGATGCTAGTGACCATGGGGGAGCTGCATACCCGCTGAATAACTTATCCTTAGTCGTCAAGCGTGCTTTGAGTGCACATGTTGTGAGGATGAGAGTATGCAGCAGAGGGAGAACATATTCCATACTAGGTGTCGTGTGAATGGGAAGGGGTGTAGTGTGTAGTATGATTATAGAGGGGGCAGTTGTACTAATGTTGCTAGCACAGCTTTGATTGAGCGATTGGGGTTGAGTTGCTTGAGACACCCGAAGCCTTACAAGTTGCAATGGTTAAATGATTATGGGGAAATAAGTGTGACAAAGTAGGTTTTGTTGAGCTTTACCATTGGGCCATACACAGATGATGTCCTATGTGATGTGATACCGATGCATGCAAGACATATTCTTTTGGGTAGACCGTGGCAGTTCGATAAGAAGGTTATTCATGATGGGTTCAAGAATAAATACTCTTTTCAGCATAAGGGAAAACCCATTACATTATACCCACTTACACCTGCACAAGTCCATGAAGATCAGGTTAAGTTGCAACTTGAGCATGACAAAGAGAGAGCGAGAGAAGGGTAACACCACCTTGGGTGAGGACTAGTGAGAGTGACGTATCTGGTGAGAAAAATAAGGCCAAAGCCGTGGGAGTTCCCAAGGGGAGTGTGAGTGAACGTGAGGGGGAAACAAAATGGAGAGTTAAAAAGAGTTTCTACATGGGTGAGGGTGAAGCGAGGAAAGCATTCAAGGCTAGCAAGCTCATGCTATTGTTAGTCTATAAAGAGCCTCATATTTATTTTACTAACACTAACCCTTTGCTTCCTGTGTCTATTTCATCTCTTTTGCAGGATTACAGTGACGTACTGACAGAGGACATACCTAGTGGGCTTCCACCCATTAGAGGTATCGAGCACCAGATAGACTTCATACCTGGAGTAGTCATTCCTAACAGACCGGCTTATAGGAGCCATCCCGAGGAGACAAATGAGCTACAAAGGCAAGTACGAGAGTTGATGGACAATGGGTATGTCAGGGAAAGCATGAGTCCTTGTGCAGTACCAGTGCTTCTAGTTCCTAAGAAAGATGGGACGTGGCGCATGTGCGTTGATTGCCGAGCTATCAATAATATTACGGTAAAGTATCGTCACCCCATTCCTAGACTAGATGACATGTTGGATGAATTGCATGGTTCCAAAATTTTTAGTTAGATTGATTTAAAGAGTGATACCATCAAATTCGCATGAGAGAGAGAGATGAGTGGAAAGCTGCATTTAAGACTAAGTATGGCTTGTATGAATGGTTAGTTATGCCATTTGGTCTTTCAAACGCACCTAGCACATTTATTTTTTTTGGATAAGGTAAGATTATAACCAAAGAAAACTATACAAGAGCAAAGGGGCATACCCCAGGCACTAGAGAGGACAGGCCCTCCTAGAAAAAAGCCAAAAGGCTACAAAGCCAAAAGGCTACAAAAGAATCAACAAAAGATGTCATCGGTAGGTGCCACGAAAGGTGAAGCCATTTATTGTCATAAGATGGATTCACCTTTCCTAAGGAGCTAACACGATTCCGAACATCAAAAACAATATCATAAAGAAAGAGAGCAGAAACAGGCCGAAGAGACATATCATGAGTGCGAGCATTCCTCTCCCTCCAAATATGGTAGACTGAGATTGATGAATCATGTTATGCGTGCATTTTTAGGTAAGTTTGTTGTAGTTTATTTTGATGACATCTTAGTTTACAGTAAAATAGTAGATGAGCATATTATGCATTTGAAGCATGTTCTTGATGTGTTAAGGCAAGAAAAACTGTATGCTAACTTTGATAAGTGCACTTTTTGTATGGATAGAATTGTCTTCCTTGGATTTGTTGTGAGTGCAGATGGCATCGAGGTAGATTTAGAAAAGGTGAAGGCAATTAAGGATTGGCCAACACCAACAACAGTGATAGAAGTCAGAAGCTTCCATGGATTAGCAAGCTTCTACCGTAGATTTATTAAAGACTTCAGTAGTATTGCAGCACCACTGACTGAAGTAGTGAAGAAGACTGTTGGCTTCAAATGGGGTGAAGAGAAGGAGCGGGCATTCCAGGATCTGAAAATGAAGTTGTGCAGTGCACCAGTCTTGGCACTACCCAACTTTGAGAAGACATTTGAAATTGAGTGTGACGCATTCGGGATAGGCATTGGAGCTGTTCTTATGCAAGAAAAGCGACCAATAGCTTACTTTAGTGAGAAGCTAAATGGAGCAGTTTTGAGGTACCCCACATATGACAAGGAGTTGTATGCGCTAGTGCAAGCCCTTGAGACTTGGCAGCATTATTTGTGGCCTCGAGAGTTTGTGATCCATACAGATCATGAATCATTGAAGCATCTGAAGGGACAAGGTAAACTGAACAAACGACACGCAAAATGGTTAGAGTTTGTTGAGACATTTCCATATGTAATCCGCTACAAACAAGGTAAGGAAAACATTGTCGCCGATGCACTATCGCAAAGGTATGCTTTACTTACATCATTGAGGGCAAGAATGCTTGGGTTTGAATTTATTAAAGAACTTTATGCTAGTGATATTGACTTTAGTACTATCTATGCTGCATGTGAAAAGTCTGCTTTTAGTAAATTCTACCAACATGATGGGTTTCTGTTTAGGGAAAATAGATTATGCATTCTTGTTTGTAGTATGCGTGAATTGTTAGTGAGGGAAGCACATGGGGGAGGTTTAATGGGGCACTTTGGCATTACCAAAACCTTAGGGGTATTGAGTGAACATTTCTATTGGCATAAAATGCGGAGAGATATTGAGCGTTTGTGTGATAAATGCTTAACTTGTAAACAGGCTAAATCTAAGGTTATGCCTCATGGGTTGTATACAATCGTTGCCGATACCTAATGAGCCATGGGTAGATGTATCGATGGACTTTATATTGGGTTTACCTAGGACTAGGAAGGGTAGAGATTCCATCTTTGTAGTGGTTGATAGGTTCAGTAAGATGACACACTTTATAGCATGTCATAAAACTGATGATGCCACTAACATTGCTGACTTGTTCTTTAGAGAAGTAGTACGACTCCATGGGATTCCACGGAGTATAGTTTCAGATCGTGATGTTAAATTCCTTAGTCACTTTTGGAAAGTTTTATGGGGTAAGTTGAGAACTAAACTTTTGTATTCTACTACTTGCCACCCCCAAACTGATGGCCAAACCGAGGTTGTTAATAGGACTTTGACTGAGTTATTGCGTACTATTATCAATAAGAACTTAAAAACTTGGGAGGATTGTTTGCCTTTTGTTGAATTTGCATATAATCATAGTATTCATTCCTCTACATCTTACTCACCATTTGAAATTGTTTATGGTTTTCAGCCACTAACTCCATTAGATTTGTTACCATTGCCTGTTGATGAGCATGCGGGGTTAGATGGAAAAAGGAAAGCCGATTTGGTGAAGCACATACATGAGAAAGCAAGAGAGCAAATACAACGAAAGAATGAGCAATATGCTTCTCATACTAATAAGGGAAGAAAGAGTGTGGTATTTCATCCTGGAGATTGGGTTTGGGTACACATGCGCAAGGAGAGATTTCCTGAACAACGTAAATCTAAGCTACAACCGAGAGGGGATGGTCCATTTCAAGTTTTGGAACGGATTAATGACAATGCATACAAGCTGGATTTACAAGGTAAGTATACTGTGTCTGCTACATTTAATGTTTCTGACTTAACTCCTTTTGATGCAGGTACAGATTCGAGGTCGAATCCTTTTCAAGAGGGAGGGGATGACATGATCCAGGTCGACAACAAACCAATGGACACATTACAAGTGCTAGAAGGGCCAATTACGAGGCAGAGGACCAAAAGATTTAGAGAAGCAATGGCGGGATTAGTTCAGAGTTTTATGGCCGACTGCAACAAACAAATAGAGATGCATGTGGGCTTCGATGGAAAGGGCCCAAAACCATTTCACTTGGCCCAAATCAGTTTAGAATAAAGCTTCCTAGGCATTTGAAGACTTAAAGACTTGATATTTGTGTAATTTCGTTTTTAGGGGCATTGTTGTCTTTATGCCTTTAAGGTTTCTTTTTGTAACACTATTTAAGCTTACTTTCTTCTTCATTTGAGGGAACCAACGAAATTTTTAAACTCAAAAGCTTAAAGCTTTGGCTATGGCCGAATTCTTGTAAGGGAGGGATTCCCCTTTTCAAGTTTGAATCGACTTATCTAAGTTTGGCAAACTTAGTGGCGTCTCCATTTGCTAGCAAAAACACTACAAGGATTCATCTTATGGGTTCTCAAGGGCAAGTTCTTTGTGGGTCTTCTTTGTGGCCTTGGAAGGGTTTTGTTCCTACAAAATCAAATTCGCGGTTCTTGAGTTCTGTCCGTTGCTTGGGGTTTACTTGGATTTCGAATCTAAGTGGGTTTCTTGTCACTGCATCAGTATCCATCCTCCCAAGCTCGTCCTCCGAGAATACTTGAAAAAAAAAAACTGGAGTGGGGGTTAGATCATCATACGATCTAAGTGAGTGGGAGCAAAACTGGAAAACTGATATAAAAGCATTTGGTTTGAAAACCAATGTTTCAGAAATAACTTTATATGAAAACTCTTTTCTGAAAATTTCATTTGAAATATCTCTTACAAATCTTTTCTTTCTAAAATCTGCTTTCTGAAAACTGTTTCTGAAATCTGATCTCTGAAAACTGTTTTTTGGAAGTCTGATATCTAAAAACTGATCTGTATCTGAAAAACCTCGACGTATGAGGGCGTTACATATTGTCGTCCCCCCATACACCTATCTGGAGCCGGGAATGAAAAACCATGACTTTGGGGCGTTACGTATCGCCGTCCCCCAAAGCATGTCATTCATGTCCCTGAAACTGGTGGGTGTTAGGTATCGCTGTCCCCCAAGCCACTGAATTGGAGCCGGTAGTGCTGATCCATGCTACTATCTGACCCTGAAACTATGGTCTAGAGCCTTACGTATCGTCATCCCCAATCCCTGAACCAGGATCTTGGCGCGTTACGTATCACTGTCCCCCAGTCCTTTACATGTGCACATGTTCTCTGTCCGTCAATTCCATATCTGTACAAGTTGTATACTGAGGTGGGTGTTTACCCCATGCCTCAAAAAAACATAAAACATGTTAATATTTCTTCCTCAAATATAACTTAAATCATAATCTTTTATGTAATGACTGTAATATCGCCCTAAAGTATAAAAAGTAAGTATGTTGCAACAATAACAAAATGAAATATCAATTTAAAAGAGTAGTGTCCACTCCCAGGTTTGGAATTCAGTGTATATTGTGTCGAAAGGATTTATGGCTCATGCGATAACTTTAAATGGGCAACTTAGTTAGAAATACTTATCGTAGAATTTACTCGAAACCAAATTCGCTATAAAGGTTTTTCAACTAGTACATGGTAATTTATGCATAGGTAACATCTCGCTACCGGAGATGCTACCAGCATGAGACAGGCTAATCCTACCTCCATAAGCCTATGACTCTGACGAAATTTCGACATGACCTCTGCTAAAAGTCATGCAACCTGGATCAAAGTCCAGCACCTCTAAACAACCTATTGGGCCCAAATACAAAACATAACACTAAAATAATGAACTCAATACATAATACAACTGAGCTCCATGCCCGAAAATACGTATAAACAAAAAACTTTTATAACTTAAACTTATTCAACTCAATTCCTTTATAACTAGACTTATACCACTTATACTCCCAAGACCTAGTGATTGGCTGACTGCAGCACTACTATCTGGCTCCCTAGGCTTTGAAGACTATGGTCAACCGATTTGGTCACAACCTGCAAAACTCAAACACTATTGATTTATATCGCATATTGTCCAATTATCTTGTTTACCTTGATTACTATTGTACCTTCAGACTTAGTATATGTTTGATGCGTAAGAGGATTTAAGTCTGAAGTTAGTAATCTAAATAGTCCATAGAGAGCAAACAAATATGGTACTTTTTTTGGATAAGGTAAGTATATTAACCAAAAGAAAACTAAACAAGAGCAGAAGGGCATACCCCCCAGGCAACTAGAGAGGGCAGACCCTCCTAGAAGAAAAGCCAAAAGGCTACAAGCAAAATAAGATCAAAAGAAGATGTCATCGGGTAAGTGCCAGGAGAGGTGAAGCTATTTATTGTCATAAGATGGATTCACCTTCCGTAATAAGCTAGCACGATTCCGAACATCAAAAACAATATCACGAAGAAGAACAAAAACAGGCTGAAGAGGCCCATCATGGGTACGGACATTCCTCTTCCTTCAAATATGGTAGACTAACGCAGCAAAAGACAGCCGAATAAGAAGATGGCATAAAGAGGTGTCGGAAAACTGACACATCCACTCAACAGTTTGAGGCCAATCACGGTAACTCCAATCTAATCCACACATAGCCAGCACAGCCGACCAGACCCTCGAAGAGAAGTAGCACAAGAAGAAAAGATGATCAATATCCTCACTTGAATAACCACAGAGAATACAACGCGAGCAAGCAGAGATACCGAACCTCATCAAACTATCATGGGTACAAAGACCTCCCTGAATAGACATCCAAAGCAAAAAGGAATGGCGGGGAATGGCCTTCCGGAACCAAACAACTCGAGACCAACGCATCAACGGACCCACTACCCGCATGGCATTCCAAGCACTATCCACTGAAAATCTCTCTCTACTATTGTCCTCCCAAACCAGCATATCTTCCCTCATACTAGAAGGATTCGGAGTATGGGACCGAGCCAAATCAACAAGGGCAACAGATCTAGCTAGGGGCCACCATCAAGAGGAATCAGAGATAATGGAAGCAACTGTAGCCATCCTATCCAAGCCAGAGTCATAAATCACTCTCACCCAACAAGTCCACAATTAGATTCATAGGATGCCAATAATCAAACCACAATAAAGTCTTCTCACCATTCCAAATCCCAACTCTCATCCTCCGCCGGGACCAAGAACGAAGCTCCAAGATCTTCCGCCAACTCCAAGAGCAATCTGTATGTAGGACAAGGCACCTCCCAAAAACTTCTCTCCATCAACAAAGTAAGTCTGAACCCAAGTCGACCAAGAAGAAACCTGGCCAGAACAAAGAAACCAAACATGCTTAACAATAGCCGCTCTAATCCAAGTATCCAATCTCTTAATCCCCAGCCCCCTCCTTTAGAGGTAAACAAACTCTACTCCAAGCCACTCTCACCCCTGAAGAGGTGAGCGCACTACCCTTTTTTGGATAAGGTAAGTGTATTAACCAAAAGAAAACTATACAAGAGCAAAAGGGGCATACCCCAGACTACTAGAGAGGACATGCCCTCCTAGAAGAAAAGCCGAAAGGCTGTAAGCAAAAGAAGATCAATAGAAAATGTCATCAGGCAAGTGCCAGGATAGGTGAAGCCATTTATTGTCATAAGATGGATTCACCTTCCGTAAAAAGCTAGCACGATTTGAACATCAAAAACAATATCACTAAGCAGGACAGAAACAGGTCGAAGAGGCGCATCATGAGTGCGGGCATTCCTCTCCCTCCATAAATGGTAAATTGACGCGGCAAAGGACAGCAGAAACAAGAAGATGACGTAAAGAGGCGTCAGAAAATTGACACATCCACTCAATAGTCTGAAGCCAATCTCAGTAACTCCAATCTAACCCACACATAGCCAGCACAGTCGACCAGACCTTAGAAGAGAAGGAGCACTGGAAGAAAATATGATCAATATCCTCACTAGAACAACCACAGAGAATACATCGCGAGCAAGCAGAGATACCAAACCAAATCAAACTATCCTGAGTACAAAGGCGTCACTGAATAGACATCCAAAGTAAAAAAGAATGGCGGGGAATAGCCTTCCGGAACCAAACAACTCGAAACCAATGCACCAAGTTTCCCCTTGACCGCATAGCATTCCAGGCACTATTCACTGAAAATCTCCCTCTATTATCATCCACCCAAACCAGCTCATCCTCCCTCAAGCTAGAAGGATTCGGACGATGGGCCCGAGCTAGATCAACAAGGGCGGCAGACCTAGATGGTGGCCTTTGCCAAGAAGAATCAGAAATAATGGAAGCAACTGTAGCCATCATATTCAAGCCAGAGCCATAAATCACTCTTCATCCAACGTATCCACAATCGGACCCATAGGGTGCCAAAAATCAAACCACAAAAAGGTCTTCTCACCATTCCCAATCGTAACTCTCATCCGCCGCCAGGACCAAGAACGAAGCTCCAAAATCTTACGCCAACTCCAAGAGCAATCTGTAGGGCAATGCACCTCCCAAAAACTTCTCCCCCTCAACAAATAAGACTGAACCCAATTCGACCAAGAAGAAACCTGGCCAGAATAAAAGAACCAAATGCGCTTAACAATAGTTGCTATATTCCAAGATTCCAATCTCTTAATCCCCAACCCCCCCTCCTTGGGAGGTAAACAAACTCTACTCCAAGTCACTCTCGCCCCAGAAGAGGTGAGGTCACTACCATTCCAAAGGAAAAAATGGAGAATCGTCTCCACCTTCCTAATAACAGACTTAGGAAAAATAAATAAAGAAGTCCAATAAACTTAAATGGAGAATAAAACAGATTTAATGAGCTGAAATCGCCCCACATAAGAGAGAAACTTACTACTCCAACTTTTAGCACGCATAACAATACAATCCACAGGACCAAAAGACTCAGAGAAGTAATGGCAGGATTAGTTCAGAGAGATGAGTCTTAAGCAACTCAAATTGGAGAGAAAAATGCTCTCTACTTTTCTCTCAAATTTTCTCTTCTTTCTCTTCTCTCTTCTTGATCACTTTTAATCTTTTAGTGATTAAGATTTAGTTATTAGTTTTTTTCGTTCTTTTCTTCTCTACTTTTCTTCTTCTTAATTTCTTTTCTTTGTTATTTGTTTTCTTGATGGCGTTTTCTGGCCATGGGGGTGAGGCCAAGGTTTCAACCATGGTAGGAGTTGTCCAAGTTTTGGATTTGACCAATGGTAGAGTAGTTCGAGATCACATTAACAAAAATAATGGTGGTGATGTTCTACATTCGGCTATAGTGCTAAGTGATGTTGTTATCCAGATCAGAACGAGATGAAATATGGTGTTTTGAAGGAGGGAGACTTTATAAATAACAATTTTGATAAGGCCAATGATGGTTCGGCCTTTTCTTAATATGACGAGATGAAGAAATCTTAGAAATGGTGGTGGATGATGTTGTTCACGAAGTGTCTCCCTTATCTATAGCTGATGGTTCGACCTTCTCTGGTCTTCTTGCTAAAGGTACGCTTTCAAAAGCTTCATTGGGTGTTATTGGAGATAAATCTCATGTTACTATATTGAAGCTTAAACCTAGTGACCTTATTCCATCTCTTTCTTCTTCTTTGAATGGCAATGGTGATGTGCTAGAAGCTAGAATTGGTGTTAGAGGCAGTAGAGGTAATTCCTCTAGATTGTCTAATTTGGAGGAGGGAAAGTTTTTTGAATTTTCAAAGAGTATTAATGACAATCCTTTACTACCACATTTGAAACCGAAAGTTGCTTCTCATTCTAATGATTTACCTAAACTGTATTCGGCTAAGTTGGGTAATTTACGTGAATTAGCTACTAATATGGAAGGTGCTTATTTTAATAATTCAAATGGTGTTAATGACCTGCCATGTGCGAAATTGGTAGTAAATGAGGAGAATAATCACATGCCATTTATTACTTCTTCTAATTTGGTAAACGAAGTTGTTAATGATATTTCAAATGGTGTTAATGACCTGCCATGTGTAAAATTGAATGAGATGGGCAATTTACGTGAATCAGCTAGTAATATGGAAGGTGTTTGTTTTGATAATTTAATACGTGTTAATGACTTGCCATGTACGAATTTGGTAGTAAATGAGGAGTATAATCACGTGCCATTTATTGTTCCTTTTGATTTGGTAAATTCAAATGGTGTTAATGACCTGCCATGTGGGAATTTGGTAGTTAATGGAGAGAATAATCACATGCCATTTATTGCTTCTTCTGATTTGGAAAATGGAGTTACTCTAGCTAATAAATCTGGTTTCAAATCTGATTGTATTAAAGGGAGTATTAATGGGCGAATTGATAATGGTAATAAAGATTTGATTCCTTATGTTACGAATGTAAATATGGAAAGCTTTAATTGTGATTTCCCTCCTTTGAAAAGACATGATAAGCTTGGCATTAATGTGATGGGCCGAATTTAAATGGGAAGGCTGATGTCAAATTTATTTCTAAAGATAAGTGTGGTGATGTGGCATCTGAAGTGGCTGCTGATGTGACACGTTTTAACCATGGTGTTGTGGATAAGTCTAAAAATGAAAAAATGTGAATGGAACCTCTAGTTATGCGCATATTCTTGGTGGTTCAAATGGTGAGGGGAATCGATTTTCTTCATCTAGCTCTGTTGCACTTGAGTTTATTAAACCAAATGTTATTGATGGACGTATTAAAGTTTGCCCTCCTTTGGATGTTGCGGAGGAAGGTCGTTTGGTTTGGAAGAATACTTTGGTTGGCAATTTTGTTGGCAAGAAACTCCCCTTCAAGGTAGTTAATTCTATTGCTCATAAGATATGGGGGAGATCTGGATTGCGAGAGGTGTATCTTCTGAAAATGGATTTTTCTTATTTAAATTTGATAACTTTCAAGATGCATGTGTGGTTATGGAGAGAGCTCCATGGCATATGGCCAATCGGCCATTAGTTCTTAAACATTAGCAACCTGGTTTGCCTCTCGCCAAAGAAGATGTTCATAAGGTTCTGGTGTGGGTTCGTCTATACAATGTTCCGTTAGAGTATTGGAGTTCCAAGGGGTTGAGCTTTGTGGCTAGTGCTGTTGGGCGCCCACTTCATGCGGATCATATCACTTTATCTCAAATAAGGCTAAGTTATGCTCGAGTTTGTGTTGAAGTTGATGCAAGGGATACTTTAGTTGAGGATTTTGACTTTGAATGGTCCAATGGTATGTGGATTAAGATTCGGGCTGAGTTTGAATGGATTCCTATCAAGTGTTCTTCTTGTGGGGTATTTGGCCATACATTGGGTACTTGTCCTAGTAGAGTCCTAAGGATAGGAAAGGAAAGCAGCCTAAGGATGAGGAATGCAAGCTTTCTAAAGTTTGGATGCCTAAACCTATAGATTGTTTGGCAAGTATGAGTAAAAATAAGGAGAAGGATAAGGAATGGGTAATAGTTTCAAGGAATAATAAGGGTAAGGGGTGTGGTGAAGGCAGTTGACACTTTGCCTCATGAGGAGTTGGCTTTAGTTTCAGTTGATGTCTCTGAGATAGGTTCCAAAGGTGTGGACATTATTGTTTGTGTTGATAAGGAAGAAGGGGAATGCTCCCCTTTAGTGAGAATGTCGAACAGTAAGAAGCATGTAGATCATAGTAAGGAGTTATGTTGTACGATGGCTTTAGAAACCAAGGATACTGGTTCTATAAATGGTGAGGCCACATCTGACTTCTGGATCTTGGTAAGGAGGCCGTGAATGAGCAATGTGAGGATGATGTATCACCCATTCATATTGATAACTTTTTGGCATTGAAAGATAAAGATTCTTTAGAGAAGAAACGGTTGGGTCAGGGTGGTAAAAATAAGAAGAATTCTGGTGGTAAGAGGGGTCGGAAGAGCCATTCACCTCGGTGGAAGGTGGAGATGATTTGTTGTGTTGGTTTTCTCTTTATTGTTTAAATGATTTTTGGTTGTTGGAACATTCGGGGTCTTAATGACCCTACTAAGCAGGCTGAAGTTCGAAGGTTTTTCCGTGATGAGAAGCTTTCACTTTGTGGACTGGTTGAGACTAAAGTTAAGGATAGTAATCTTTTACATGTGTCTCGTGCTATTAATCCTTCTTGGAAGTTTGTTTTTCAATCAGGTGTTGTTCCTTTTGGAAGAATTTGGGTATGTTGGAACCTCTTGGATGTGGATGTTATTGTTATTCGGTCTTCTCCTCAAGCTATTCACAGTCGTGTTGCTCATGTTTCTTCTGCTTGGAGCTGTATGGCAACAGTGGTTTATGGAGAATGTCGTTATGAGAAGCGTCGAGAACTTTGAGTTTGACACCTCTCCGTGGTTAGTAATGGGGGATTTTAATGCGATTTCTGATCATTCTGAGCACCATGGTGGCAGTTTGGATTGGCCTTCTTGGAAGGATGAGTTGGGTTTGTGTTTGGGCCGGGCTGGTTTGGCAGATGTTCGGTTTTCAGGTTGTAGGTATTCTTGGCATAATAAACAGATTGATTCTCCTATTTGGCGGAAATTAGATCTGGTGGTCGCTAATACCTCTTGGGAGTGCTCTTTTCCTGGTTCAGTAGCTAGGTTTCTACCCTCGGGAATCTCAGATCATTCTCCTATGGTGGTTACTCTCTTGAAGCTCCCTACAAGGAAGATTCCTTTTAAGTTTTTTGATTTTTGGGCTGAGCATCCAGATTTTGTGTCAGTTGTAGCAAAAGCTTGGGATGTGGATATTTGTGGTACTCCTATGTTTCGGTTGTGCAAGAAATTGAAGAGTGTGAAGGTGGCGCTACGAAGTTTTAATTTAGATCACTTTTCTAATCTTTCTGGGAGGACCACATGTGTTAGAAAGGAGTTGGAGGGGGGTACAGAGTGCGCTACAGAGTCTCCTTCTGATCCTTTCTGCTGAGTGAAGAGGTGAGATTGTCTTTGCTTTTGGAAAATCTGAGTCGAGATGAGGAAAATTTCATGAGACAGAAATTCCCGAGTCAGTGCTTAATGACATGATCCAGGCCACTCGTGAAGCATCAAAGGACATGGCCAATAATACAATAGACCCATTACAAGTACCGGAAGGGCCAATTACAAGACAGAAGACCAAAAGACTCAGAGAAGCAATGGCAGGATTAGTTCAGAGTTTTATGGCCGATTGCAACAAACAAATAGAGACACATGTGGGCTTCAATGGAGAGGGCCCAAAGACATTTCACTTGGCCAAATCAGTTCTGATTGAAGCTTTATAGACCTTTGAAGACTTAAAGACTTTGGCATTTTTGTAATTTCGAATTTAGGGGCATTATTGTCTTTATGCTTTAGGGTTTCTTTTGTAACACTATTTACACTTGCCTTCTTCTTCATTTTAGGTAAACCACGAAATTTGTAAGAAAACATATAAGCTTTTGCTTTTGGCTATTGCCGAATTTCTTGTAAGGGAGGGATTCCCCTTTTCAAGTTTGAATCGACTTATCTAAGTTTAGCAAACTTAGTGGCGTCTCCATTTGCTAGCAAACACACTGATTTCATGTTTTGAGTTATCATGGGCAATGTTTCATGGTGGTTTAGGGCTGATCTTGGATGGGTTTTGTTCTTACAAAATCATTGATTAAGGTTCTTGGGGCTTAAAGAAAAATACTTGGGGTTTGCTGGATTTCGCATCCTAGTGAGTTTCTTGTCATTTGGTATCAGAGCTCAGGGTTCCAAGGTCTGATTTCCTATCTAAATTCGTTGTTTGAATCTGTTTTAAATTTTCGTTCTTTGTTGTTTTTGTTTCAGTTCTTGTTTCTGTTTTCGTTTTTTTGTTTTTCTGGGTTAATACCTTGTTTTGAAATTCTTCTATCAGAATCCTGGGTTTTTTGTGTTCTTCATATAAGTTCATCATATTTGTTTATTTCTGAATCTGGATTTTTTTTTTTGTGTTCTTCATATCAGTTCATCATATTTGATTATTTCTGGATCTGGGTTTATGTTGTGTTCTTCTTCATACAGTTCATCTTTTACATTCTGTTCTTTAGCATATGTTGAAGAAATAAGCATGTTCATAAACGGCTGTGTGAATTATTCCTGAAAACCTAGTGAATCATTAAAAAAAAAAAAAAGAAGGAAAAAGAAAAGTCTTAACCAGACTTCTTAAAGAATTAGACTTTGAATCCCATTTCATATCGAACTTGAACATAAGTGAGTTGATACTTAGCCTTATTTTTTCGAACTTGGGTGGCAGTGATCACTTGAGTAGAGAAAAAGAGTAAAAAAGTCGAAAAATTTGGTTGAATCTAGTTTGTTCCATATTATCATTTAGGTGCCAATGGAGGGTATTCCATCAAAATTTCTATAGAGGTGCCAAATTTTCTCCCGAATTTTCATACGACCGTGAATTTGCATGCTTATTTGTTTCTCATCGTGCTAATTGTGTATTTCCTTATTCCAAATACTCTAGCTTAGGTATTATTGATTGAGTCATCGTCTTTATTATTCTTATTCTCATTTTCCACCTGCCCCATATATACATTATTGGGTCTTTGTGTTTCATGCTGGCTTGAGGACTACACTTGATTTTGTATTCTTGGATTGAGTGTGATTCGTATTTGAATTGAGGAAGAACTCAAGAGTGGTAAAAGGCAGTGATTGTGAGCACAGTATCGGGTAAAAGCCAATAGAGCGCAAACACGAGTGGAGTGATATCATTCGAGTGTAAACACGTGAGATTGTGAGGATTTACATATTTGCTTTACTTTCTTGTTTTTTCTAATCTGTTTGTTTAGTGTTGAGATGGCAGGTCCAAATCTAACCATTGATGAAAAGCTTGAGGCTTTGGATAGAAAATTTACAGATATGATGGAGAACATGAATACTGCTTTAGAGAGACTGTCCAAGAGTGTAGAGAGTATTCAAACTGGTAGTGGTCCCAGAGCACCAACACCTCATAATGAACCACCACCTCATAAAGTGCCACCTCGACGTTACCACCACAGTATGTACCACCAGATGAAGAGGAAGCTGAAAATGAGTTTGATGATTCTGATGGTCTTGATGATGTGGAAGAGAGATTTCAGCCTGGGCATGATAGGAGGCCTAATAGGAGGTTTGATAGGAGGAATGATAGGAGGGAAAGACGATTTGATGGTAGAGGTGCATTTGATGACAGAAGAGGGATTATGATCGGAGGGGATATGGTAGAAGAGGAGATGTAGATGGTGATCTAGGTAGCATCAAGATCAAGATACCAACCTTTCAGGGTAAAAATGATCCCGAGGCTTACTTAGAATGGGAAAGGAAAATTGAGCTGATTTTTAACTGTCATCACTACTCAGACAAGAAGAAGATCAATTTGGCAGCAATTGAGTTTACGGATTATGCTATGATTTAGTGGGATCAGATTTCTTCTACTCGGAGGAGAAATTATGAGAGACCAGTTCAAACATGGGAGGAACTTAGGGGTCTCATGAGAAAGAGGTTTATACCCGGCCATTACTATAGGGAGTTATATCAAAAATTACAGCATCTGTATCAGGGGACCAAGAGTGAGGATTATTACACAGAGATGGAAGTTGCTATGATCAGGGCAAGTGTAGTTGAGGATGCAGAAGCTACTATGGCACGGTTTCTAGGGGGCTTAAATAGAGAGATTGCCAACGTGGTGGAGTTGCATCATTATGTTGATTTGGAGGATATGCTTCACATGGCTATCAAGGTAGAGAGGCAACTCAAGAAAAAGTCCACATCCAGATTTGGTACTCAGGCTACTTCTGCATGGAAAGGGAAGTGGGTTCCGAATGAGAAGCGGGATGGGGATTTAACAAGCCTAGAGGCGAGTTCAGTGGAGGCTTTAATAAGCCTAGGGCTGAACCCAGTAAACGAGACCAAAAACCCCGATGGTACAACTACTAGAACTAAGGATGTCAAGTGTTTTAAATGTTTGGGCATGTGACACTATGCTACAGAATGTCCCAATAGACGTACCTTAGTGATTGATAAGAAGAGTGGGGATGTGTACTCTACTGATAGTGAGGTTGATGATGAGATGCCAGAGTTGGAGGATACCAGTGACCACGAGGGAGCTGCATACCCGCTGGATAATTTGTCCTTAGTTGTCAAGCGTGCTTTGAGTGCACTGGTTGTAGAGGATGAGAGTACGCAGCAGAGGGAGAACATATTCCACACTAGGTGCCGTGTGAATGGCAAGGGGTGTAGTATGATCATAGATGGGGGCAGTTGTACTAATGTTGCTAGCACAACTTTGATTGAGCGATTGGGGTTGAGTTGCTTGAGACACCCAAAACCATATAAGTTGCAGTGGTTAAATGATTGTGGGGAAATAAATGTGACAAAGCAAGTATTGTTGACTTTTACTATTGGGCCATACAAAGATGATGTCCTATGTGATGTGATACCGATGCATGCTGGACATATTCTTTTGGGCAGGCCGTGGCAGTTTGATAAGAAGGTTATTCATGATGGGTTCAAGAATAAGTACTCGTTTCAGCATAAAGGAAAACCCATTACATTATACCCACTTACACCTACACAAGTCTATGAAGATCAGGTTAAGTTGCTACTTGAGCGTGACAAAGAGAGAGCAAAGGGAAACATCACCTTGGGTGAGGCTAGTGAGAGTGCTAAATCTGGTGAGAAAAATCAGGCTAAGGCTGTGGGAGTTCCCAAGGGGAGTGTGAGTCAACGTGAGGGGGAAGCAAAAGGGGGAGTTAAAAAAAGTTTCTACATGGGGGAAGGTGAAGCGAGGAAAACGTTCAAGGCTAGCAAATTCATGCTATTGTTAGTCTACAAGGAGCCTCATGTTTATTTTACTAACACTGACCCTCTGCTTCCTGTGTCTATTTCATCTCTTTTGCAGGATTACAGTGACATACTGACCGAGGATATTCCTAGTGGGCTTCCACCCATTAGAGGTATTGAGCACCAGATAGACTTCACACCTGGAGCAGTCATTCCCAACAGGCCAGCTTATAGGAGCAACCCTGAGGAAACGAAGGAACTTCAGAGGCAAGTGCGGGAGTTGATGGAGAAAGGGTATGTCAGAGAAAGTATGAGTCCCTGTGCGGTACCAGTTCTTCTAGTTCCTAAGAAAGATGGGACGTGGCGTATGTGCGTTGATTGTCGAGCTATCAACAATATTACGGTAAAATATCGTCACCCTATTCCTAGACTAGATGACATGTTGGATGAATTGCATGGTTCTAAAATTTTTAGTAAGATTGACTTAAAGAGTGGATACCATCAAATTCGCATGAGGGAGGGAGATGAATGGAAAACTGCATTTAAGACCAAGTATGGCTTGTATGAATGGTTAGTTATGCCATTTGGACTTTCAAACGCACCTAGCACATTTATGAGATTGATGAATCATGTTATGCGTGCATTTTTAGGTAAGTTTGTTGTGGTTTATTTTGATGACATCTTAGTTTACAGTAAAACATTAGATGAGCATGTCATGCACTTGAAGCATGTTCTTGATGTGTTAAGGCAAGAAAATTGTATGCTAACTTTGATAAGTGCACTTTTTGTATGGATAGAATTGTTTTCCTTCCTTGGATTTGTTGTGAGTGCAGATGGCATCGAGGTAGATTTGGAAAAGGTGAAGGCAATTCAAGATTGGCCAACACCAACAACGGTGACAGAAGTCAGAAGCTTCCATGGATTAGCAAGCTTCTATCGTAGATTTGTTAAAGACTTCAGTAGTATTGCGCACCCTACTGACTGAAGTAGTGAAGAAGACTGTTGGCTTCAAATGGGGTGAAGAGCAGGAGCTTGCATTCAAGGATTTGAAAATGAAGTTATGCAGTGCACCGGTCCTGGCACTACCAAACTTTGAGAAGACATTTAAGATTGAGTGTGATGCATCCGGATTAGGCATAGGAGCGGTTCTTATGCAAGAAAATCGACCAATAGCCTACTTTAGTGAGAAGCTTAGTGGAGCCGTTTTGAGATACCCCACATACGACAATGAGTTGTATGCGCTAGTGAGAGGCCTTGAGACTTGGCAGCATTATCTATGGCCTCGAGAGTTTGTGATCCATACAGATCATGAGTCATTGAAGCATTTAAAGGGACAAGGTAAGCTGAATAAAAGGCATGCACGTTGGTTAGAGTTTGTTGAGACATTTCCATATGTCATCCGCTATAAACAAGGTAAGGAAAACATGGTCGCCGATGCACTATCGCGAAGGTATGCTTTACTTACTTCATTGAGTGCAAGAATGCTTGGGTTTGAATTTATTAAAGAACTTTATGCTAGTGATACTGACTTTAGTACTATCTATGCTGCATGTGAAAAGTCTACTTTTAGTAAATTCTACCAACATGATGGGTTTCTGTTTAGGGAGAATAGATTATCCATTCCTGTCTGTAGTATGCGTGAGGTGTTAGTGAGGGAAGCGCATGGGGGAGGTTTAATGGGGCACTTTGGCATTGCCAAAATCTTAGGGGTCTTGAGTGAACATTTCTATTGGCCTAAAATGCGGAGAGATATTGAGCGTTTGTGTGATAAATGCTTAACTTGTAAACAGGCTAAATCTAAGGTTATGCCTCATGGGTTGTATACACCATTGCCATACCTAGTGAGCCATGGGTAGATATATCGATGGACTTTATATTGGGTTTACCTAGGACTATGAAGGGTATAGATTCCATCTTTGTAGTGGTTGATAGGTTCAGTAAGATGGCACACTTTATAGCATGTCATAAAACTGATGATGCCACTAACATTGCTGACTTGTTCTTTAGAGAAGTAGTACGACTCCATGGGATTCCACGGAGTATAGTTTCAGATCGTGATGTTAAGTTCCTTAGTCACTTTTGGAAAGTTTTATGGGGTAAGTTGGGAACTAAACTTTTGTATTCTACTACTTGCCACCCCCAAACTGATGGCCAAACCGAGGTTGTTAATAGGAGTTTGACTCAGTTATTGCGTACTATTATCAATAAGAACTTAAAAACTTGGACATCAAGCACGTCTTAAAAACTTGTGCTCAACATGTTGACTTTATTTATGATGTAATTAGCATGGTTGACTATGCCATTAGGCTTAATTATGCTTAGAACCTTGCTTATTGAGTAAGCACGTCAATTTACTATTTGATGTAAGCACCTCAAATTAACTTAAGTTTGATTAGTTTCTAATCATTGTTTTAAGCTACTTTAGCTGGGAAAAGACTTTTGGAGACGTGCTTGAGTGAATAGCACAAAGGACATCATCTCTCACAACACTCCAAGACTTCTTAAAGAAACCCGAATTAAAACCATCTGGGCCTGGAGCTTTATTGTCCTTCAACGCGAACAAGACATCCTTAATCTCCTTATCAGAAACCTCCCGAGCAAGAGACTTACTCTACTCAGCTGTTACATGCCTAGTAATTGCAGATCTAAGGGCAACCTTATCAATATCCTGCTGACTGTTCTGGGGCCCAAAAGGGTCTAAAAAAAAGATACAATCTCATCTCTAACCAAAACAACATTCTCCACACGGGTCTCATCCTCCTTAGTGATAGAAGTAATCTTGCTACAGCCATGAAAACTCTTCATAGCAGTAAAGAAGAATTTAGTATTCTGATCCCCGAGATTTAGCCATTGAACACGAGATTTCTGTCTATTGAAGCCTTCCTCAGCCCTACACATGTCACCATACCGTAACAAAAAGACTAGCTTCTTCAGCTAACAGAGTGGGGTCACTAGGGCACTCCTGTAAAGCACACTGCACTCTATCCAACTCCCTCCTAATCACCAAAGCCTTACTCAGAATCTTAGAGAAATGCTCGACATTAAACTTCTTCAAGGCCATCTTAACACTCTTCAGCTTACAACATAAACGGAACATCGAAGTACCATGAACATCAATGTCCTAAGCCCTTGCCACAACTGAGAGAAAGTCAGGATGATCCGCCCAAAAAATCAAAGAATTTGAATGGAATTTTCCTCTTAGGGAGCTCTGCAAGTTTAATCACCAATAGGAGAATGATATGAAATCCGAGGGGGAAGAAAACGGGTAGCATAACTCGGGAAGAGACACTCCCAAGACGAATTAATGAGAACACGGTCCAACTTATGCCAAATAAGGGACTGAATCTGCTTATTGAACCAAGTAAACTGACAACCAGAGAACTGAAGATCATCCAGACTAGCCTGACCCAAACAGCAGCCCAAATCATCTTTCCAAGCCGGCCATGCCACAAATCAACCACAATGCTCAATCGGAGAGCAAATAGTATTGAAGTCTCCCAAAACAAGCCACGAAGAGTGACATGATCCAAGGGACAACCTTTGACATGAATACAGTCACCCAAAGGAACATTAGAGCCTTTGCAATTGCCAACAGGCCCAATCACACGCCAAAGAGCTAAGAAGATCACAGACGCAATAGCGGGGCCAGAGTTTGCATATAATAGATGCATTTATCCTTCTAATTTTTACTTGCCTTATAAGATTGATTATGATTCTAATTCTTTAACTCCTATGGATTTATTATCTTTGATTGTTATTAAGCTTGGGAGTATGAATGATAAGGGAAAGGCAGAGTTGGTGAGAATAATAGGTTTCCAACGCATTGTGTTTGACCCCGGCAATTGGGTTTGGCTTTATATGCAAGAGGAAAAGATCCAAGTTGCAACCATGAAGATCAGAGAGGCCTTTGCGGGACTTTGACTCAGTTATTGCGTACTATTATCAATAAGAACTTAAAAACTTGGGAGGATTGTTTGCCTTTTGTTGAATTTGCATATAATCGTAGTATTCATTCCTCTACATCTTACTCACCATTTGAAATTGTTTATGGTTTTCAGCCACTAACTCCATTAGATTTGTTACCATTGCCTGTCGATGAGCATGCGGGGTTAGATGGAAAAAGGAAAGCCGATTTGGTGAAGCACATACATGAGAAAGCAAGAGAGCAAATACAACGAAAGAATGAGCAATATGCTTCTCATGCTAATAAGGGAAGAAAGCGTGTGGTATTTCATCCTGGAGATTGGGTTTGGGTACACATGCGCAAGGAGAGATTTCCTGAACAACGTAAATCTAAGCTACAACCGAGAGGGGATGGTCCATTTCAAGTTTTGGAACGGATTAATGACAATGCATACAAGTTGGATTTACAAGGTAAGTATAATGTGTCTGCTACATTTAATGTTTCTGACTTAACTCCTTTTGATGCAGGTACAGATTCGAGGTCGAATCCATTTCAAGAGGGGGGGATGACATGATCCAGGCCGACAACAAACCAAAGGACGCATTACAAGTGCCAGAAGGGCCAATTACGAGGCAGAGGACCAAAAGACTTAGAGAAGCAATGGCGGGATTAGTTCAGAGTTTTATGGTCGACTGCAACAAACAAATAGAGATGCATGTGGGCTTGGATGGAAAGGGCCCAAAACCATTTCACTTGGCCCAAATCAGTTTAGACTAAAGCTTCATAGGCATTTGAAGACTTAAAGACTTGATATTTGTGTAATTTCGTTTTTAGGGGCATTGTTGTCTTTATGCCTTTAGGGTTTCTTTTTGTAACACTATTTAAGCTTACTTTCTTTTTCATTTGAGAAACGAACGAAATTTGTAAACTCAAAAGCTTAAAGCTTTGGCTATGGCCGAATTCTTGTAAGGGAGGGATTCCCCTTTTCAAGTTTGAATCGACTTATCTAAGTTTGGCAAACTTAGTGGCGTCTCCATTTGCTAGCAAAAACACTACAAGGATTCATCTTAAGGGTTCTCAAGGGCAAGTTCTTTGTGGGTCTTCTTTGTGGCCTTGGAAGGGTTTTGTTCCTACAAAATCAAATTCGCGGTTCTTGGGGTTCTGTCCGTTGCTTGGGGTTTACTTGGATTTCGAATCTAAGTGGGTTTCTTGTCAGATTTCATGCATGTGGTTATCATGGATGTGAGTTTCATGGTGGTTATGGGCTGATCTTGGTTGGGTTTTGTTCCTACAAAATCAATATTCAAAGTTCTTGGGGTTTTGAGAAAGATGCTTGGGGTTTTCTTGGTTTCCAACCCAAGTGAGTTCTTGTCATTTGGTATCAGATCTTAGGGTTTTGAGGTCTGATTTTCCTATCCTTTGCGTTGTTTAATCTTGTATTCATCTTTGTTTTTGTTGTCGTTGTTGATTTTGGCCATTAATGAATTTGTTCTCAAATTTCTGCCATTGGTGTTCTTGTGTGTTCTTTGTTGTTTCTTGCTGATTCTTGTTGATTTGTGATCCTTGTTGCATGAATAACAATTTGTCCTTTAGTAGTTTGTGCTAATTTTGAGTATTTCTTTGAGTTAAGCTTCGGCTACTTAGGTCAAAATTCTGGCTTTTGTTTTATTTGCTTGAATCAAGTGTTTAGTTGTTAATTGTAAGTTACTAGGACGTATTTAACATTGTTATTAAGTTATTCGACTCTGAAATCAGACACTGACCAGCAGCCTCTGACTTCAGACCCTGGATTCAGACCCTCATCAGACTCTGAAATCAGGCTTTGAAAACCAGCCTCTGAAATCAGAACCTAAATCAGCCTCTGAAATCAGAACCACATTTATTAGCATCTGACGTTATCAAAAAAAAAAAAGAGTAAAAAAGTGAAATTTTTTTGTTGAATCTAGTTTGTTCCATATTATCATTTAGGTGCCCATGGAGGGTATTCCATCAAAATTTCTATATAATGCCAAATTTTCTCCCGAAATTGCATACGACCGTGAATTTGCATGCTTATTTTTTTTCCCATTGTTCTAATTGTTTACTCCTTATTTCTAATTACTCTAGCTTAAGTATTATTGATTGAGTCTCCGTCATTACTATTCCTATTCGCGTTTTGTTTTCCGCCTGCCATATATATATATATATATATTATTGGGTCCGTTGTGTGCATGCTAGCTTGAGGACTACATTTGGTTTGTATTCTTGGATTGAGTGTGGTTCACATGCAGTGATTGTGAGCACAGTATCGGGTAAAAGCCAATAGAGTGCAAACACGAGTGGAGTGATATCATTCGAGTGTAAACACGTGAGATTGTGAGGATTTAGATTTTTGCTTTACTTTCTTGTTATTTCTAATCTGTTTGTTTAGTGTTGAGATGGCAGGTCTAACTACTGATGAAAAGCTTGAGGCTTTGGATAGGAAATTTACAGATATGATGGAGAACATGAATACTGCTTTGGAGAGATTGTCTAAGAGTGTAGAGAGTATTCAAACTGGTAGCGGTCCTAGAGTACCACCACCTCAGAATGTACCACCACCTCACAATGTGCCACCTCGCCGTGTACCACCACAGTATGTACCACCAGATGAAGAAGAAGCTGAAAATGAGTTTGATGATTCTGATGGTTTTGATGATGTGGAGGAGAGATTTCAGCCTGGGCATGATAGGAGGCCTAATAGGAGGTTTGATAGGAGGAATGATAGGAGGGATAGACGGTTTGATGATAGAGGTGCATTTGATGCCAGAAGATGGTATTATGATCGGAGAGGATATGGTAGGCGAGGAGATGTAGATGGTGATCTAGGCAGCATCAAGATCAAGATACCAACATTCCAAGGCAAGAATGATCCTGAAGCTTATTTAGAATGGGAAAAGAAAATAGAATTGATTTTCAACTGTCATCACTACTCAGACGAGAAGAAGATCAGTCTGGCAGCAATTGAGTTTACCCATTATGCTATGATTTGGTGGGATCAGCTTGTCTCTACTCGGAGGAGAAACTATGAGAGACCGGTTCAGACGTGGGCAGAACTTAGAGGTCTCATGAGAAAAAGATTTATACCCAGCCATTACTATAGGGAGTTGTATCAGAAACTACAACATCTGTATCAGGGGGCCAAGAGTGTTGAAGACTATTACACAGAGATGGAAGTTGCCATGATCAGGGCAAATGTAGTTGAGGATGCAGAAGCTACTATGGCACGGTTTCTAGGGGGCTTGAATAGAGAGATAGCAAACATGGTGGAGTTCCATCACTGTGTTGATTTGGAGGATATGCTTCACATGGCTATCAAGGTAGAAAGGCAACTCAAGAAAAGGTCAACATCCAGATTTGGTACTCAGGCTACTTCTGCATGGAAGGGAAAATGGGTTCCGAATGAGAAGCGGGATGGAGGCTTTGACAAGCTTAGAGGCGAGTTCAGTGGAGGCTTTAATAAGCCTAGGGCCGAACCTAGTACCAAGGGTAAAGAGACTGCTGAATCGAGTAAACCTAGACCAAAACCTGACGGTTCAACTACTAGAACTAAGGATGTCAAGTGTTTTAAATGTTTGGGCATGGGACACTAAGCTTCAGAATGTCCCAATAGACGTACCTTAGTGATTGATAAGAAGAGTGGAGATGTGTACTCTACTGATAGTGAGGTTGATGATGAGATGCCAGAGTTGGAGGATGCTAGTGACCATGGGAGCTGCATACCCGCTGAATAACTTATCCTTAGTTGTCAAGCGTGCTTTGAGTGCACATGTTGTAGAGGATGAGAGTATGCAGCAGAGGGAGACATATTCCATACTAGGTGTCGTGTGAATGGTAAGGGGTGTAGTATGATTATAGATGGGGGCAATTGTACTAATGTTGCTAGCACAGCTTTGATTGAGCGATTGGGGTTGAGTTGCTTGAGACACCTGAAGCTTTACAAGTTGCAATGGTTAAATGATTGTGGGGAAATAAGTGTGACAAAGCAGGTTTTGTTGAGCTTTACCATTGGGCCATACACAGATGATGTCCTATGTGATGTGATACCGATGCATGCAGGACATATTCTTTTGGGTAGACCGTGGCAGTTTGATAAGAAGGTTATTCATGATGGGTTCAAGAATAAATACTCTTTTCAGCATAAAGGAAAACCCATTACATTATACCCACCTTGAGTGAGACTAGTGAGAGTGACATATCTGGTGAGAAAAATAAGGCCAAAGCCGTGGGAGTTCCCAAGGGGAGTGTGAGTGAACGTGAGGGGGAAACAAAAGGGAGAGTTAAAAAGGGTTTCTACATGGGTGAGGGTGAAGCGAGGAAAGCATTCAAGGCTAGCAAGCTCATGCTATTGTTAGTCTATAAAGAGCATCATATTTTTTTACTAACACTAACCCTTTGCTTCCTGTGTCTATTTCATCTCTTTTGCAGGATTACAGTGATGTACTGACAGAGGACATACCTAGTGGGCTTCCACCCATTAGAGGTATCGAGCACCAGATAGACTTCATACCTGGAGCAGTCATTCCTAACAGACCGGCTTATAGGAGCAATCCCGAGGAGACAAATGAGCTACAAAGGCAAGTACGAGAGTTGATGGACAAGGGGTATGTCAGGGAAAGCATGAGTCCTTGTGCAGTACCAGTGCTTCTAGTTCCAAAAAAGATGGGACGTGGCGCATGTGCGTTGATTGCCGTGCTATCAACAATATTACGGTAAAGTATCGTCACCCCATTCCTAGACTATATGACATGTTGGATGAATTGCATGGTTTCAAAATTTTTAGTAAGATTGATTTAAAGAGTGGATACCATCAAATTCGCATGAGAGAGGGAGATGAGTGGAAAACTGCATTTAAGACTAAGTATGGCTTGTATGAATGGTTAGTTATGCCATTTGGTCTTTCAAACGCACCTAGCACATTTATGAGATTGATGAATCATGTTATGCGTGCATTTTTAGGTAAGTTTGTTGTAGTTTATTTTGATGACATCTTAGTTTACCGTAAAACAGTAGATGAGCATGTTATGCATTTGAACATGTTCTTGATGTGCTAAGGCAAGAAAAACTGTATGCTAACTTTGATAAGTGCACTTTTTTATGGATAGAATTGTCTTCCTTGGATTTGTTGTGAGTGCAGATGGCATCGAGGTAGATTTAGAAAAGGTGAAGGCAATTAAGGATTGGCCAACACCAACAACAGTGACAGAAGTCAGAAGCTTCCATGGATTAGCAAGCTTCTACCGTAGATTTGTTAAAGACTTCAGTAGTATTGCAGCACCACTGACTGAAGTAGTGAAGAAGTCTGTTGGCTTCAAATGGGGTGAAGAGCAGGAGCGGGCATTCCAGGATCTGAAAATGAAGTTGTGCAGTGCACCAGTCTTGGCACTACCCAACTTTGAGAAGACATTTGAAATTGAGTGTGACGCATCCGGGATAGGCATTGGGGCTGTTCTTATGCAAGAAAAGCGACCAATAGCTTACTTTAGTGAGAAGCTAAATGGAGCAGTTTTGAGGTACCCCACATATGACAAGGAGTTGTATGCGCTAGTGCGAGCCCTTGAGACTTGGCAGCATTATTTGTGGCCTCGAGAGTTTGTGATCCATACAGATCATGAATCATTGAAGCATCTGAAGGGACAAGGTAAACTGAACAAACGACACGCAAAATGGTTAGAGTTTGTTTAGACATTTCCATATGTAATCCGCTACAAACAAGGTACGGAAAACATTGTCGCCGATGCACTATCGCGAAGGTATGCTTTACTTACTTCATTGAGTGCAAGAATGCTTGGGTTTGAATTTATTAAAGAACTTTATGCTAGTGATATTGACTTTAGTACTATCTATGCTGCATGTGAAAAGTCTGCTTTTATAAATTCTACCAACATGATGGGTTTCTGTTTAGGGAAAATAGATTATGCATTCCTGTTTGTAGTATGCGTGAATTGTTAGTGAGGGAAGCACATGGGGGAGGTTTAATGGGGCACTTTGGCATTACCAAAACCTTAGGGGTATTGAGTGAACATTTCTATTGGCCAAAAATGCGGAGAGATATTGAGCGTTTGTGTGATAAATGCTTAACTTGTAAACAGGCTAAATCTAAGGTTATGCCTCATGGGTTGTATACACCGTTGCCAATACCTAGTGAGCCATGGGTAGATGTATCGATGGACTTTATATTGGGTTTACCTAGGACTAGGAAGGGTAGAGATTCCATCTTTGTAGTGGTTGATAGGTTCAGTAAGATGGTACACTTTATAGCATGTCATAAAACTGATGGTGTCACTAACATTGCTGACTTGTTCTTTAGAGAAGTAGTACGACTCCATGGGATTCCACGGAGTATAGTTTCAGATCGTGATGTTAAGTTCCTTAGTCACTTTTGGAAAGTTTTATGGGGTAAGTTGGGAACTAAACTTTTGTATTCTACTACTTGCCACCCCCAAACTGATGGCCAGACCGAGGTTGTTAATAGGACTTTGACCAGTAATTACGTACTGTTATCAATAAGAACTTAAAAACCTGGGAGGATTGTTTGCCTTTTGTTGAATTTGCATATAATCGTAGTATTCATTCCTCTACATCTTACTCACCATTTGAAATTATTTATGGTTTTCAACCACTAACTCCATTAGATTTGTTACCATTGCCTGTTGATGAGCATACGGGGTTAGATGGAAAAAGGAAAGCCGATTTGGTGAAGCACATACATGAGAAAGCAAGAGAGCAAATACAACGAAAGAATGAGCAATATGCTTCTCATGCTAATAAGGGAAGAAAGCGTGTGGTATTTCATCCTGGAGATTGGGTTTGGGTACACATGCGCAAGGAGAGATTTCCTGAACAACGTAAATCTAAGCTACAACCGAGAGGAGATGGTCCATTTCAAGTTTTGGAACGGATTAATGACAATGCATACAAGTTGGATTTACAAGGTAAGTATAATGTGTCTGCTACATTTAATGTTTCTGACTTAACTCCTTTTGATGCAGGTACAGATTCGAGGTCGAATCCTTTTCAAGAGGGAGGGGATGACATGATCCAAGCCGACAACAAACCAAAGGACGCATTACAAGTGCCAGAAGGGCCAATTATGAGGCAGAGGACCAAAAGACTTAGAGAAGCAATGGCGGGATTAGTTCAGAGTTTTATGGTTGACTGCAACAAACAAATAGAGATGCATGTGGGCTTGGATGGAAAGGGCCCAAAACCATTTCACTTGGCCCAAATCAGTTTAGAATAAAGCTTCCTAGGCATTTGAAGACTTAAAGACTTGATATTTGTGTAATTTCGTTTTTAGGGGCATTGTTGTCTTTATGCCTTTAGGGTTTCTTTTTTGTAACACTATTTAAGCTTACTTTCTTCTTCATTTGAAGAAACCAACGAAATTTGTAAACTCAAAAGCTTAAAGCTTTGGCTATGGCCGAATTCTTGTAAGGGAGGGATTCCCCTTTTCAAGTTTGAATCGACTTATCTAAGTTTGGCAAACTTAGTGGCGTCTCCATTTGCTAGCAAAAACACTACAAGGATTTATCTTAAGGGTTCTCAAGGGCAAGTTCTTTGTGGGTCTTCTTTGTGGATCAAATTCGCGGTTCTTGGGGTTCTGTCCGTTGCTTGGGGTTTACTTGGATTTCGAATCTAAGTGGGTTTCTTGTCAAAGGTTGAGTGTATTATTGATGAATGAGAATGTTAATGGATGAAACAAATCTGCATGCGCCAAATTTGGAGACTAGAGTGAGTTGTATCATTGTCATCTTGCTGATTTGTGTTGTTAATGTTGAAGAATCAAGTGAAGCAAGGTTGAGTGCACTAAATTCGCACTACATTCGTGTGTATCTAAGCAAGTATCACTTGCCACCTCTTGAAATATTGTTATTATAAGTGAAGAGGTAAGAAATTCATCATTGGCTTGACATGGGAACTTGTGTGTAATCATTTGTTTTTAAGGTGCTTGAAGAGGCACTTAGCTGCATCACCTAGTTGCTTGCAAAAACTAATTACTTAGCTTGTAATTTGACTTGGCTGAATTGGAAATTGAGTTAGTTACATTGTAACTAGATCATTTATACTCATTTGCAAGTTGAAAGGTAGACATTACCAAATTGATTATATGAGTTACATTGTCATTTGAGTTGTATTTACATGTATTGCAAGTGCTAAGGATATAACTTGAAAATTACCGAATGTGGTAATCTTGTTATTTGCATTGTATTTCATTTGCTTTGTATACACTTTGAGTGTGAGAGACAAAAGAAAAGAGTGAAAAATAAAAGTTAAAAAAAAAGAGAAAAGAAAAAAACAGAAAGAAAAAGAGTGAGACAAAAACAATAGCGAGTGATCACAAGATTGGCTAAGTGTCACATTGAGTGCTTGTTTGTTTGTTTGCGCATTTAGCTAACTCGTCTTTTTTTTCTTCCTCCGTGCATTCTAGCTTAAGTCTCTTTGATTGAGTCTTCGTGATAATTATTCTCATTCGCATTATTCCAGCTACTCTATATACATTATTGGTTCTTTGTGTTTCTACTAGCTTGTGGTACACCTTAGAGTTGGCCATTCTAGGAATTGAGTTGATTTGTAATTGAATTGAGGAAGAACTCAAGAGTGGTAAAAGGCAGTGATTGTGAGCACAGTATCGGGTAAAAGCCAATAGAGTGCAAACACGAGTGGATTGATATCATTCGAGTGTAAACACATGAGATTGTGAGGATTTACATTTTTTTTTTTGCTTTTTATTATTTCTAATCTGTTTATTTAGTGTTGAAATGGCAGGTCCAAGTTTAACTATTGATGATAAGATCGAGGTTTTGGATACTTTCAAAAGTGATATCCTAGATATTATGAGTGATTATAGAAGATCTTATGAGAAATGGAAAAAGACTTGGAAGGTATCTAAATGTGCAGTGAATGAAGAGAATACTCAACAACCAAAAGCTATTGAAGTTGTGTGTAATGAAGTGAGAAGCACTTGTGATATTGAGTGCATAGCGAATGAAAACACTTTTGAGGCCTTGAATGTTGTGAATTGTGTTGTAAGTGATATGGTGAGTGAAAATGCTTGTGAGACTATGAGCATTGAGGGAGTAAACACTTGTGAGGTAGTGTGCTTTGACGTTGAAAAACATAGTGAAGCTGAGCAGGTGTGTGAGGAGGTCTTTGCAAATATGGTTAAGATAGTGGTCATGAGTGATGATGAAGTTGTGAGAGCTGGTGAAAAGAAAGTAGATGTGGTAGTGAAGTTTTTCCATAACATTTTCTCTATTGTTTATGCTTTTTCATCTCAAGTACAAGTGGTCAAGTATGATTCTTTTATATTTCAATATCATCGTCCAATTGATTTTGTCATAACTATCTATGATCCGGGTTCGGATTCGAGGACGAATCCATTTCAAGAGGGAGAATGACATGATCTAAGGGAAAACATTTGACATGAATGCAGTCACCCAAGGAACATTAGAACCTTTACAATTGCCAACTGGCCCAATCACACGCCAAAGAGCTAAGAAGATCACAGACGCAATAGCGGGCTAGAGTTTGCATTTAATAGATGCATTCTTCCTTCTAGTTTTTACTTGCCTTATGAGATTGATTATGATTCTAATTCTTTACCACCTATGGATTTATTATCTTTGATTTTTATTCAGCTTGGGAGTATGAATGATAAGGGAAAGGCAGACTTGGTGAGAATAATAGGTTTCTAACGCATTGTGTTTGACCCAGGCAATTGGGTGTGGCTTTATATACAAGAGGAAAAGATCCAAGTTGCAACCAATAGGAGATGGTCCATTTCAAGTATTGGAGCAGATCAACGACAATACTTACAAGCTTGCTCTTCCTGGTGAGTTTACCGTTCCTGCAATATTTAATGTTTCTGAATTATTTTATTTTTAGTGTAGGTTCAGATTCGAGGTCGAATCCTTTTCAACAATGAGGGAATGACATGAGTCCAACCACACCAGAGACATTACATGTAGGATGCAGCTAACAACTTGGAGGAACACATGCAGTTGCCAACAGGTCCAATCACATGCCTAAGAGCAAAGAAGATCATAGAGGCCTTTGCGGGGGACTAGCTAAGAGCTATGTGACCGGTTGCAGCAACCAAGTCAAGTGCACACCAGAGACACATATGGGCATAACCAGATAGGTCCCCAAGCTATTTCATTTGACCCAGATCAGCTCAGACTGAAGCATAGCAGAGCAGCTTCAGCACCAGCACCCCTTTGACTCGATTTGAACTATTTTGGGACTATGTTGAATTCGGCCAAATGGGAGCATTTTTGTCATTTGTGATCAACATGTTGACTTTATTTATGAAGTAATTAGCATGGTTGACTATGCCATTAGGCTTAATTATGCTTAGAACCTTGCTTATTGAGTAAGCGCGTCAATTTACTATTTGATGTAAGCACCTCAAATTAACTTAAGTTAGATTAGTTTCTAATCATTGTTTTAAGCTACTTTAGCTAGGAAAAGACTTTTGAGGATGTGCTTGAGTAAAGCTTTGGGTAGTTTTTAGGTCTTTTGGTAATTTCACTTTAGGGACATTTTTGTCCATTCGTGTCTTTAGGGTTTGACAAGAAACTCACTTGGGTTGGAAACCAAGCAAACCCCCAAGCATCTTTCTCACCCCAAGAACTTTGAATACTGATTTTGTAGGAACAAAATCCAACCAAGATCAGCCCCTAACCACCATGAAACTCACGTCCATGATAACCACAAGCATGAAATCAGATTGTATTTTGCTAGCAATGGAGACGCCACTAAGTTGCCAAGCTTAGATAAGTCAATTTGAACTTGAAAAGGGGAATCCCTCCCTCAACAAGGTTTCGGCCATAGCCATGGAAAGCTTCAAGCTTTTCTCTCTTTCAAAATGTTGTATATTACGTTGGTTTCTCAAAAATACAAAGAAGAGTCATATAATAAGGGTTACAATAGAGTAAAAAGGCTAAAATGACCCTAGAGCTAAAATTACCAAAAGCCCTAAGTCAAGCACCTCAACCACGACCATTAAGGTCCTTTTGCACCTAAATGAACTTAAAACAAAGATTAGAAGCTAATCTCACTTAAGCTAATTGAGGTGCTTACATGCTATAGTAAATTGACGTGCTTCCTGCAAAGTACAGATCTAAGCATAATGAAGCCTAATGGCATAGTCAACCATGCTAATTACATCATAAATAAAGTCAAAATATCGAGCAAAAATGACAAAAATGCCCCCATTTGGCCGAATTCAACTAAGAGCTATGTGACCGGTTGCAGCAACCAAGTCAAGTGCACACCAGAGACACATATGGGCATAACCAGATAGGTCCCCAAGCTATTTCATTTGACCCAGATCAGCTCAGACTGAAGCATAGCAGAGCAGCTTCAGCACCAGCACCCCTTTGACTCGATTTGAACTATTTTGGGACTATGTTGAATTCGGCCAAATGGGAGCATTTTTATCATTTGTGATCAACATGTTGACTTTATTTATGAAGTAATTAGCATGGTTGACTATGCCATTAGGCTTAATTATGCTTAGAACCTTGCTTATTGAGTAAGCGCGTCAATTTACTATTTGATGTAAGCACCTCAAATTAACTTAAGTTAGATTAGTTTCTAATCATTGTTTTAAGCTACTTTAGCTAGGAAAAGACTTTTGGGGATGTGCTTGAGTAAAGCTTTGGGTAGTTTTTAGGTGTTTTGGTAATTTCACTTTAGGGACATTTTTGTCCATTCGTGTCTTTAGGGTTTGACAAGAAACTCACTTGGGTTGGAAACCAAGCAAACCCCCAAGCATCTTTCTCACCCCAAGAACTTTGAATACTGATTTTGTAGGAACAAAATCCAACCAAGATCAGCCCCTAACCACCATGAAACTCACGTCCATGATAACCACAAGCATGAAATCAGATTGTATTTTGCTAGCAATGGAGACGCCACTAAGTTGCCAAGCTTAGATAAGTCAATTTGAACTTGAAAAGGGGAATCCCTCCCTCAACAAGGTTTCGGCCATAGCCATGGAAAGCTTCAAGCTTTTCTCTCTTTCAAAATGTTGTATATTACGTTGGTTTCTCAAAAATACAAAGAAGAGTCATATAATAAGGGTTACAATAGAGTAAAAAGGCTAAAATGACCCTAGAGCTAAAATTACCAAAAGCCCTAAGTCAAGCACCTCAACCACGACCATTAAGGTCCTTTTGCACCTAAATGAACTTAAAACAAAGATTAGAAGCTAATCTCACTTAAGCTAATTGAGGTGCTTACATGCTATAGTAAATTGACGTGCTTCCTGCAAAGTACAGATCTAAGCATAATGAAGCCTAATGGCATAGTCAACCATGCTAATTACATCATAAATAAAGTCAAAATATCGAGCAAAAATGACAAAAATGCCCCCATTTGGCCGAATTCAACATAGTCTCAAAATGGGTGAAATCGGGTCAAAAGGGTGCCGGTGCTGAAGCTGCTCTGCTATGCTTCAGCTTGGGGGCCTCTCTGGTTATGCCCATATGTGTCTCTGGTGTGCACTTGACTTGGTTGCTGCAACTGGTCACATAGCTTAAGCTAGTCCCGCAAAGGCCTCTCTGATCTTCTTTGCTCTTTGCTTATGATTGGAACTGTTGGCAACTGCATGGGTTCTTCCAAGTTGTTAGCTGCATCCTGTAATGTCTCTGGTGTGGTTGGACCCATGTCATTCCCTCCTTGTTGAAAAGGATTCTACCTCGAATCTGAACCTGCATAAAAATGAGTTAAGTCAGAAACATTAAAAGTAGCAGATACATTGTACTTACCTTGTAAATCCAGCTTATATGCATTGTCATTGATCCTTTCCAAGACTTGAAAAGTTCCATCTCCTCTCAATTGTAGCTTGGATCTTTTCCTCTTTCATATAAAGCAACACCCAATTGCCAGGGTCAAACACAATGCGTTGGAAACCTATTATTCTCACCAACTCTACCTTTCCCTTATCATTCATACTCCCAAGCTTAATAACAATCAAAGATAATAAATCCATATGAGTTAAAGAATTAGAATCATACTCAATCACATAAGAGGACAATGCAAGTTTTAAGTGTAGGGGTGTATGCATGCGCATGATAATACCTGTCATAAATACATATAAAAAAAAATTGTTTTGTTTTATTTTTAGTCCCTGATAGTTAAACATAGTTCCTATGATGATATTGTCTGTGTTAGGAAGAAATCTTAGAAACAATAAGTCATTTAATGTACTTTTATCTGATGACTTGAGTAGTTTATCTATGTTAGACTCGTAAGCACTTAATTATGGGTTTTTAGCAGTGAAAGCTTGAGTAGTTAACAAAGTTACTAGTTGAAGAAATTGTATGTCGATGAATGACCGTCTGCTTAGATATCTAACCTGATTTGCTTGTGTTATGACGTAAGGTATGATTGCAAATAAAAGAAAAAGTCTCTAAAGAAAGACATTGAACCACCTATAACCGATAAGTGTGAAGCTACCCATGGGCGAGTATTAGGACCACCATGAGGAGAAATGCTACCTTAAAGGGTAGGTGTGTTGAAAGAAAAATTCATAAGCAATAAGAGACGAGAAAGAAAAGAAAAAAATCATACCATATTGAGCACACATAAAAAGCAACTACATAGCTTAATTGAGATATCTAGGTTGGTTAGACCCATCGACCCCGATTTTTAAACGAAATCATTGAGTTGGCTTACCTAGGAATAAAGCTGTGAACGAACCTTAGCACACACACACTGTGAGTCTAGCTTAGATGATTTATTCAAAGATTTAGATTTGAGTTGCGTTGAGTACTTTGAAAGTTCTATGGTTTCATTAATATGCATTCTCTGAGGACAAACTTATGTGAAACTATTGGGACTATTTATATTTTATTTTATTTTTATTTTTGCATGATTGTATGTTTTGGATGACGTTTGTGGGTATCGTCGCTGTAAGCCCTCACGAGACTATAACTCATCCACTAGGGACACCTAGGGGTTTAAAGGCTTGTTGCATATGCTAAATGCAATCGTGATCCCTACGAAAGTGGCTTAGATAGTTTATTTATTTAATTTTCATTTTATTTTACGCTTGAATTGCTAGAGACTAGCAATAAGCTGGTTGGAGGTTGTGATAAGTGCATGAAAATGTACTTTGAAACATCACTTATCTAGGCTTATTGTTAAGTATTTAGTTATATATTTTATATTTTAGTACATAATTTCTATTGTTATATTAATTTAAAAATGTTTATTATTTACACTAATTTAGTGATTTTTATTTGTAGGAATATTAATACATGGATCCGGGAATATTTACAAGTATTTCGGGAACTTTTGGGAAGACACAGGACGAGCAGGGAGCATTGGCGCCATGGCGCCAAAATTGCATACAAAGCACAGAGGATATGGCGCCATGGCGCCACCAACATACAGACATTGGCGCCTAGGCGCCATATATATTAACACCCATGGCGCCAGTGAAGCACACCAAGGCGCCATGGCGCCCTAATGTATGAAAGACATTGGCGCCAAGGCGCCAATGAAGAGCCAGGCGCCTTGGCGCCTCCACCTCAACCTGCCCAGGCCATTTTCCAGAGAGTTTAGCGCCGCGGCGCTGTGGGAAGAAATCCTACGTGTTCCAGGGCTCGATTTGTAGGGTTTTCTGAAATCCTAATGACACCCTGAAACTATTATAAATACAACTGTTCATCCATACTCAACAAGGAGGCTAGTTACACAAATACAAAAGAGAAAGCAGGGCCGTGCAAATTCTCGGGATCAGAAACAATGATTTATCCGATGATTCCCCATCCTATCTCTGCTGTTTCTTCATCTAGCATGCGGAACTAATCTCCCAAGCAAAGCTAAGGGCGAACTCTTGTACCCAATTCTTGTATTCTTGTTATTTGATTCATGAATGGTTTTAATTGATTAATAAAATTGTTATTCTATTCATCTCTTTATTCTATTGATTATTTGAGAACTATATTTTATTAGTTTACATATAGATTCAGTCATGCTTTTTCTATGTGTTGTTGGTAAAATTGGTTTGATAGATTAAGGTTGTTTTGCGAGTTGATCTTCTGCTGCAGTATTGCCCGAGGGTATATTGTCGTCGTTAGATAGGTTGTAACGATAACCTTGTGAGTTGTAAACGTAGAGAAGATTGAATGACAATTACCTTAGAACTTAAACTGGTGTAGAATTGAATATCTTCCAATTGTTGATTTGGGACGTGAAATCCTCAATTGTGTAATAACATGAATCAATAACGGAATATAGGTAATAGGTGCAAGAGGGAACCCTGATGCTTTGCTATTTTTCTCATTATTATTAAAATCTATTAAATCTTTGAGTTCTTTAATTTTCCATCGCAATTTAATCTCTTCTTAAAAATCAGTTATTGCTAAACGTTCTTGATTTAGTGAATCAGTTTCTTTGTAACCATCTCTGTGGAATCGACACCCCAACTGTACTGCGATAACCGCGAGTCATATTTGGGCGTAATCAGCACACAACAACCTTACCATCAATAACATTAGGTTTGACATAATGTAAAGCGGTTGAAGAACTTGTCGAATCCAAAGGATCAACTCCTTTAGGTCCATGCAACGCAAAAGCATAATTCTTAGGGCAACCAGAATTACCCCCCTCGACTACTGCAGGTGACTCGGAAGCAACAGGCATAGCAACCTGACTCACACTCAAAGCATCACCACTCACATTCCTTCCTGTCAACTTGGCAACATTCTGCCCCAAAACAACACCATTAACAGTCCCAGTATCCATCAAACTGCCACATCCGAGGACTTCGATTCCTCACCAACAAGTATCCCAACATCCCCAACCGGTTTTCCGTCCAAACTAATTCCAGAACCACAGCCAACCGCAGCACCACAGTCAACCGATCCCCCGTCAACACCAGGTCCAGAAACTACAGAACCCCTATCAACGCCATGGGCAGAACCCAAACAAACCTCATCCAACAAACCCATATCCCTAGCGATCAAACTGCCAACTGAACTCCCTACAACGCCATGTTCAGAAATACAAGCAGTGCAGACTGTCTCAGAAATACAAGCAGGATCAGTCACGGCAGTCCTAGCAGCAGCTACATAATTACCAAACTCAGAACCAGAAACAGTCACGACAGTCTCATGGAAGGATTCCAAATGAGCACACGGAATCGAAAAACCCCCAACACTAGTACTACCTTCAACACCGAAAACAGTCTCACTACCACTACTCGCAGAACCCAAACTACCTCCATTCAAAATACCCACAGCACAAGAAACTGAACTGCCAACAGAACCACCCTCCGTCATGCCCAGCCCCACAATCAACGCTACCAGACCCAGAGGCAACCCCATGCCCGACCCACAAAAAGCACTACCATATCCATAGGCCGAAACTCGGATCGAAGTGCTAAAATCAGGGGGAACGAAACCGGTAGAAACAAAAGTAGAAGGTTTATCACCGGGCAAAGACGCCGGCGCCGGAGACCAAACTAGAGGATTGTGCGCTAGCCAAGATCCACTGGAAGCGAGGCACTAGAGGCCAAATATTCACGAGAAACAGCCCTAACAGCCTTGCGGCCAACACCGGGGAGATGTGGCCTCACCACAGGCAAACCGAACGGAGACATGAAGGAAAGATGGGAAAACGAGAAAGGGAGAAGGAGCCGAATACAACGAAAGGAAAGAAACAAAAGGTTAGGGGTAAAGCAAAGAAAGAGAGTTAAAAAAATGGGAAAATAAGCAAGAAGTCAGATCAAAGATTAAGGTTTCCAACGAGTTGCGAAGGGAGTCGCCGGGGGGTAAGGGAGAGTTGAGAGCATCCTAGGGTTTTTTTTCCGTCGTATTGCAACAATGATCTTAGTATTCATTCCTCTACATCTTACTCACCATTTGAAATTGTTTCAAGGTTGAGTGCATTATTGATGAATGTGAATGTTAATTGATGAAACAAATCTGAATGCGCCAAATTTGGATACTGGTATCATTGTCATCTTGCTGATTTGTGTTGTTAATGTTGAAGAATCAAGTGAAGCAAGGTTGAGTGCACCAAATTTGCACTAAATTCATGTGTATCCAAGCAAGTATCACTTTCCACCTCTTGAAATATTGTTATTATAAGTGAAGAGGCAAGAAATTCATCATTAGCTTGACATGGGAACTTGTGTGTAATCATTTGTTCTTAAGGTGCTTGAAGAGGCAAGTAGTTGCATCACTTAGTTGCTTGCAAAAACTATTTACTTAGCTTGTAATTTGACTTGGCTGAATTGGAAATTGAGTTAGTTACATTGTAACTAGATCATTTAGACTCATTTGCAAGTTGAAAGGTAGACATTACCACATTGCCGAATTGATTATATGAGTTACATTGTCATTTGAGTTGTATTTACATGTATTGCAAGTGCTAAGGATATAACTTGAAAATTACCGAATGTGGTAATCTTGTTATTTGCATTGTATTTCATTTGCTTTGAGTGTCAGAGACAAAAGAAAAGAGTGAAAAAAAAGTTAAAAAAATGAGAAAAGAAAAAAAAAAAGAAAAAGAAAAAGAGTGAGACAAAAACAATAGCGAGTGATCACAAGATTGGCTAAATGTCACATTGAGTGCTTGCTTGTTTGTTTGCGAATTTAGCTAACTCTTCTTTTTTTTTCCTTTCTCCGTGCATTCTAGCTTAAGTCTCTTTGATTGAGTCTTCATGATAATTATTCTCATTCGCATTAATCCAGCTGCCCTATATACATTGTTGGTTCTTTGTGTTTCTGCTAGCTTGTGGACTACACCTTAGTTGACCATTCTGGGAATTGAGTTGATTTGTAATTGAATTGAGGAAGAACTCAAGAGTGGTAAAAGGCAGTGATTGTGAGAGCAGTATCGGGTAAAAGCCAATAGAGTGCAAACACAAGTGGAGTGATATCATTCGAGTGTAAACACGTGAGATTGTGAGGATTTACATATTTGTTTTGCTTTTTATTATTTCTAATCTGTTTGTTTAGTGTTGAGATAGCAGGTCCAAGTTTAACTATTGATGATAAGATCGAGGTTTTGGATACTTTCAAAAGTGATATCCTAGATATTATGAGTGATTATAGAAGATCTTATGAGAAATGGAAAAAGACTTGGAAGGTATCTAAATGTGCAGTGAATGAAGAGAGTACTCAACAACCAAAAGCTATTGAAGTTGTGTGTAATTAAGTGAGAAGCACTTGTGATATTGAGTGCATAGCGAATGAAAACACTTTTGAGGCCTTGAATATTGTGAATTATGTTATAAGTGATATGGTGGGTGAAAATGCTTGTGAGACTATGAGCATTGATAGAGTAAACACTTGTGAGGTAGTGTGCTTTGAGGTTGACAAGAAACTCACTTGGGTTGGAAACCAAGCAATCCCCAAGCATCTTTCTCAAAACCCCAAGAACTTTGAATACTGATTTTGTAGGAACAAAACCCAACCAAGATCAGCCCCTAACCACCATGAAACTCACGTCCATGATAACCACAAGCATGAAATCAGATTGTATTTTGCTAGCAATGGAGACGCCACTAAGTTGCCAAGCTTAGAAAGTCAATTTGAACTTGAAAAGGGGAATCTCTCCCTCAACAAGGTTTTGGCCATAGCCATGGAAAGCTCAAGCTTTTCTCTCTTTCAAAATTCTGTATATCACGTTGGTCTTGATAAAATTTACAAAGGAGAGTTATATAGTTAGGGTTACAAAAGAGTAAAAAGGCTAAAATGACCCTAGAGTAAAATTACCAAAAGCCCTAAGTCAAGCACCTCAACCACGACCATTAAGGTCCTTTTGCACCTAAATAAACTTAAAACAAAGATTAGAAGCTAATCTCACTTAAGCTAATTGAGGTGCTTACATGCTATAGTAAATTGACGTGCTTCCGGCTAAGTACAAATCTAAGCATAATTAAGCCTAATGGCATAGTCAACCATGCTAATTACATCATAAATAAAGTCAAAATGTCAAGCAAAAATGACAAAAATGCCCCCATTTGGCCGAATTCAACATAGTCCCAAAATGGGTGAAATCGGGTCAAAAGGGTGCTGGTGCTGAAGCTGCTCTGCTATGCTTCAGTCTGAGCTGATCTGGGTCAAATGAAATAGCTTGGGGACCTCTCTGGTTATGCCCATATGTGTCTCTGGTGTGCACTTGACTTGGTTGCTGCAACTGGTCACATAGCTCTGAGCTAGTCCCGCAAAGGCCTCTCTGATCTTCTTTGCTCTTTGACGTGTGATTGGCCCTGTTGGCAACTGTATCGGTTCTTCCAAGTTGTTAGCTGCATCCTGTAATGTCTCTGGTGTGGTTGGACTCATGTCATTCCCTCCTTGTTGAAAAGGATTCGACCTCGAATCTGAACCTGCATCAAAATGAGTTAAGTCAGAGAAACATTAAAAGTAGCAGAGACGTTGTACTTACCCTGCAAATCCAGCTTATATGCATTGTCATTGATCCTTTCCAAGACTTGAAAAGGTCCATCTCCTCTCCATTGTAGCTTGGATTTACGCTGTTCGGGAAATCTCTCTTTACGCATGTGTACCCAACCCAATCACCAGGTTGAAAGACTACATGTTTTCTTCCCTTATTTGCATGAGAAGCGTATTGCTCGTTCTTTCGTTGAATGTGCTCTTTACCTTCTCATGGATTTGCTTCACCAAATCAGCCTTCCTTTTGCCATCTAACCATGTATGCTCATCAATAGGTAATGGTAACAAATCCAATGGAGTTAGTGGCTGAAAACCATAAACAATCTCAAAATGTGAAAATGATGTAGAAGAATGAATGCTACGATTATATGCAAACTCAAAAATGGCAAACAATCTTCCCAACTCTTCAAATTCTTACCAACTATAATGCGTAATAATTGAGATAAAGTCCTATTAACTACCTCCGTTTGTCCATCAGTCTGTGGGTGACATGTGGTAGAATACAATAGTTTGGTGCCTAGTTTAGCCCACAACACCTTCCAAAAATGGCTAAGGAACTTAACATCTCTATCAGATACAATACTCCTAGGTATACCATGGAGTCGCACTATGTCTCTGAAAAATAAATCTGCAATGTTTGTAGCATCATCGGTTTTATGACATGCAACGAAATGAGCCATTTTACTAAATCTATCAACTACAACAAAGATTGAATCTCTACCCCTCTTTGTCCTTGGCAAACCTAACACAAAATCCATCGATATATCAACCCAAGGTTCGCTAGGTACAGGCAAAGGAGTATACAAACCATGTGGCATTAATTTAGATTTAGCATGCTTACATGTTAGACACTGATCACAAATACGCTCAACATCACGTTTCATTTTAGGCCAATAAAAGTGCTCATGTAAAATAGCTAAAGTCTTAGTATCCCAAAATGCCCCATCAAACCTCCCCCATGCGCTTCTTTCACAAGCAACTCACGCATACTACAAGCAGGAACACACAACCTGTTCGCTTTAAATAAGAAACCGTCATGAATGTAAAACTTTCCAAAAAATGACTTTGCACAAGCAACAATAATCTCACCAAAATCAGAATCACACTCATATAGTTCCTTAATCAAATCAAATCCCAACATCCGTGCATGCATTGAAGTAAGTAAAACATACCTGCGAGATAATGCATCGGCCACGATGTTTTCTTTACCTTGCTTGTAGCGTATAATATATGGAAATGACTCAACGAATTCCATCCATTTTGTGTGTCGCTTATTCAGCTTACCTTGACCCTTCAAGTGTTTTAATGATTCATGGTCGGTGTGGATCATGAACTCTTTAGGCCACAAGTAGTGCTGCCACGTCTGGAGTGCTCTCACAAACGCATATAACTCTTTGTCGTACGTGGGGTACCTCAAAGCTGCTTCATTCAGCTTCTCATTAAAATAGGCTATTGGCCGCTTTTCTTGCATAAGAACTGCTCCAATACCTAACCCTGATGCATCACACTCAATTTCAAATGTCTTCTCGAAGTTGGGTAGTGCCAAAATGGGCGCACTGCATAACTTCGCTTTAAGATCCTGGAATGCTCGCTCTTGCGCCTCGCCCCATTGAAAACCAACTGTCTTCTTTACTACCCTCCTCGGTCATGGGCGGCAATGCTACTGAAGTCCTTGACAAATCTCCTATAGAAGCTCGCTAATCCATGAAAGCTTCGGACTTCTGTCACTGTAGTTGGTGTAGGCCATTCCTGAATTGCCTTCACCTTCTCCACATCTACCTCGATCCCATCTGCACTCACAACAAAGCCAAGAAAACAATTCTATCCATGCAAAATGTGCATTTGTCAGTTTTAGCATACAGTTGTTCTTTTCGTAAAACATCAAGTACATGTCTCAAATGTAATTCATGCTCCTCAATCGATGTACTGTAAACTAAGATGTCATCAAAGTATACCACAACAAACTTACCTATAAATGCACGCATAACATGATTCATTAATCTCATAAATGTGCTAGGTGCGTTTGTAAGACCAAATGGCATACTAACCATTCATATAATCCATATTTGGTCTTAAATGCGGTTTTCCACTCATCTCCCTCTCTCATGCGAATTTGATGGTATCCACTTTTCAAATCAATCTTACTAAATATCTTGGAACCATGCAATTCATCTAACATGTCATCTAGCCTAGGAATAGGATGGCGATACTTTACCGTTATATTATTGATGGCTCGACAATCAACACACATACGCCATGTCCCATCTTTCTTAGGAACTAGAAGCACTGGTACTGCACATGGACTCATGCTTTCCCTTACATACCCCTTGTCCATCAAATCCCGCACTTGCCGTTGAAGTTCCTTTGTCTCCTCAGGATTGCTTCTATAGGATGGCCTTTGGGAATGACTGCTCCAGGTACGAAGTCTATTTGGTGCTCAATGCCTCTAATGGGTGGAAGCCCACTAGGAATGTCCTCAGTCAGTACATCGTTGTAGTCCTGCAAAAGAGATGAAATAGACATAGGAAGCAAAGGGTCAGTGTTAGAAAAATAAACATGGGGCTCCTTGTAAACTAACAATAGCATCAGGCTGCTAGCCTTGAAAGCTCTCCTCGCTTCACCCTCACCCATGTAGAAACTCCATTTCACTCTCCCTTTGGTGCCCCCCTTACTTTCACTCTCACTTCCCTTGGGTAAACTCTCGGCCTTGCCCTTAATTTTCACACTCTCACTAGTTTCCCCCAAGTTAGTATTTGTACTCGCCCTCTCTTTATCCCTCTCAAGTTGCAACTTAACCTGATCTTCATGGACTTGCTTTGGTGTAAGTGGGTATAGTGTAATGGGTTTCCCTTTATGTTGAAATGAATACTTATTCTTGAACCCATCATGAATCACCTTCTTATCAAACTGCCACGGCCTCCCCAAAAGTATATGACCCGCATCGGAATCACATCACATAGAACATCATCTGTGTAAGGCCCAATGGTAAAGCTCAATAATACCTGCTTCGTTACCTTCACTTCACCACAATCATTTAACCACTGCAACTTGTAAGGCTTGGGGTGCCTCAAGCAACTCAACCCCAATCTCTCAATCAAAGCCGTGCTAGCCACATTGGTACAACTGCCTCCATCTATAATCATACTACAACTCTTACCATTCACACGACATTTGGTGTGGAATATGTTCTCCCTCTGCTGATCACTCTCATCCTCAACAACTTGCTGTCAAAGCACGCTTAACAACTAGGGATAAGTTATCTAAAGGGTGTGCAGCTCCCTCGTGGTCACTAGCATCTTCTAACTCCGGCATCTCATCCTCAAACCTCATCATCTGTAGAGTACACATCTCCGCTCTTGTCAATCACTAAGGTGCGCCTATTGGGACATTGTGAAGCATAGTGTCCCATGCCCAAACACTTGAAACACTTGACATCCTTAGTTCTCGTAGCTGTACCCTCAGGTTTAGGTCTAGGCTTACTCGATTCTGCAGCCTCTTTTCCCTTGCCACCAGGTTCGGCCCTAGGCTTGTTAAGGCCTCCACTGAAATCACCTCTAGGCTTGTTAAAGCCTCCATCTCGCTTCTCATTTGGAACCCATTTCCCCTTCCAAGTTGAAGTAGTCTGAGTACCAAATCTGGATGTGGCCTTCTTCTTGAGTTGCCTCTCTACCTTAAAAGCCATGTGAAGCATGTCCTCCAAATCAACATAATGATGTAACTCCACCACGTTGGCAATCTCCCTATTTAAGCCTCCAAGAAACCGTGCCATAGTAGCCTCTGCATCCTCAACTACATTAGCCCTGATCATGGCAACTTCCATATATGTGTAGTAATCCTCAACACTCTTGGTACCCTGATACATATGTTGTAGCTTCTGATACAACTCACGGTAGTAATGGCTCGGAATGAACCTCTTCCTCATAAGACCTTTGAGTTCTCCCAAGTCTGAACTGGTCTCTCATAGTTTCTTCTCCGAGTGGTAACAAGCTGATCCCACCATATCATGGCATAATCAGTAAACTCAATAGCTGCCAGATTGATTTTCTTCTCATCTGAGTAGTGATGGCAATTGAATATCAGCTCAATCTTCTTCTCCCATTCCAAATAAGCCTCGGGATCATTCTTCCCTTGAAAGGTTGGTATCTTGATTTTAATGCTACCTAGATCTCCATCTAAGTCCCCCCGTCTAACCATAACCCCTTCGATTATAATCCCATCGCCTATCATCAAATGCACCTCTATCATCAAATCGTCTATCCCTCCTATTATGTCTCCCATCAAACCTCTATCACACCCTCTACCAAACCCCTTACCATGCCTCCGATCTTGTCTAGGCTGAAACCTCTCCTCAACATCATCAAGATCATCAAAATCATCAAAGTCATTCTCGGCTTCTTTTTCATCTGATGGTATATGTTGCGGTGGTACTCGTCGTGGTGGCACATTATGAGGTGGTGGTACATTATGGGTGGGTACATTATGAGGTGGTGGTACATTCTGAGGTAGTGGTGCTTTGGGAACACTGCCCGACTGAATACTCTCTACACTCTTGGACAACCTTTCCAATGCAGTTCATATTCTCCATCATATCTGTAATTTTCTATCCATAGCTGCAAGCTTCTCATCGACGGTTAAATTAACACCTGCCATATCAAAGCTCAACAAACAAATCAGTAATAACAAGAAAGTAATACGATATGTAAAATCCTCTCAAGCTCACAATCTCACGTGTTTACACTCAGTTATATCATTCCACTCGTGTTTGCACTCTATTGGCTTTTACCCGATACTGTGCTCACACTCACTGCCTTTTACCACTATTGAGTTCTTCCTCAATTCAATTACAAATCAACTAAATTCCCAGAATGGTCAACTAAGGTGTAGTCCACAAGCTAGCAGAAACACAATGTATATATAGAGCATGTGGAATAAAGCAAATAAGATAAGTAATCACGGATACTCAATCAAAAGAACCTATAGCTAGAGTGCTCAGAATAAGAAAGAATGACGAGTTAGCTAAATGCAATAAATAAGCAAGCAAGCAATCAACGTGTCACTGAAGCAATCTTGTGGTCACTGCTCTAGTGTTTTAGCTCACCTTTCTTTTCTTCTCACACACACTCACAAGTGTTTACACTCCAATGAAACACAACGAAGCACAAAGGATTCCAATTCGGCTATAACACATATATAGTCTTTCAATCTCAAACCAATACAAACCAAATCAAATATCAATGTAACTCATGTAAAGCATCCAATCAACTTGCAAATGGTCTAATCAAGCTAAGCACAATGCGACAATTCTCTTTCTTTTTTTTTTTTTTTTTTCTTTTTTTTTTCTCAAGACAAGTAGGTGACTCAGCTGCTTACGTAAGTAGCTTACAAGTAGGTCAAGTAAGCATGTCAATTCGGTAATGGTAAGTTACAAACCAACTAAACACTTTTTCCAACTAACTTGGTGATGCAGCAGCTTGCCTCTTCAAGCACCTCTCAAATGCAATGATGGCTACTCAAGTTTCCATGTCAAGCTCATGAGTGCTTCCATTTTCAATGTCATGCTAATGATTTCAACACAATCCAATGTCAAGCTAATGATAGCTCACGCAAATCAGCAAGCACTCTGTTAATTCATGCTTCAACATAAGCACATCAAGCATCTTACTCACGGCAATATGTGTAACAAAGCAACCAGACTTCTCTCACAAAGTTAACAACGCACAAGCTTAAGTAAACTTCAAGAGTAAGTTACGGCCTCATCAATCCATAAGCATTTCATTTTGTTTCAACACTCATTCACTTAAATACCTCACCACAGCACTCAAACACACTTGTTTTCCTCACACTTCACAAGATTGCAACAACTTCACAAGATTGCAAACAAGCTAGTTCACGCAAATGCTAGGAGTAATGAAGTGCAATCTGATTTTCTCAAAGTAGATATGAACAATACCTATTGAAAACAAGCTAAGTGACATGGATATGGCAAGAACAAAGTAAGGGTGGTGATGGTTCTTCCTTGCCGAATCTGACCTGATGCATTTCTTTTTTTGATAGGAAAATCAGAACCTTAGAAGAACCCTGAGCTCTGATTCCAAATACAAGAAACTCACTTGGGTTGGAAACCAAGCAAACCCCCAAGCATCTTTCTCACCCCAAGAACTTTGAATACTGATGATTTGTAGGAACAAAATCAACCAAGATCACCCCTAACCACCATGAAACTCACGTCCATGATAACCACAAGCATGAAATCAGATTGTATTTTGCTAGCAATGGAGACGCCACTAAGTTGCCAAGCTTAGATAAGTCAATTTGAACTTGAAAAGGGGAATCCCTCCCTCAACAAGGTTTTGGCCATAGCCATGGAAAGCTCAAGCTTTTCTCTCTTTCAAAATTCTGTATATCACGTTGGTCTTGATAAAATTTACAAGGAGAGTTATATAGTTAGGGTTACAAAAGAGTAAAAAGGCTAAAATGACCCTAGAGTTAAAATTACCAAAAGCCCTAAGTCAAGCACCTCAACCACGACCATTAAGGTCCTTTTGCACCTAAATAACTTAAAACAAAGATTAGAAGCTAATCTCACTTAAGCTAATTGAGGTGCTTACATGCTATAGTAAATTGACGTGCTTCCGGCTAAGTACAAATCTAAGCATAATTAAGCCTAATGGCATAGTCAACCATGCTAATTACATCATAAATAAAGTCAAAATGTCAAGCAAAAATGACAAAAATGCCCCCATTTGGCCGAATTCAACATAGTCCCAAAATGGGTGAAATCGGGTTAAAAGGGTGCTGGTGCTGAAGCTGCTTTGCTATGCTTCAGTCTGAGCTGATCTGGGTCAAATGAAATAGCTTGGGGACCTCTCTGGTTATGCCCATATGTGTCTCTGGTGTGCACTTGACTTGGTTACTGCAACTGGTCACATAGCTCTGAGCTAGTCCCGCAAAGGCCTCTCTGATCTTCTTTGCTCTTTGGCGTGTGATTGGCCCTGTTGGCAACTGTATGGGTTCTTCCAAGTTGTTAGCTGCATCCTGTAATGTCTCTGGTGTGGTTGGACTCATGTCAGAGGTTGAAAAATATAGTGAAGCTGAGCAAGTGTGTGAGGAGGTCTTTGCAAGTATGGTTGAGATAGTGGCCATGAGTGATGATGAAGCTGTGAGAGCCGGTGAAAAGAAAGTAAATGTGGTAGTGAAGTTTTTCCATAACATTTTCTCTATTGTTTATCCTTTTTCATCTCAGGTACAAGTGGTCAAGTATGATTCTTTTATATTTCAATATCATCGTCCAATTGATTTTCTCATAACTATCTATGATCCGGGTTCGGATTCGAGGACGAATCCATTTCAAGAGGGAGAATGACATGATCCAAGGGAAAACATTTGACATGAATGCAGTCACCCAAGGAACATTAGAACCTTTGCAATTGCCAACTGGCCCAATCACACGCTTTAAGCTAAGAAGATCACAGACGCAATAGCGGGGCTAGAGTTTGCATATAATAGATGCATTCTTCCTTCTAGTTTTTACTTGCCTTATGAGATTGATTATGATTCTAATTCTTTAACACCTATGGATTTATTATCTTTTATTGTTATTCAGCTTGGGAGTATGAATGATAAGGGAAAGACAGAGTTGGTGAGAATAATAGGTTTCCAACGCATTGTGTTTGACCCAGGCAATTGGGTGTGGCTTTATATACAGAGGAAAAATCCAAGTTGCAATCAAGAGGAGATGGTGCATTTCAAGTCTTGGAGCAGATCAACGACAATACTTACAAGCTTGCTCTTCTTGGTGAGTTTGACGTTCCTACAATATTCAATGTTTCTGAATTATTTTATTTTTAGTGTAGGTTCAGATTGGAGGTCGAATCCTTTTCAACAAGGAGGGAATGACATGAGTCCAACCACACCAGAGACATTATAGGATGCGGCCAACAACTTGGAGGAACCCATGCAGTTGCCAACAGGTCCAATCACACGTCAAAGAGCAAAGAAGATCAGAGAGGCCTTTGCTGGACTAGCTCAGAGCTATGTGACCAGTTGCAGCAACCAAGTCAGTGCACACCAGAGACACATATGGACATAACCAGAGAGGTCCCCAAGCTATTTCATTTGACCCAGATCAGCTCAGACTGAAGCATAGCAGAGCAGCTTCAGCACCAGCACCCTTTTGACCTATTTTGGGACTACGTTGAATTCGGCCAAATGGGGGCATTTTTATCATTTATGCTCAACAAGTTGACTTTATTTATGATGTAATTAGCATGGTTGACTATGCCATTAGGCTTAATTATGCTTAGAACCTTGCTTATTGAGTAACTATTTGATTAAGCACCTCAAATTAACTTAAGTTAGATTAGTTTCTAATCATTGTTTTAAGCTACTTTAGCTGGGAAAAGACTTTTGGGGGCTTGTTTGAGTGAAAGCTTTTGGTAGTTTTTAGGTCTTTTGGTAATTTCACTTTAGGGACATTTTTGTCCATTCACACCTTTAGGGTTTCTCTTTGTAACCTATTTAAACTTTATTTTCTTCTTCTTTGGGATAATATTCACGACATTTTAATCAAAATTTAAAGCTTTTAAGCTTTGGCTATGGCTAAAACCTTGTTGAGGGAGGGAATCCCCTTTTCAAGTTCAAATTGACTTATCTAAGCTTGGCAACTTAGTGGCGTCTCCATTGCTAGCAAAACACAATCTGATTTCATGCTTGTGGTTATCATGGACGTGAGTTTCATGGTGGTTAGGGGCTGATCTTGGTTGGGTTTTGTTCCTACAAAATCAGTATTCAAAGTTCTTGGGGTTTTGAGAAAGATGCTTGGGGGTTTGCTTGGTTTCCAACCCAAGTGAGTTTCTTATCACAACCCTTTGGGCTCTTCTCCTTTCTGCCTTCCTCTCTTTCTCCATATTGTCTTCTCATCTTTCCCCTATGTCTCCGTCTGATTTTCCTGTGGATCTTGGCATTGGTTGTTTGAAACCTTCGACGGGTCTTGCGAGCAGACCTCTGTATTCCCAACTTTGGCCTATGGATCTAGTAGCTTTGTTTGTGGGTCTGGATGTGGCGCATCCTCTGGGTCTACTAGCATTGTTATTTGTGGTTCTGGATATGGCGTTGAAAGTGGTTATGTTGGCCGTTCGGGTTCTAGTGGGTTTGGGCATGGCGTACCAACAGGGTCTTTTAGCGTTGCTTGTGATTCTGGACATGGCGTTGTAGGTGTTTCTGTTGGCAGTTTGGGAGTTGGTGTTGTAGGTTTGTTGAATGGTGGTTGTTTGGGTCTTGTAACTAATGTTAGTGGTAACGTTATTGATGTTGAGTGTGGCTCTGGTGTTGGAGGTTTCCTGGTTCCAAGACTGTGTTTATGCCCAGTAGCTCTTCCGTGCTTCTTCCCGTTTGTGAGCCTTTGGCTGGTAATGTAGTTTCTACAGTGACTAGACTGTGTGACCCTATGAGTCAAGTTTCTATGACTGTTGTCGGTGATGCTACTGCTGTTTCGATCTTGAATAATTTTGCTCCTGTGAATGAGGCTAGTGATGCCGTGAGACTAGTAACACTTTTGGTGATTATTTACTGGCTTCTGGGTTTGTTTCTGGTATAGTTTCGCCAGCTGTGAAATTGAGTGATTCTGTAGTGGTGTCAATGCCTCTAGTGTTGTTAAGACAGATAGTGCAATCAAGTTCCCATTTGTTCGAAGTATAGTGCTAGTGGTCATACTGTTTCGTCTCTTGCTGGAGGAATTAATCTGGAGGGGGTTAATGTGGTTTCGAATAAACAGGGGTAGGGGGCAATGGTTCTACTAATTTGTAAGTTATACCAATGTGCTGAATTGTCCTAAAGGAGGTGATCCTATTGACTCGGCATCCTTGTCTACTTCCTTACACTATGTTCAGCCAAATGTTATCGATGGAAGGGTTATAGTGTGCCCTCCTGCAGAGGTTTTTGAAGAGGGTGGTGTGTTTTGGCGGAGTACACTAGTAGGATACTTTGTGGGTAAAAGACTTCCATTTCAAACTATCAACCCTATTGCGCACAAGTTATGTGGAAGGCTTGGTTTGCAGGAGGTTCTAACCTCAGATAATGGCTTCTTTTTGTTTAAATTTGATGGCCTTCAAGAAGCTAGTGCGGTGTTGGATAGAGCACAATGGCATATGGCTAATAGACCGTTTTGGCAACCGGGCTTATCCTTGACCAAGGAGGACTTATTTAAAGTTCCGGTGTGGGCCAGATTTTTTGATCTGCCTTTTGATTTGTGGACGGCTAATGGGATTAGTTGTGTGGCTAGTGCAGTTGGGAGACCTCTCAATGCTGACCATATTACCCTTCCAAGAAACAGATCAATTTTGCTTGAGTTTGTGTTGAAATTGATGCACGAAACCCCCTTATCGAGGAGATTGTTTTCCAAGATCCTGCCCTAAAAAAGCTCCTAGTAAGGAAGTTAGTAAGCCTTCTCACTCCTGGGTTCCTAAGCCATCTATTCATCATATGGAAAAAGTTGTGACGATTGATATGACTGAGGATAATGAGGGTGCCTGGATTCCGGTCAGGTAAGGCAGCGGTTGTGACCACTCTTGTTAGTTCGACTGGTGGTGTGATTCAGGATGTTACCACTGAATGGGTTCTTGTTTTGGGTGAGTGCTCTTACAATAGTTTGGACTCGGCTCCGGAGATCCTTCTATGCCTGTTGTTTCATCATCTGAGGCAGTTATTATGGAGGCAGAGGGTAAGGAGAAGGTGAATGTTCTCTTGTTTCTCCACTATTTGTCAAGGATCTTCCTAAGTCTGTTGTAGGCGAGTCTCCACCTTTTAGAGATTATGTGACATGATCCAACCCGATAACAAAGCTAAAGACCCATTATAAGTACCAGAATGGCCAATTACGAGGCAGAGGACCAAAAGACTCAGAGAAGCAATGGCGGGATTAGTTCAGAATTTTTTGGTCGATTGCAACAAACAAATAGAGACGCATGTGGGCTTCAATAGAGAGGGCCCAAAGCCACTTCACTTGGCCCAAATCAGCTTTGAATAAAGCTTTGAAGACTTAAAGACTTGGTATTTTTGTAATTTCGTATTTAGGGGCATTGTTGTCTTTATGCCTTTAGGGTTTCTGTTGTATCACTATTTAAGTTTTCTTTCTTTTTCATTTTAGAAACAACCAACGAAATTTGTAAAACTCAAAAGCTTAAAGCTTTGGCTATGGACGAATTCTTGTAAGTGAGGGATTCCCATTTTGAAGTTTGAATCGACTTATCTAAGTTTAGCATACTTAGTGGCGTCTCCATTGCTAGCAAAACACTACAAGGAATCATCTTAAAGGTTCTCAACGGTAAGTTCTTTGTGGGTCTTCTTTTTGGCCTGGGAAGGGTTTTGTTCATACAAAATCAAATTCGCGGTTCTTGGGGTTCTGTCCGTTGCTTGGGGTTTGCTTAGATTTCGAATCCAAGTGGGTTTCTTGTCATTATGATTCGCCACTCCCAATGATAACAGATTGGCTGACAAGGCCATTGATTCTCTAGAGATCAAGAAATTGGTTTATGGTAACAAATCAAAGAAGGGTTCTAGTGGTAAGATGAGTCAGAAACGGCAGTCACCGAGATGGGGTCGATGACGTTGATTTGATTGGGTTTGGTTGTACTCTTTTATGTTTTTAATGATTTTGGTTGTTGTAACATTCAGGGTCTCAATGACCCAATAAAACATGCTGAAGTTAGAAGGTTTCTTTATGATGAGAAGCTTTCTTTGTGTGGTTTAGTTGAAACCAAGGTAAAGGAGGTTAATTTTGTGAGTGTCTCTCTTGCGATTAATCCTTCATGGAAGTTTTTATGCCACTCTGATATTCTTCTGCTTGGCCGTATTTAGGTGTGTTAGAACCCTAGTGACATTATTTTCAGCATTATTCACTCTTCTTCTCAAGCTATTCACTGTAGCGTGTCTCATATTCCTGGGTTATGGAGATGTGTAGTTTCTTTGGTGTATGGTGAGTGTGACTACGAGAAGCGTCGAGAGCTTTGGGTCGACCTGATTTCTAGTGGTAGTGTTTTTGATGATTCTCCGTGGCTTGTTTTGGGAGACTTCAATGCTATTCGTACTCTAGTTGAGCATAGTGGTGGATCTATGTCTTGGCCGCCTTGGAAACATGATTTGGGCTGCTGTTTGGGTCAGGCTGGTTTGGATGACCTTCAGTTTTCTAGCTTTCGGTTTACATGGTTTAATAAGTAGATTCAATCTCCTATTTGGTGTAAGTTGGACTGTGTTCGGCGTCAATTTTAAAAATGTTCTCAACTTCCCTTCCCCTCTCGGCGATTCCCGTCCTTTTCATCGTCGTGAGCCTTAAACACAGTACTGCCTTCTTCTCTACCCTTTTTCTTTTGCTTTAGCTCTGCCCCTCTGTTGTCATTCGTTCCTTTATTCCCATTGTTCCCCGTCTTTTTCATCTTTTTCCCTCAGATCTGCCTGTGGTCGACTTGATCTTTATTTTCCATCGCCGCTCCTCCTTTCCCTGACCGTTCCGAATCTGCCTCTTTCCCTCTCCTCTTGCCCCGGCGCTCTTGTTATGCCGGCCTCTAACCTGCCTATTTTGGGTCCGGTTTTGGGCCCCCATCGTTTTGTGGGGGGTCGGCCGGCCGTCAGATCTGTTGACCGTCTGGCTCCATCTCCGTCCTTTGAAGCTTCTCGGTCAGCGATCCCTGAATCTTCATCAGTTCCGGTGAGCTCTCTTGCTCCTTGTTCTTCGGCTGTTGTGAGCGCTCTGGTGTCTGTCCCCTCAACCGAGTCTGGACCTAGGTTGGACCTTGCATCTTGTGGTGTGTCCTTGATTGTCGGCACTACTTCTTCTTTGGCACCGGTGTCTTTGTCTTCTCAGCCCTGTGTCTCTCGGCTTTTGACTTCTTCGGGAACTGCTGCTCTTGTTCTCGGTAAGTCGCCTAGGGTAACTTCTCCTCTTGGTTCTGTTTCAAAGCCGGTCGTGGTTTCTGGCCTAGAAATGGTTGGGGTTAGTAAGGAGATGAAGTCCTCGGCAGTGGATGTACCAATTGTTGCAAGGATTGTGAATGGTGTAACTGAGATTGGTGATGATTTGGTGAATGACTTTCAACCGGCTGTGGTTTCAGGCCGTGGTGTGGTTGAGATTCCTGTTGGTGAGGGGTTAATGGCCTCGGCAGTGGCAGTTGATGCAGAGACTGTTTTTGGTAAAGGGCAGCATGCTGTCCAGTTGACACGGGTTAATGATTCTGGTGATGTTTTGGTGAAGGAGACGAAGCCCTCGGCAGTGGATGTTTCGTTTGCTGTAGGGACTGTGAATGGTGTAACTGAGATTGGTGTTGATTTGGTGAATGGTTCTCAACCGGCTGTGGTTTCAGGCCGTGGTGTTGTTGGAATATCTGTTGGTGAGGAGTTGATGGCCTCGGAAGTGGTAGTTGATGCAGGTACTGTTTTTGTGAATGGCTCATAATTGGATATAGCTAGTGGCTGTGATGTTGCTGGGTTAATTGTTGGTGAGGAATTACCTTCGGCAGTAGCAACATCTGCTGCAGGGGCGGTGAATGGTGTTGTTTTGGGGCAGTATGTTGCCTAGTTGACAGGTTGTAGTGTGACTGGTGATGCTTTAGGAGGGAGTCAGACTGCTGTGTCTGAGGTTCCTGCAGTTGTCAAGGGGGGTTTTTCTGGCTGCCCTAAAAGTTATGCTACCTCGTTAAATGGTCCTATAGGAGTTGATCCGGTTGATCCGTCAAGTTCTTCAACCACTTTACATTATATCAAACCTAATATTATTGACGGTGAGGTTGTTGTATGCCCCCCTGCTGAAGTTATTGAAGAAGGTAGTGTGTACTGGCGGAGTACTCTAGTTGGTTACTTTGTGGGGAGAAAGCTTCCCTTTCAAACTGTCAAACTCTATTGCTCACAAGTTATGGGGAAGGCTAGGTTTGCTGGAGGTTCTTACCTCCGATAATGGTTTCTTTTTGTTTAGATTTAAGAGCCTTCAAGAGGCTAGTGTAGTGTTGGACGGAGCCCCTTGGCATATAGCTAATAGACCATTGGTTCTCAAAATTTGGCATCCTGATTTATCTTTGACTAAGGAGGACTTGTTCAAGGTTCCGGTCTGGATCAGACTCTTTGGTCTACCTTTTACTTTATGGACGGCGAAAGGGATCAGTTGTGTGGCTAGTGCGGTTGGGAGATCTCTCAATGCTGACCATATTACCCTTTCCAGGAAACGGCTCAGTTTCGCTCGTGTTTGTGTTGAGATTGATGCTCGGAACCCCATTGTCGAGGAGATTGTTTTCCAAAACCCTAATGGCACTAGGGTTCCTATCAGGGTTGAGTTTGAATGGGTGCATGAGAAATGTTCCACTTGTGAAGTTTTTGGTCATTCAGTGATTTCTTGCCCTAAAAAGGCTCATAGTAGTGAGGTCAATAAACCTTCTCAGTCCGGTTTTCCCAAGCCATCTATTCCGTCTATGGGTAAAGATGCTAAGGTTGTCACTCCTAAGGTTCAGGAGGGTGCCTGGATCCCGGTCACCAAAAAGAAGAAAGGCAAGGGAGCTTATTTGACCACCCTTGTTAGTTCGATTGGTGTTATGCCTCAGGGTACTGACAGGCCTCTTGATTTGGGTGAGTGTTCTTCTAATGGGTTGGATTCGACTCTGGTTACTCCTTCTTTACCTGTGGTTTCTTCTGAGTTAGTTTCTGTGGAGACAGATGGAAATATGAAAGGTGAGTGTTCCCTTGCTTCTTCACATCTTGTTGAGGATTTACCTAAACTTGATTCAGCTGTGTGCTCGCCTTCTGTAGCCTACGATTCGCCTACTCCCATGGTTAACAGTTTGGCTAATAAGGCTATTGACTCTCTGGATTTGAAGAAATTGACTTATGGTAACAAATCTAGAAAGGGCTCTGGTGGTAAAAGGAGTCAGAAACGTCAGTCCCCTAGGGGGGTCGTCGCGTTGATATGTTGGGTTTGGCTCTATTCTTCTCTGTTTTTATGATTTTTGGTTGTTGGAATACTCGGGGTCTCAATGACCCATTAAAACATGCTGAAGTTAGGAGGTTTCTTAGTGATGGGAAGCTCTCGTTGTGTAGTTTAGTTGAAACTAAGGTTAAGGAGGTTAATTTTATGAATGTCTCTCGTGTGATTAATCCTTCATGGAAGTTTTTTTGCCACTCTGATATTAGCCCGTTTGGTCGTATCTGGGTTTGTTGGAACCCTAGTGACATTGATGTTAACATCATCCATTCTTCAGCTCAAGTTATTCACTGTAGTGTGACTCATATTTCTGGGAAGTGGAATTGTGTAGTTTCGGTGGTTTATGGTGATTGTAACTATGAGAAATGTCGGGATCTTTGGGCTGACCTGATTTCTAATGGTAGTGTTTTTGATGATTCCCCGTGGCTTGTTTTGGGAGACTTCAATGCCGTCCGCTCTCCGACTGAGCATTATGGTGGGTCTGTGGCTTGGCCTACTTGGAAAGATGATTTGGGCTGCTGTTTGGGTCAGGCGGGGTTAGATGATCTCCAGTTCTCTGGTTGTCAGTTTACTTGGTTTAATAAGCAGATTCAGTCTCCTATTTGGCGTAAGTTGGACCGTGTTCTTGTTAATTCGTCTTGGGAGTGTCTCTTCCCGGGTTCATCTGCCCGCTTTCTTCCTCCCCGGATTTCTAATCATTCTCTCATGGTAGTTACGCTTGCAGAGCTCCCTAAGAGGAAAATCCCCTTTAAGTTCTTTGAGTTCTGGGCTGATCACCCTGACTTTCTCTCTGTTGTGGCTAGGCGTGGGATATGGATTCCCTAAGAGGAAAATCCCCTTTAAGTTCTTTGAGTTCTGGGCTGATCACCCTGACTTCTCTCTTTGTGGCTAGGGCGTGGGATATGGATGTTCTATGTACTCCGATGTTCCGTTTATGTTGTAAGCTGAAGAGTGTTAAGTTGGCTTTGAAGAAATTTAATGTCGAGCATTTCTCTAAGATTCCATGTCAAGTTTTGGAGATTAGGAAGGAGTTGGACAGAGTGCAGTGTGCTTTACAGGACTCCCCTAGTGACTCTGCTCTGCTAGCTGAAGAAGCTAGTCTTTCGTTACGGTATGGAGATCTGAGTCGGGCTGAAGAAAGCTTCAATAGATAGAAATCTCGTGTTCAGTGGCTTAACCTTGGGGATCAGAATACTAAATTCTTCTTTACCGCTATGAAAAGTTTTCATGGTAGGAGCAAGATTACTGTTATAACTAAGGAGGATGGGACCCGTGTGGAGGAAGATGTTTTGGTTAGAGTTGAGGTTGTTTCTTTTTTTGAGACCCTTTTAGGTCCTCAGCAAGGTCGGCAGGATTTTGACAGGGTGGCCCTTCATTCTGCTATTAATAGACATGTGACTGCTGAGCAGAGTGAGGCTCTCTCCCTGGAGGTTTCGGATGAGGAGATCAAGGCTGTCTTGTTCGCTTTGAAGGACAACAAGGCTTCAGGCCCAGATGGGTTTAATTCGGGTTTCTTTAAGAAGTATTGGGATATTGTGGGGTATGATGTCCTTTGTGCTATTCACTCATTCTTTTCCTCTGGGCGTCTCTTGAGGCAGGTTAATGCTACTTCTATTGCTATGATTCCTAAGATCCCTAACCCTTCCCAGGTTAAGGATTATAGGCCTATTTCTTGTTGTAACACTATTTACAAGTGTATTGCTAAGCTTATTGCGAACAGGATCAAGGTTATCCTTCCTTCTGTGATCAGTCATAATCAATCTGCTTTTGTTGCGGGAAGGCGTATCAGTGACAATATTCTTTTGAGTCAGGAATTGGTTCGGAATTATCACCGGACTGGTGGTTCCCCGAGATGTGCTCTTAAGATTGACTTGATGAAAGCTTATGACACTGTTCGTTGGGATTTCGTGGTTGAGGTTTTACGGTCTGTTGGTATTCCAGAGAGGATGGTGGGTTAGATTCAGGAGTGTATGACTTCTACCAGGTTCTCTGTTTCTATTAATGGAGAGTTGCATGGTTTTTTCTCTGGGGTTCGTGGATTGCGACAAGGTGATCCTATGTCTCCTTATCTTTTTGTCTTGGCTATGGAAGTTCTGTCAGCTCTTCTTCGTAATATGGCTACTAATCCGGATTTCAAGTTCCACTGGCGGTGTTCTAAGGACCGTCTTACTCATCTCTGCTTTGCGGATGACCTTATGATTTTTTGTAAAGCTGATGCGTCCTCGGTTTCCTTGATCAAGGATTGTCTCGGGCAGTTCAGTGGTTTATAAGTTTATTTCCGAACCCAGCTAAAAGTCATTTCTTCTCTTCTGGTATCTCTCCGACCCTTCTAGGCCATCTGCGTCCTATTTTGGGTTTCCAAGTTGGGATTCTTCCGGTGCGGTATTTGGGTGTCCCTTTGATCTCTACCCAACTCCGAGCCTCAGATTGTGCTTCTCTTGTGGACCGTATTGTTATGCATGCTAAGAGTTGGAGTAGTAAGTTTCTCTCTTATGCGGGTCGGCTTCAGCTTATTAAGTCTGTTTTGTTCTCCATTCAAGTTTATTGGTCTTCCCATTTATTCTTCCTAAGTCTGTTGTTAGGAAGGTGGAGACGATCCTGCGCTCTTTCCTTTGGAAAGGTAGTGCGCTCACCTCTTATGGGGCCAGAGTGGCTTGGAGCAAAGTTTGTTTATCTCTTAAGGATGGGGGGCTGGGGATTAAGAGTTTTGATTCTTGGAATAGAGCGGCTATTGTTAAGCACATTTGGTTCCTTTGTTCTGGCCAGGTTTCCTCTTGGTCCAATTGGGTTCACTCTTATTTATTGAGGGGGAGAAGTTTCTGGGAGGTCCCTTGTCCTTGTGACTACTCTTGGAGTTGGCGTAAGATCTTGGAGCTTCGTTCTTGGTCCCGGCGGCGGATGAGAGTTAGGATTGGGAATGGTGAGAAGACTTTATTGTGGTTTGATTATTGGCATCCTCTGGGCCCGATCGTGGACACGTTGGGTGAGAGAGTGATCTATGACTCTGGCTTGGATAGGATGGCCACAGTTGCTTCCATTATCTCTGGTTCTGTTTGGCGGTGGCCCCATTCTAGGTCTGCTGCCCTTGTTGATTTGGCTCAGTCCCATCTTTCGTCTCCTTCTAGTTTGAGGGAGGATGTGCTGGTTTGGGAGGATGTGCTGGAGTGGGAGATTTTCTGTGGATAGTGCCTGGAACGCCATGCGGGCAAGGGGAACCTTGCTGCATTGGTCTCGAGTTGTTTGGTTCCGGAAGGCTATCCCCCGCCATTCCTTTCTTCTTTGGATGTCTATTTAGGGAGGCCTTTGTACCCAGGATAGGTTGATGAGGTTAGGCATCTCTGCTTGCTCGCGCTGTATTCTCTGTGGATGTTCGAGTGATGACATTGATCATCTTTTCTTCCAGTGCCTCTTCTCTTCGAGGGTTTGGTCATCTGTTTTGGATATGTGTGGGTTAGATTGGAGACGCCGAGATTGGCGTCAGACTGTTGAGTGGTTATGTCAGTTCTCCGATGCTTCTTTACGTCACCTTCTGGTTCGGCTGTCTGTTGCAGCGTCAGTCTACCATATTTGGAGGGAGAGGAATGCTCGCACTCATGATTTGCCTCTTCGGCCTGTTTCTGCTCTTCTTTATGATATTGTTTTTTATGTTCGGAACCGTACTAGCTTTTTACGTAAGATGAAACCATCTTATGACAATAAATGGCTTCACCTTTCGTGGCATTTGCCCGATGACATCTTCTGTTGATTTTTTCTTGTAGCCTTTCGGCTTTCTTCTTGGAGGGCTTGCCATCTCTAGTTGCCTGGGGTATTCCCCTTTGCTCTTTGTATATTTTTCTTTTGGTTATAATACTTACCTTATCCAAAAAAAAAGTTGGACTGTGTTCTCACTAATTCTTCTTGGGAGTTCTCTTCCTGGGTTCTGCTGCCCGCTTTCTTCCCCTTCGGGTCTCTTATCATTCTCCTATGGTGGTTAAGCTTGCAAAGCTCCCAAAGAGGAAAATTCCCTTAAAATTCTTAGATTTTTGGGCTGATCATCCTGATTTTTTCTCAGTTGTGGCTAGGGCTTAAGACATTAATGTTCTTGGTACTCCGATGTTCCATTTATGTTATAAGCTGAAGAGTGTAAAGTTGGCCTTGAAGAAGTTTAATGTTGAGCATTTCTCTAATATTCCGAGTAGGGTTTTGGAGATTATGAGGGAGTTGGATAGAGTGCAGTGTGTTTTACAGGAGTGCCCTAGTGACTCTGCTCTGTTAGCTGTAGAAGCAAGTCTTTCGTTACGGTATGGTGGTTTGGTTTGGGCTGAGGAAGGCTTCAATATGTAGAAAACCCGTGTTCAATGGCTCAATCTTGGGGATCAGAATTCTAAATTCTTCTTTATTGCTATGAAGAGTATTCACGGTCGTAGCAAGATTACTTATGTCACTAAGGAGGATGGGACCCGTATGGAGGATGATGTGTTGGTTAGAGTGGAGATTGTTTCTTTTTTTGAGACCTTTTTGGGGCCCCAGCCCTGTCAGCATGATACTGATAGGGATGCTCTTCGATATGTTATTACTAGGCATATGACAGCTAAGAAGAGGGAGTCTCTTGCCCAGGAGGTTTCAGATGAAGAGATTAAGTCTGTCTTGTTCACGTTGAAGGATAATAAAGCTCCAGGCCGAGATGGGTTTAATTGGAGTATTATAGGGGATGATGTTCTTTGTGATATCCATTCTTTCTTTTCCTCTGGCGTCTCTTGAGACAGGTTAATGCTACTTCTATTGCTTTGATTCCTAAGATCCCCAACCCTTCCCAAGTTAAGGATTTTCGGCCTATTTCTGATTGCAACACTATTTACAAGTGTATTGCTAAGCTTATTGCGAATAGGATCAAGGTTATCCTTCCCTCAGTGATTAGTAATAATCAATCTGCTTTGTTGCTGGAAAGCGTATCACCGACAACATACATTTGTGTCAGGAATTGGTTCGGAATTTTCATTAGACTGGTGTTCCCCGAGATGTGCTTTTAAGATTGACTTGATGAAAGCTTATGACACTGTTCGTTGGGACTTTTTGGTTGAGGTTTTACGGACTGTTGGTTTTCCAGAGAGGATGGTGGGTTGGATTTAGGAATGTATGACTTCTACTAGGTTTTCTGTGTCTATTAAAGGGGAGTTGCATGGTTTTTTCTCTGGGGGTCGCGGGTTGTGACATGGTGATCCTATGTCTCCTTATCTCTTTGTTTTGGCTATGGAAGTTTTATTTTTATTTTGGATATAGTAAGTGTATTAACCAAAAGAAAACTATACAAGAGCAAAGGGGCATACCCCAGACAACTAGAGAGGACAGGCCCTCATAGAAGAAAATAATCTTGAAATTATTGGATTAAAGCATGAAAATTTGGTAAATTAATATTCTGGATCAGATCTGGATTTTCCAATGCATATGTTGATGTATTTGATGTTATATTAATTTAATGGATGTGTTTTGGGAGTTGGAACAATTTTCAGAAAGTGTTTTCGAGTTGAAATAAGTGAAAATGGCCAAAAAGGGCATTACCGGGTGGATTTTGAGCCAACCGGGTGACAGCTATCCAAACAGTGAATCTATCACTGTTCGGGCAGCCCATGAACTGCCCTGACACTATTGGGACTGACCTGGGCAGTCCCCATAAGTATTGGATGGTCGGTTCAATCGAAAATATATTTTAAGTCATTTTACGGAAAAACAGTTTTAGTAAAAGTTTCGTGAAGTTTCTATTGAATTTATGTTGTTATTTGATATTGGATAGATAGAATTAGGTGAAATATAAATAAATTATTCATATTAGATATTGAATATTTATCCGGTATTTTCGAAAAAGTTTTAAAATACGATTTTGCCTTAACCGCCCTTCCGTTGGGCCTTTCGCCCAAAACCCCAACAGGTGATACGTAACGCTCCCATACGTCAAGTTTTTCAGATACAAACCAGTTTTTAGATATCAGATTATCAGAAAAATAGTTTCAGATATCAGATTTTCAGAAAAATAGTTTCAGATATCAAATTTTCAGAAAAATAGTTCAGATATCAGATTTTCAGAAACAGTATTCAGAAAGCAGATTTCAGAAAGGTTAAGTTTTATTAAAAGGATTTCAAATAAGTTTTCTCCAAAACAGCTCAGTGTTTTCAAACAAGAAAAGGAATTTCAATAATTTGATTTTCTGAAAGGCCATTGATTTTTGAATTAAAAGTTTTTATTATGGTGTTTCAGTTTTTATCGTCCACTCACTTAGATCGTATGACGATCTAACACCCCTCCCAGTTTTCTTATTTTGTAGGTGTTCTCAGAGGACGAGCTCGAGAGGACGAATACTGATGCAGTCACTAGGGTATGGAGTCCATCAATTCAAATCAGATAGAGTACAGTAAAGTCATGCATTAGTTAATAGCTTTGTATCAGTCATTGTCATAAGCATGAATGTTTTCAACAAATTTGTAAATTGCATTTGTTCTTTTTAAAATAGTATAGTATTGAGTATTGAGTAATGAGTTATATATTTATGAGTTGGGCATTGGTCCCATGCATAAGGATGTATATAAAATAAGATTAGCAGTTGTCAAAGAGCTAGAGGCTTATGGGCTTAGTACGGTCTACCTCTGCCGATAGCATTTCATGGATTGGGGATATTACAAAGATGGTATCAGAGCATGGTCTAGGGAGTCTGTGACTGCAGTGGATAGAGTGTTGGGGTCTTGTATACATAGTATCTCCGCGATACTTGTATGCGGGGCACTACCTCTCCAGTATCTGATTCTCACGTACTTCCTCAAGATCCATAGACAAGTTAGTAAGCTTTCCCAAGCTTTTCAAATAATATTCTTCACGAGAACAACTATATTCTAGATCTAAGTTCCCTTGTAGTTATTATGACCCATTACCAGAAGTACAAACGAGCTATTACTGTAAGATTTTAAGAAAAGTACCCAAGGGAGTGAGAAAATCAGTTATAAGAAAGGAAAAAGAGATGCGTAGAGGTTTAAGTAGTAAAAGATGGATATGTAAGGAGACAGAAAGAAATAATAAAGTTCTATGAATAACCACCTAAGAAAGTAGGAATAGGGAGAAAGAAAGCTAGAAAGAAAGATAAAGAAAAGAAGATAAGGTACGGACGACCAAAGTAACCAGAGGTAGAAAAGAGATAGAAGTACAAAATGAGATAGGATGGAAAACAACAGAACTTGGTAGTGAAGAAGGATATAGCAAGTTCGAACAAGAGTAAAATACCGAGCTTCGTTCTTGGTCCCGGCGGCGGATGAGAGTTAGGATTGGGAATGGTGAGAAGACTTTATTGTGGTTTGATTATTGGCATCCTCTGGGCCCGATCGTGGACACGTTGGGTGAGAGAGTGATCTATGACTCTGGCTTGGATAGGATGGCCACAATTGCTTCCATTATCTCTGGTTCTGTTTGGCGGTGGCCTCCTTCTAGGTCTGCTGCCCTTGTTGATTTGGCTCAGTCCCATCTTCCGTCTCCTTCTAGTTTGAGGGAGGATGTGCTGGTTTGGGAGGATGATAGGAGTGGGAGATTTTCTGTGGATAGTGCTTGGAACGCCATGCGGGCAAGAGGAACCTTGCTGCATTGGTCTCGAGTTGTTTGGTTCTGGAAGGCTATCCCCCGCCATTCCTTTCTTCTTTGGATGTCTATTCAGGGAGGCCTTTGTACTCAGGATAGTTTGATGAGGTTAGGCATCTCTGTTTGCTCGCGCTGTATTCTCTGTGGTTGTTCAAGTGAGGACATTGATCATCTTTTCTTCCAGTGCCTCTTCTCTTCGAGGGTCTGGTCGTCTGTTCTGGCTATGTGTGGGTTAGACTGGAGACGCCGGGATTGGAGTCATACTGTTGAGTGGTTATGTTAGTTCACCGATGCTTCTTTACATCACCTTCTGGTTCAGCTGTCTGTTGCAGCGTCAGTCTACCATATTTGGAGGGAGAGGAATGCTCGCACTCATGATATGCCTCTGCGGCCTGTTTCTGCTCTTCTTTATGATATTGTTTTTGATGTTCGGAATCGTGCTAGCTTTTTACGTAAGGTGAAACCATCTTATGCCAATAAATGGCTTCACCTTTCGTGGCACTTGCCCGATGACATCTTCTGTTGATTTTTTCTTGTAGCCTTTCGGCTTTCTTCTAAGAGGGCTTGCCCTCTCTAGTTGCTTGGGGTATGCCCCTTTGCTCTTTGTATAGTTTTCTTTTGGTTATAATACTTACCTTATCCAAAAAAAAAAAGTAAAATACCTAGTAGACCTAAATAAAGTTCTTTACCTCCAAGTAAGATTCATTTCCTCTTCAGAGAATTTTTCCAAGTTAATCCAATAACTCTCAAGCTCTTTGTATAAATAGCGAGTTCCCCGAATAACCAAAAATAGCGATAAGGCAGAAGAAGCAAGAAATCATGATTATTTGTGGAGGCTTCTAATAGATGTGTGATGATACAAGAATGCAGAGATTCTTAATTCCCCAAAACTAGGCCCGTAGGCAAATAAAATGAATGATATCAGAAAAATGATTAGTTGCCCTAATCAAGGAATCCATTAGATGAGGCCCCAACATACCCAAATCCTCACCCCTCTGCGATGTCAATTAATGAAGCTGTCCAGATGGAATCAACCTCATAGGTTACAAGAGAAACATACTCTACCTGGACACAAAGTACCAGAACAAGGATACCGAAATGCATCAAGACATAAGATGTTTGCTATAGTTCCTATCAACATAGGTATAGGCAACCGTAAAAAGCCCGACAAGAGTTCAGAAGAAATGCAAAGACCTTGAAAGGTATATTACTGGAAAAAAAATGATCAATGAAAATTTCAAGGATATAAGGAAGAGAACCCGGTATAGCTCAAAGATCAAGACAAAGCAGCGCGACACTTGAAAAGACTAATAGGAGACTATAAGATAGACCAAATACAGTAAAACCTATAGAACATATCAAGTTAGTAGAAATCCGTGAATGAATACATGAATAGACTCGGGAGATTGGAGATATGTAGGAGTGACAACAGTAAATAAAAGAACACATAAGGAAGAAATTGAGAGATTAGATGAATTACGAAATGATTAGATAGCTAAATCAATAAGTTCAATGAATCATAGATAAAGAGTATGAGATAGAATAGTTTAAAGCTATGATAAGTTGAACTAAGTCTAAAAACCATGCGCGTAAGCTGGCCCGGACTCCCCGGTTATCCAAAAAAAAGTCTAAAAGCCATCGTTAAGTTAAGGAACCCGTAAAGAAGTAAAAACTTACAAGTACAAAGAGAGCAGAGAGAACAATTTTCAGGAAAATAGTGAATAATTTATAAAGAATCTCATGGTAGTGAGAAGAAAAGACTAGTCAAAGAGTAGTACTTGAAATTAAGATTTTGTAAAAGATGTCCTAAGTGATTGAAGTTGATAGAATTGTCAGAAAAGAAAGGATATAAATAGTTCAAAGGACTAAGATGAGAAGAAAATCTAAGTAGCTGAGTAGACTTAAGAATAACATATAGAGTATAGAAGGGTTTTTTTGAAAGAATAAAGACTTAAGAGGGTCAAACAACAGAAACTAGAGGAAAAAAAGGGGTACAAAAGCAAAATGATGAAGTGATTAGAGAGCATGATTTTAGAAAAGGCCCATGATAAATGATAGTTTAATCGATGGTCGGGTAGCAAATCAAAAGTGAAGTTGAAAAAAGAGACAAATCAGATAGTACCTAGTGGGAGTATCGTAGTGTGGGAGCGGGAACTAGCAACATGGGAGTTTTAGACTTATAGATTAACAGAATACGCAATCACAACATTAGTAGTGGATGAGATTACCACCACTAGAAAGGCGTTAATATTGATCCCCACCCTCCCAACCCTTGATAGATCATGACAGCAGAGTGGACCATGATTTCACCTCAAAGTGGCCCCATAAAATAGATAAACCTATGAAGGGTATCAAACCTTTATATTACAAAAGTTTCAAGCATATAATGGAGCATGACATAAGATTTGAAAGAAGAATCGTCAATGTGAGATGACAATATAAGAAAAATACTTGTTAGCTCTCAAGCGTTGAACTAGAACTAAAATTTTATTATGTTTTGATTCTTGTGATCTCTGAGAAGTAGCTAACCATAGTTTAAGTTAACCAAACCACCACGGGTTTGAGATTGCCTTAGTCACATTGAAAAAATCATCAAGGTATAATATGCATAAACGAACCTCGGGTAAATGTAAGATTTACAAGTAATGCAGCTTAATATAAAGAGCAAGTAATGTAAAAGACAGTAATCTGATCGTGCTAGCAAAGTAATAAAAGGTGCAGAATAGTAAAGGAGAACAGTTAACTTATGTTAAACTAGTAATAAAGAACATAGCTTTAGCATAAAGACGTATATAATCAGGCTTAGTATAGATACCTTGCCCAGAACTCCTTAGCCAATCAAGAAGAAACCAAAGAGAGAGCTGCCCTGATATAACATCAAAAAAATGAGAAACATTAGTGGACAGTAAGGGTATTTTGAAAGTTTAATTATAAATCATGAAGACCAAACCCATAAATAGTAATAAATGTGAGGACTCGAAAGAGAAAGCTTATAAGATCAGAAGGTTTAGTAAGGTGGAAAACTAATGAGGTCCAATAATTGATTGAGATCAGGTACATCCTATAAAGTCATTTAAATAGAATAGCTGAAGAACTTGAAGTATACACAGGTTAAGAGAAAATGAAGGTTATGGGTGAGAACATGAAAAATTATGAGAACAATTTAAACATGAAAAGTAACAGAAGTTACTAAGAACATTTTAAAGTTAGTTTTGTCAGAGCAAGAGGTATTAAAGGGGTTGTGAATCCTGAATTAAACAAAGATGAACAAGAGGATAGACTACAAATATTGCATAATTTTGGAAATGAAAACTTGTGAAGATAGATGGAGATAAAGGACGTTGAATATAATTGGAAGTTTTAGAAATAAAGTTTAGTGAAACATAAGAGGTAGGGGTAGTATGATGATAGCCAGAGACAGGGATATCCTGGCATCGGCCGGGATAGGTCTACAAGTTGAGCCCCAAGAAGGATTCGAGGACGAATCCTATTTAAGGGAGGAGAATTTGTAATGACCGGGAATTATGACTACTAATACATTGTGAGACAAGTGTCATATGATATAAATTATGATTGGATGTTACCTTCATGAGATTACTATTGGTAAATTCTTCGAGGAGTCAGAAACGTCAGTCCCCTGGGGGGGGTCGTCGACGCTGATATGTTGGATTATAGGCCTATTTCTTGTTGTAACACTATTTACAAGTGTATTGCTAAGCTTATTGCGAACAGGATCAAGGTTATCCTTCCTTCTGTGATCAGTCATAACCAATCTGCTTTTGTTGCGGGAAGGCGTATCAGTGACAATATCTTTTGAGTCAGGAATTGGTTCGGAATTATCACCGGACTGGCGATTCCCCAAGATGTGCTCTTAAGATTGACTTGATGAAAGCTTATGACACTGTTCGTTGGGATTTCGTGGATGAGGTTTTACGGACTGTTGGTATTCCAGAGAGGATGGTGGGTTGGATTCAGGAGTGTATGACTTCTACTAGGTTCTCTGTTTCTATTAATGGAGAGTTGCATGGTTTTTTCTCTGGAGGTCATGGGTTGCGGCAAGGTGATCATATGTCTCCTTATCTTTTTATCTTGGCTATGGAAGTTCTGTCAGGTCTTCTTCGTAATATGGCTACTAATCCGGATTTCAATTTCCACTGGCGGTGTTCTAAGGACCGTCTTACTCATCTCTGCTTTGCGGATGACCTTATGATTTTTTGTAAAGCTGATGCATCTTCGGTTTCCTTGATCAAGGATTGTCTCGGGCAGTTCAGTGGTTTATCAAGTTTATTCCCGAATCCAGCTAAAAGTCAGTTCTTCTCTTCTGGTATCTCTCTCACCCTTCTAGGCCATATGTGTCCTATTTTGGGTTTCCAAGTTGGGATTCTTCCGGTGCGGTATTTGGGTGTCCCTTTGATCTCTACTAAACTCCGGGCCTCAGATTGTGCTTCTCTTGTGGACCGTATTGTTATACGTGCTAAGAGTTGGAGTAGTAAGTTTCTCTCTTATGCGGGTCGGCTTCAGCTTATTAAGTCTGTTTTGTTCTCCATTCAAGTTTATTGGTCTTCCTTATTTATTCTTCCTAAGTCTGTTGTTAGGAAGGTGGAGACGATTTTGCGCTCTTTCCTTTGGAAAGGTAGTGCGCTCACCTCTTCTGGGGCCAGAGTGGCTTGGAGTAAAGTTTGTTTACCTCTTAAGGAGGGGGGCTGGGGATTAAGAGTTTGGATTCTTGGAATAGAGCGGCTATTGTTAAGCACATTAGGTTCCTTTGTTCTGGCCAGGTTTCCTCTTGGTCCAATTGGGTTCACTCTTATTTGTTGAGGGGGAGAAGTTTTTGGGAGATCCCTTGTCCTAGTGACTGCTCTTAGAGTTGGCGTAAGATCTTGGAGCTTCGTTATTGGTCCCGGCGGCGGATGAGAGTTAGGATTGGGAATGGTGAGAAGACTTTATTGTGGTTTGATTATTGGCATCATCTGGGCCCGATCATGGACACGTTGGGTGAGAGAGTGATCTATGACTCTGGCTTGGATATGATGGCCACAGTTGCTTCCATTATCTCTGGTTCTGTTTGGCGGTGGCCCCCCTTCTAGGTCTACTGCCCTTGTTGATTTGGCTCAGTCTCATCTTTCGTCTCCTTCTAGTTTGAGGGATGATGTGCTGGTTTGGGAGGATGATAGGAGTGGGAGATTTTCTGTGGATAGTGCCTAGAACGCCATGCGGGCAAGGGGAACCTTGCTGCATTGGTCTCGAGTTGTTTGGTTCCGGAAGGCTATCCCCCGCCATTCCTTTCTTCTTTGGATGTCTATTCAGGGAGGCCTTTGTACCCATGATAGATTGATGAGGTTAGGCATCTCTGCTTGCTCGCGCTGTATTCTCTGTGGCTATTCAAGTGAGGACATTGATCATCTTTTCTTCCAGTGCCTCTTCTCTTCGAGTGTCTGGTCGTCTGTTCTGGCTATGTGTGGATTAGACTAGGGACGCCGGGATTGGCGTCAGACTGTTGAGTGGTTATGTCAGTTCACCGATGCTTCTTTACGTCACCTTCTGGTTTGGCTGTCTGTTGCAGCGTCAGTCTACCATATTTGGAGGAGAGGAATGCTCGCACTAATGATATGCCTCTTCGGCCTGTTTCTGCTCTTCTTTATGATATTATTTTGATGTTCGGAATCGTGCTAGCTTTTTACGTAAGGTGAAACCATCTTATAACAATAAATGGCTTCACCTTTCGTGGCACTTGCCCGATGACATTTTCTGTTGATTTTTCTTGTAGCCTTTCGGCTTTCTTCTAGGAAGGCTTGCCCTCTCTAGTTGCCTGGGGTATGCCCCTTTGCTCTTTGTTTAGTTTTCTTTTGGTTATAATACTTACCTTATCCAAAAAAAAAAATTATTCGAGAATCCCATATTAGACATTATGATATTCCACTACAGATAATCCATGATGGTATTTGAGCCGTAATTTTCTCAAACGAACTTCAATTTTTATGAATTTTATATCATCGAAAAGCTGAATTGAGATCTACAATTTTTACGTTGGATATTTTTCCAAATACGGATCAGAAGTAAGTCAACAAAAGCAGATGAAAATTTTAGATGAATAGTAAATCTGGACCTATCTAGAGAATTCCAAAACTTTCTCAACAATTCTGATTTTTTTAAAAATAAAAGTATTGCCAATTGGTCAAATTAGTCCTACTATAAATATAATGACTATTCAAAAATACACAAAATTGAAACAAAAATGAAAAGACAAGACGTGAAGGAGATAATAGTAAAGAGAAAGGAGAAGAGGAATAAGAAGAAGAAGAAAAAAAAGAAGAAGAAGCAGAAGAAGAAGAGAAGAAAAAGAAGAAGAAAAGAAGGAAAGAAGAAATAGAGGAAAGACTTAGCAAGCATAGAAATTCTGGAGGATGAGGAAATACAAGAATAAGGTAAGGTTATTTTAACCCAAAATCTTGGATTCTAAATTAAAGAATGGTAGAGATGATTTATTTATGGTAGAAACATGTTTGGCTTTGTCATTGGTTAAGTAAATAAGAATTAAAGCTTGGTAACATAGATTTGAGTTATGATGTTCATGAATTAAAAAGGTTGAATTAGTTTGAGGAGTAGTGATATTAGTGTGTTTCTATATGAAAGTTTATGGTTTTGAAGAGTAAAAGTTGAAATATAGAAGACTGAAAGTGTAATTGAGCATAAGGACTTGAAAGTGTTGTTTTCAGGCCTGGATTTTGGCCTTGCGTCGCGATGTGGACTTGAGAGTGTTGTTTTCAGGCCTAGATTTTGGCCTTTCATCGCGCGTAAATCACAACGCGTCGCGACGCGTTCTGGGTAAAGTGTGAAGATCTATTTCTGATTTGCACGTGTCGTGACACGCATGGTAAAAGTTTGGGCACGCTTCTGATTGATGCTCGTCGTGACGCGCCCTGACCCTCGTCGCGATGCAAGGATAAAAATTTACCCAAAACAATTCTAAATCATACCAGTTCCACCTTATCGTTTAGAGACCAACCTTAGGGCCTCGTATCAGTTCACATGTATACTTTGTATCTTATTCCAAGCATGATAAACTAAGTAACGATACCATGGACTTGAATTGAGAAAGTTTAGCCTAGTTCCGAAACTCATCTCATGGTTTGTAATCTAACCAAGTTATCATTTATAGACCATTGCAAAAATCACATTATCCTTTGACGAAACGATATAGCACCAGCCAGATTCCAAACTGTGAGTAGACCTCTCTTCTTAAATTGGTTTTATTTATCAAGTTTTGAATTCATATTTACTTTTTTTAAAGCATTTAGGGCATTAGCTCAAATTTTATTTCAGATGCGTACAATGATGTTTCAGAAGATTGTTTTTTAGCATGAGTTTGAGATATAAATAATTTCAAGCATTAGTTTTATGTTTTCGAGGCATTGGGGAAAACCCACCTCAATATGTAACTTATACATACATGGAATTGACGGACATCACATGTGCACATGTAGAGGACTAGGGGGACGGCGATACGTAACGCCTCCAGATCCTAGTTTAGGACTAGTGATGACAGATGCCTCTAGATCCTAGATTCAAAACTCGGAGGGTAGCATAGATCTGCACCTCCATTTCTAGTTCAGTGGCTTGGGGGACGACGATACATAACGTCCCAATACCACTAGTTTCAAAGACAGAAGTGGCATTTATTGGGGAACAATGTTACGTAACGCCCCATAGTCATGGTTTTGCATTCTTCACTGTAGTTAGGATTATGAGGGGATGGCGATACTTAACGCCCTATACGTCAAGTTTTTCAGATACATACTAGTTTTCAGATATCAGATTTTCAGAAAAATAATTTCAAATATCAGATTTTCAGAAAACCAGTTTCAGATATCAGATTTCAGAACAGTATTCAGAAAGCAGATTTCAGAAAAGGTTAAGTTTTATTAAAATGATTTCAGATAAGTTTTCTCTAAAACAGCTCAGAGTTTTCTGACAAGAAAAGGAATTTCAATAATTTGATTTTCTGAAATGCCCTTGATTTTTGAATTAAAAGTTTTCATTATGGTATTTTAGTTTTTATCGTCCACTCACTTAGATCGTACGATGATCTAACCCCCCTCACAGTTTTCTTATTTTGTAGTTATTCTCGGAGGACGGATACTGATGCAGTTACCAGGGTATGGAGTCCATCAGTTCAAGTCAGATAGAGTATAGTAAAGTCATGCATTAGTCAATAGCTTTGTATCAGTCATTATCATAAGCATTGTAAATTGCATTTGTTCTTTTTAAAATAGTACATTAATGAGTAGTGAGTTATATATTTATGAGTTGGGCATTAGTCCCATGCATGAGGATGTATATAAAATAAAATTAGCAGTTGTCAAAGAGTTAGAGGCTTATGGGGTTAGTACGGTCTATTCCTGCTGGTAGCATCTCCCAGATTGGGAATGTTACACTCGAGAAAGAAATAAGCACATCAAGGTATTTTTTTATTATAGTAAATATTTTTCATGTTGATAAATAAAATATTTGTTGCATGCATGTTAAAATTAATATAGATTAATTTAATAATATATTGTTTGCATCAACAACTTCATAACCACGATCTTTAAAGTGGTTTTGGAAGAAAATTTTAAATTCCAGTTACATGGATGCTTTCACGCTGACCCCAAAACCTAACCTAAATATCCGTTCTTTCAATTTTTTTATTGTCTAGTCAAATACATAGTTGTGAGCTATTTATTGGTTTAGATAGACTCGTAATTGTCACCTAATCTAACATTAAAATTTTGACAGGAAGACAAAATTGAACGCTATTCAATTACTGTTTTCTTTTCTAATTTATTGCTTTTTACAATACTTTATCACTTCTTCTACGCATTATTTTATTTCTCCTCCATTCCTCGATTGTTTACCTAGCATACAAGATAACCGAGGGACATTTGACTGTGTTTTATTTTACATTATTAAAGGAAACAAAAGACAAAAAATTTAAAGACATAAGATTCCCTTTAATAAAAATTTCCCTTATGAATAGCAAATTTAAATTCAGAAAACTCCAAATTTTTTCTGGCAATAATTGAAACTATTGAGTGTTACCATTTTTTATTATGAAATAATAAAGAAAACATCAATATTTTAAAAATTGAATTGATGATCGAATAGTTTATATAAAAAATTCAATGGATTACATGTTCGATCGGTTTAAACTGTTCTAATTGAACCGGGTGATATAATAAATAATTTTAATAAATAAAAATATATAAAATTACACGATATATATAAAAAAAATATAATAATTAATTTTAACAATTTCTTGTTGTAAATTTTTCAAATATTCAAATATTTTGTGTTGGATGGAGGAGGGACATGTCCTTTGGATGGTACCCCTTAGCGACATGTCCTCCATTTGTGAGTAACATGGTCCTATGCTCAAGGGATGCATAGGAGGGGTGCAACCTTTTGTAAGGTTGCACACTAACCCAAAGGGTGTTCATGAGGCACCTTCCATACTTATAGGAAGCCATTAAATTCCTTTAAAGACATACAAATGAAATCCGAATTTCATCCTACAAGTGAGAGTCTTAATTGCTTTCTTGAGTCTGAGAGTATTCTACCAGGTTTTTCTTGTTTAAAAGTTCTAGGGTTTATGCATGTTAGACTAGATCTGCTTTTGTTTTTCTGAATTTGATTTGGTTGTTTGCATGTTAATTTTCAGTTTAATGACACTAATTGAACAAACATCTTAAGAACTTATCATTTCTAGTGTTGCTAGATAGTAAATTCGCATGCTAGGTAGAATATTTTCTAGAAAAATACGGACTGTGCATGAAAAACCCGTAGGGCGTTCGAATACCCGACGAACGCAAATGCTTAAATATGAAATTTCGTAAGGATGTTTGAAAATGCATCTTCAAATGCGACTCGAATGCGAGCCTTCTGCCTAAGAATGTTCGAACGTATTTTCGAACGCTATACGAATGTGAACTCTCTCGAAACATGTCGTTCGAACGAGTTATAAAACGCTACTCGAATGTGAACTCTCTGGAAACACTTCGTTCGAACACGTTATCAAACGCAACACGAATGTATACACACTGGACAGTCTCGTTCGAACGTAGATACGAACACGACACTAATGAAATAGTCCATGAATTGTTATAAACTGCAAAGACTTAGATTAATTTAATATTAACTTAGTAAATCATATATTGAAACACATTAAATCTTGGTAGTATAGATTTAAGTTATTATTAGGGTGTTTAATTATCACAAGCATACACTTAGTGATAAAGTTGAAACTTATTTGTGTGCTGCATACTTGGTTGAGAATTTAAAGTGTAATTTTACACAAGTAATTCCATCCAATCTTGTTTGACATATATACATATATCTACACTTATCGTATATTATTTTGTGACATTGAAAAAGTGAAATACTGAGTATTGAATTACTAGGAGATTTTATTGAGGAAGTATTTAAAAGATATTATGTCAAAAAGGCGATAAGAGCCTAAATGGTCAGAGATTTAAGTGGTTACTCCGGATCCCCCTCGTCCTCTGGGAATATTCCTTTATTTATTTATCATAAGAAACCTTAGTTAGAAATTCAAGGACTTGTGTTTATTGGTACTATTATCCAATAGAACAACAAGTGGATACTTGGTATATCATTTAAACAAGATCATTTGTTGATCGTCGTACAATTTATCTTTTATAGACTTATTGACCCATATTGATTTTTCCAAGCGGAAACATCATAATACTCGTCTCTCATGGAGAAAATCCGGAGAAGTTTGGAGGGGTAAACTTCAAATAGTGGCAGAGCAAAATGCTATTCTACCTGACAACTCTGCAGTTGGCTAAGTACCTCAAAGGTCCTCCGGGTCCTATGGAGGGTGAATCAGAGGAAGCCAAGGAACTGCAAGAATAGACATGGTCGTCTGGCCACTTCCTGTGCAAGAACTACCTCATGGGTGATCTTGACTACCCTGTACAATGTGTACCAAGGCATGTCTTCTGTGAAGATTCTCTAGGAATCTCTCGAAAAGAAATACAAAACTGAGAATGCCCGAAAAAAGAAATTTATCGTGGGTAGAATGATGTCTCAGTTGGGTGAACTGCAGTTGATCATTCATGAAATACTGGATGAATGAATGAAACTCTGTGAGACGTTTCAAGTTGCCACCATAATTGAAAAGTTGTCTCCATCATGGAAGGACTTCAGGAGCTATCTGAAACACAAAGAAGCAGATGAACCTTAAAGACCTTGGAGTTCGATTGAGAATCGAACAGGACAACAAGATGTCCGAGAAGGCCAGTTACAAGACTATGGAGTCTAAGGCCAACATCATTGATGGTGTAAAGGGTAGGAAGAAAAGAAAAAACAGTGGAGCTGATTCTTCCCAAGCGAACAAGACGTTCAAGGGGAAGTGCTACAACTGTGAAAAGAGTAGTCATATGTCAAAGGACTGCAGAAACAATAAGTCTCAGGACAAGGGCAAGAAAAATGAGGCATATATCGCTGAAGATGAGTAGTTAACTGATGAGATTTCAGAAATGAACCTCTCAGCAGTGGTAACTGAAGCCAACTTGGTTGGGAATCCGAGAGAATGGTGGGTAGACACTGAGGCTACTCGTCATATATGTGCTGATAGTAAGATGCATTCCTCGTATCAGAAGGTCGATAGCGGAGATCATCTGATAATGGAAAACTCTTCTACCTCTAGAGTGGTTGGACAAGGCACAATGGTTCTGAAAATGATATCTGGAACGAAGCTTACATATAAGAATGTTTTCATGTTACAGATATTCGGAAGAACTCGGTCTCGGGTTTGTATTTATTTCTGACCAGATTGTATTGACCAAAAATGATGTCTATGTAGGAAAAGGATCCCTCGCTGAGGGTCTTTTCAATGACTGTCAATTGTGCTATTAATAAAGCTGAAACTTCTGCTTATATTATTGAGTCACAAAATGTATAGCATGGGAGGTTAGGACATGTTAATTATGATACAATGCGTACATTAATTAACATAGACCTTATACCTAAATTTGCATTGATAGCCAACATAAGTGTGAGGCATGTGTTGAAGCAAAAATACATAGAACATCATAGAATGAAGTTCTGAACCCTTGGAACTTGTACACACTTACGTGTGTGACATAAATATTATGCAAACAAGAGGAGGTAAAAAGTACTTTGTCACTTTTATCGATGATAGCACAAGATTATGTTAGGTGTATTTACTGAGGAGCAAAACTGAAGCTATTGAGAGCTTTATACACTGAGAACGAAGTTGCAAATCAACTTGGCAAGAAAATCAAAAGAATAAGGAGTGATAGAGGTGGTGAATATGTTTCACCATTCGGTGAATATTGTTCTGTGCACAGAATTATTCAGAAACCTCTGCTCCTTATTCTCATCAACAAACGAGATTGTTGAGTGTAAAAACTGAACGTTGAAGGAAATAATGAATGCCATGTTGACTAGTTCTGGTTTATCTCAGAACTTGTGGGGGGAAAGCCATGTTTTCCACGAACTATGTTCTGAACAAGCTTCCTCACAGGAGATTGGACAAGACACCATATGAGTTGTGGAAAGGTTATGTACCTTCCTACAAATATCTTAAAATGTGGGGGTGTCTTGCCAATTGCCAAGGTGATGGTTCCTAAACCTAAGAAGGTGGAATAGGATCCAAAATTATTGACTGTATATTCATCGAATATGCTTGCAACAGTAGTGCGTATCGATTCCTGGTACACAAGTATGAGATTCCTGACATCAATCCAAATGTGATGATTGAGTCAAGGAATATAATATTTTTTGAAGAGACATTTCCTTGTAAGGAAATACAAAGAATAGAGTCTCTCAAAAGATCTGTTGATACTGTCAAGGACAGTGATCAGGTTGGCCAAGAGTCAGATCCGATTTTCTGACATATTTGTTAGAAAATGAGCCTCAAAGCTATAAAGAAGCAATGTCTTCTCTGGAGGCACCACTATGGAAAAAGGCTATTAACAGTGAGATTGATTCAATCCTACAGAACCATACTTGAGAGTTGGTTGATCTTCCTCCAGGTTGTAAGCCATTAGGCTACAAATGGATATTCAAAAGGAAGATGAAAACGGATGGATCAATAGATCAATACAAGTCAAGGCTTGTCATAAAAGGTTATAGACAAAAAGAAGGCCTTGTTTACTTTAACACATATTCACCAGTGATTCGTATCACACCGATAAGAATGCTCATAGCAATAGCAGCTATATTTGGTCTTGAAATACATCAAAAGGATGTAAAGATGTCGTTCTTGAATGGTGAATTGGATGAAGAGATTTACATGAAACAACCAGAAGGGTTTAATGTTCCTGGATAAGAACAAAAGTTGTGCAAACTTGTAAAATCCTTGTACGGATTAAAACAAGCACCTAGATAATGAAATGAGAAAATTGACAAAATGAGGTTGTCAAGTGGGTTTAAAACCGATGAGAGTGATAAGTGTATGTACACTAAATCAACTCAAAAAAGATATATCATTGTATGTCTCTAGTAGACGATATGCTGATAATTGGTAATAATCATGAGTTGATTCAGTCTACCAAAAAAGTATTATCCAGCAAATTTGATATGAAGATTTGGGAGTAGCTAACCTAACTCTTCCTCTGTCAAAGAATACTGGTTTAAGCGTATCGTAATTAGAGTATTCGAGGATCATTGGAAGTCTAATGTATCTCACGAAGTGCACACGAATTGATATCGCTCAAGCTGTGAACATGCTTAGCAGATATACAAGTAATCCAGGACATAGCCACTGGAAAGCCATAGTAAGAGTTTTAAGGTATGAGAAACTTCAAAATATGGGCTATATTACGAGAGATATCCTGCTGTTCTAGAGGGTTATAGCGATGCTGACTGGATATCTGATACAGTGTATGTACACTAAATCAACTCAAAAAGGATATATCACTGTATGTCTCTAGTAGACGATATGCTGATAATTGGTAATAATCATGAGTTGATTCAGTCTACCAAGAAAGTATTATCCAGCAAATTTGATATGAAAGATTTGGGAGTAGCTAACCTAACTCTTCCTCTGTCAAAGAATACTGGTTTAAGCGTATCGTAATTAGAGTATTCGAGGATCATTGGAAGTCTAATGTATTTCACGAAGTGCACACGAATTGATATCGCTCAAGCTGTGAACATGCTTAGCAGATATACAAGTAATCCAGGACATAGCCACTGGAAAGCCATAGTAAGAGTTTTAAGGTATGAGAAACTTCAAAATATGGGCTATATTACGAGAGATATCCTGTTGTTCTAGAGGGTTACAGCGATGCTGACTGGATATCTGATACAGTGGATTCCAAATCTACGAGAGGATTTATTTTCACACATGGTAATGTAGCCGTGCCATGGAAATCCTCGAGGTAAACAAGTGTTGCCCGGTCTACTATGGAATCAAAGTTCATAGCATTAGACAAAATAGTGGAAGAAGCAGAATGGCTTAGAAACTTCCTGGAGGATATTCCTAGTTGGCCCAAATCGTTGCCAGCGATTAGCATACATTGTGAAAGCCAATCGGCTATTGGGAGAGCCCAAAATATAATATATGATGGTAAGTCTCGACACATACCTCGGAGACATAATACCATAGGTCAACTGCTCTCAAGTGGCATAATATCGATCGATTATGTTGACTCGAAGGAAACCTAGCGGATCCACTAACTTTAGGTTTACCTCGAGAGCAAGTTGAGAAGTCATCGAGGGGAATGGGCTTGAAGCCTATAATCTAAGAATTGTCACTGTGGAAACCCAACCTAGCTGACTGGAGATCCCAAGTTCTAAGTTCAAAAGGGACAACGGAAACTTTGTGCAATTCAAAACAAGCACTGAAGAGTTTTATACTCTTTCTCATTCCGATAATGACGCTGAGTACTGTCTATCGTGGTTAGGACAAGCTAAGGCTTTTAATGATCACTATATTATGAGATGAGTCCTAATGGGGGTTGTACGGGCCAAAATTGGGCCCAAGGGTAAAACCGACATTTCCCTTCTGGGCCAACCGCGAGACCACAGATCCAGGACCAACAATCGAAATCAAGCCCATCACCACTGACTTATCAGCTCAAGATGACCGTTAAAGCCACCAGTTACAAAACATAAACACCATCATCAAAACCATCAGTTACCAGAGGTAAATACCATCATCAGATCATCAGTTACAGTTATCCCAACGGGTGGAAGAAAGACCCCACATCAGGTGGTCTATAAAAAGAAGGGATCACAAGGCCACGGGGGGATCGTCTCGATAACCCTCAGGATCTCTCACAGCTACCACCCTTAAGATAGTACACGGGAATCAAGGCAATCTCTAACCTTGCTTTTCCATTACTTACAGCTCGTCTTCTTTACTGACTTGGGCGTCGGAGTGCCCCCGGCACCCACCACACCGGTGGGCAGTCTACTCCCGCTCACTCTCCATCTTTGTTTGCAGGATCGCCAGTGCCCCCCCTCCTTACTAAATCTCAATTGTAGGCCTCGGTGAAAATCAGCGTCTACAATTTGGCGCCCACCGTGGGGCCCTAGCGATTTATAGCAAACAAAGCTTTCATTCAGCCTACGAGAACTTGCAAGCATTACCATAGCTTCAAGCAGTGAGCAGACACAATATCACTTGGCCACCAGTTGGCAATACTCCACGAACGACCATCAATTTTAAGAAAAAAAAAAACTTAGCCACACGAAGCTTCAGTACGAGCCTCCAAAGGCAGACAGAGCGATGACTTGACATGAGAATGATGTCCCAATGGACTATACTCAAATGAAGACTCAATGTGGACATCCCAGCCGACACTATCAGGTATGACTTACCACCTTTTGTGAGTCTCCCAGACTGTATTAGTATGGGATAAGACTTGTTAGAGATGTCTCAATCGAAATAAGTATGATTGAGACTTGATGAGGATGTCTCGATCAACATACAATATGTGGCTTGACACTTGTCAAGGATCACAATTGACACTACACGTCTGAGACTAGACACTTATCACATTCGACACTACATATATATTAACTGCCGAATGAGGTAATTTCTATCGTGCCAAATAATTTTCACACATTTATAATGTCATATCATACGAGCCTTATTCTATGGGATGAGCCCCAAACGACACGTTGACTCCATTGGTCCTTTGACCCGTAGTATAGGGGTGATCCTGACCTCCAACAGGTCGGGTGGGGGATATGTTCACATGTAACTTCATCAGGAATAATAGAATGAGGACTATCTTTGGACCTTCATCGGGTCCACTATAGACTCAAATCGGTTTATACCCAGGACCAGTTGGGTACATGAGCCCGTTCTTAGTAACTCCACTTCCCAGCTGAGATCTTGCTCAAGTGCTTCAAGGGTCTCGCCCGTGCAACGTTGAATCAATATAAAAATAATCATGAACTAGGCCAACCGATATTTTGAGATCCAAATAATATCGCCATTAGGACTTGGAACTCTTAGATGATTCCTGATATGTATGCACTCTCCACTACCTCCCAACGATGAGGAAATCCAGACCTCCCCAATCATCCTACCTTTTGATCCAACATTGGAGGCATTCACTGATGAAGCAAACGATAATCCATAATTTGGATTGTATGGCGGCTGAATAAATTTCTTCCACCACACGACGAGTTGAAACTTTTTTCAACATGAGGTAGCTTGCCTCATTTTATCTCCATTTTATCACTTGTGTGGATCCTTTTGTCGAGTGGATTTTTCTTCAACGGTCCCGTGAAGCTTGATGGGGATTGGAGGGTGTTTTGAGCATTGGACAATATGCAATCCTTATTAAAGAATTATCAGCCCATGAACAAACCCAAAGTCCATGAGCGCAACACCCATCTCGAATAAAGAAACCAAAACCAAACTAGCTATAGGTATTTGTGACCACATTGCAGGCCCAAAGCTATAGGTATTTGAAACCACATTACAGGCCCAAAAAAAAATAAAAATAAAATAAGAGCTAGTCCAAATAGTTGGACCAGCTCAAGATGATATTGGTCAGCTTAACAACCGAAAAGCAGCTTATACCAAACAAACAAGTGTCATTTCCTCTACGCACGTCCCAGCCTACACTCGAAAGCCTAGTCCAGGCTACCCAAGTAACTCACCAAACAATCGAATGAGAATACCAGATAGACTTTTAAACCAACATTAAGTTGTAACTAGTGTAGCTCAGTGAAATATTACCAGCCCAATCGACTCAAATAGAGGCCTCAACAAACTAATTCTGCCTACATCAGGCCTAACCAAGCCAGGAACCCGCTTGCCAAACTCAACTAAGTTTGCCTATCCATTCGTTACAACCACAAGCCCACAACGAGCCCAATGGGTGTTTAATTATAGATGCGGGCCTGGCCATGTTCATATTTTGAGAAGACAGTCGTATGAAAAAATAACAACCAGTTACATGAACCACATGTAACAACCTGTGCATGAACCCTTGATAACATAAAATACCGACCTGGAAAGTCAAACCAGGATAGCTACCCTGAAAATAATTGGAAGCTGAAGGGGCGCATTTCAAGCTACATGCACACGATATGGCATTCTACGTGGGATGAAAAGTTGCTACATGCCTATAGTCCCTATGAGAGTAAAAGGTGTTCTTTTGAGGAGCTATGACACTTGGTGTCATGCTACAATTATGATTTTCTTGGATCGAGATGCCCTTCAATTTCAACAAGTGTGTTGGAGTGTAAGCAATTGAAATCTTGGTAGTCTATTCATGGGTCCTACACTTTCTTAAACCTGCATGCGCGACTCATCTATCATTGTTCACTCTCCTTTCGACATTTTGCCAACTGGAAAATCAATGTGCGTGGAGGTTAGTATTCGACCATAGTATTTTGGCGTCTGGCTACATTTGTGTAGGATCACAATGGCCTTAGCTTCTTTGCCTTTTGCACATGGGGACTCGTACTTGTCTTTTGTTTGGGTGGTTTATGTATGGCTTCTTACAGGTGATTTGTATGCGACCATGTTGTCGTATGGAAGCTTAGGCACATGCGATCATGTTGATCCACTAGTTAGTATGCGATACTTTTTGGTATGTTGAATGCTCTCTCAAGCAACCTCTGCTTCTCTGCTATTTTCACCTGTCTGCATATACTTTATTTTAAACTCTGATTGTTGTAAATGGGTGTGGCATCTTTGGTTAGTGTGGGCCTTGGCATCATGGGCCATACGTCTTCTAGCATAAAAAAAAAAATATCCTCGCTCTCTTATGTGAAACAAATGGCGAAGACATGATTGGTATCTACACTAGTATCTTCTGCGCTGATAATGTTCTCAAGGAGGATGTTATCAAAAGCTCTTGTTGACACCTTCCCTGAAGAACCTACTAGTGATTATTTCAATCGACACATCCTTACTGAATCGATCGATTTCAGTAGACAAAACATATATTGTCACAAAATATCACCATATGGCCAAAGGATCACACTTGGCACGATAGAAGTGAGATGGTCGAATATTAAAAGTAAATCAGCCTGTCGAATGGAGCTATTGAGTATTGGAAAACCATCAGTTACCCTAGACAACAGACATGCCATATTAGGTCATACACTTCCATACACGTGGACGACATCTAGCTTATCCGACAACTATTCCATTCAACCGTAGTCTTTTGGACCTTCATCAGGCCTAGGAGAATGAGCGATGATCTTCATGGACTCTCATCAGATCCACTTGACAGCCCACTCGACACTAGTTCTATTGAGCTTTGTCAGGTCTTGTGGTATGGGGAACGAAGACCCTCACTGGCCATTGTCAGGTCTCGTAGAGTGAGCATTGTAGAGTGAGAAATGAAGACCTTCCTTAACCATCATCTGGTTCAGTCGACCGGGGACATCCCTCATTGACTCATGTCGAGTCAAGTTGTAGACATGGATTACGCATGTCGTATGACTTATCTTACTGGACTCATCAAGTCCAGTCGACCGGGGACATCCCCCATAGACTCATGTCGAGTCAAGTTATTGACATGAACTACTCATGTCGTATGATATAACTTCCTGGTCTCATCAAGTCCAGTCGACCGGGGACATCCCTCATTGACTCATGTCGAGTCAAATTGTAGACATGGATTACGCATGTCGTATGACTTATCTTCCTGGACTCATCAAGTCCAGTCGACCGGGGAAATCCTTCATAGACTCATGTCGAGTCAAGTTGTAGACATGGATTACGCATGTCGTATGACTTATATCTTCCTGGACACATCAAATCCAGTCGACCGGGGACATCCCCCATAGACTCATGTCGAGTCAAGTTGTAGACACGGATTACACGTGTCGTATGACTTATATCTTTCTGGGCTCATCAAGTCCAGTCGACCGGGGACATCCCTCATTGACTCATGTCGAGTCAAATTGTAGACATGGATTACGCATGTCGTATGACTTATCTTCCTGGACTCATCAAGTCCAGTCGACCGGGGAAATCCTTCATAGACTCATGTCGAGTCAAGTTGTAGACATGGATTACGCATGTCGTATGACTTATATCTTCCTGGACTCATCAAATCCAGTCGACCGGGGACATCCCCCATAGACTCATGTCGAGTCAAGTTGTAGACACGGATTACACGTGTCGTATGACTTATATCTTTCTGGGCTCATCAAGTCCAGTCGACCGGGGACATCCCTCATGGACTGACGTCGAGTCAACTTGTAGACATTATTACACATGTCGCATGACATATAACCTGACCTTCATCCGGTTCAATCGACTGGGTACTTCCCCAATGGCTCATGGAGAGTGAAGCTCATAACTTTTCGTCCCAAACGACACACGCATCAAGTACTCTCCAAGCCAAGGACTTCTTGACTTAGAGAGTAGGGGACAAACTATACGGGCCAAAATTGGGCCCAAGGGTAAAACCGACATTTCCCTTCTGGGCCAACCGCGAGACCATAGATCCAGGACCAACAATCGAAATCAAGCCCATCACCACTGACTTATCAGCTCAAGATGACCGTTAAAGCCACCAGTTACAAAACATAAACACCATCATCAAAACCATCAGTTACCAGAGGTAAATACCATCATCAGATCATCAGTTACAGTGATCCCAACGGGTGGAAGAAAGACCCCACATCAGGTGGTCTATAAAAAGAAGGGATCACAAGGCCACGGGGGGGATCGTCTCGATAACCCTCAGGATCTCTCACATCTACCACCCTTAAGACAGTACACGGGAATCAAGGCAATCTCTAACCTTGCTTTTCCATTACTTACAGCTCGTCTTCTTTACTGACTTGGGCGTCGGAGTGCCACCGGCACCCACCACACCGGTGGGCAGTCTACTCCCGCTCACTCTCCATCTTTGTTTGCAGGATCGCCAGTGCCCCCCTCCTTACTAAATCTCAATTGTAGGCCTCGGTGAAAATCAGCGTCTACAGGGGTAAAGACAGATTACCTCTTCATAGTAGATCACCTATTTTAAGTAAGAAGTGAGGCCGCTTCTATGGGAACTTTTAAAGGCGGGTTACCCTAAAGTGCTTGATGAATCCATGATCGTTGTTTAGGGGCCGAAATGAACACAATAGTAGAACGGGAAATGGTCGAAGTAAAGCGTGTGTTGGCAATTGTCTTGGTTTACACCAACGACATAAAAGTTCAAGACTATGAGTCACTGGTTTGCCAAGTAAATCCGATTGTCATTCACTAGGAAAGGGTCAAGGCGAAAGCTTCCTATTTCGATGCAGCTTTAGTTTACGGAAGCTCTCTAAAGTGTCTTCATGAATATTTGAAAAATTATGAGGGATTATTACAAATTCTTCAAATATTCAAATATTTTGTGTTGGATGGAAGAGGGACATGTCCTTTGGATGGTACTCTTTAGGGACATGTCCTCCATTTGTGTGTAACATGGTCCTATGCTCAAGGGATGCATAGGAGGGGTGCAACCCTTTGGAGGGTTGCACACTAACCTAAAGGGTGCCATTGAGGCACCCTTCCATGCTTATAAAAGGAAGCCATTATGTTCATTTAAAGACATACAAATGAAATCTGAATTTCATCCTACAAGTGAGAGTCTTAATTTCTTTTTTGAGTCTGAGAGTATTCCACCATATTCCAAGTTAAGGTGTGCCCCTTGAACAAGAGGAGTCCGGGTTATCCTAGGAGAACATTAGCCACAAATCCATAGAGCACCGAGACGGGGCTGATAAGTTCTTAAGGACAGAGATTTATCTCGACTCGGATCAAAGATTTCGTCATTGTACCAGGTTTTTCTTGTTTATGCATGTTAGACTATATCTACTTTTGTTTTCCTGAAATTGATTTGGTTGTTGCATGTTAATTTTCATTTTAATGACACTAATTGGACAACATTTCTAATATCAAAGCAAAATGATTTGGATTTTTACTCAACCTCTTAATTTAAAAAAAATAATAATAAAACCGGATCGATTCATCGATTTTGGCTAGTTTTTTGAATGTTCAGTTTTGAGGAGTTTTTCAGACTTGACTTATGATCAATTCCCGGTTCAACCAACTGCGGTTCGATGTGATTTTATGGAAAAATTTTTGTATGTCAGGAGAATCAGTCGATCCTCCTCAATTTTTTTCAACAGTCAATAATAAATAAATAATAAAAATACCTCTTAATTTATAAATTAAACCCTGAGGAATTACAAAAATTGCCATTAGAAAATTTCCTTTTAAGACTACCGCGCAATCACTTTCAACAAAAGATTTCAAATCGTTTCTTTTGTCTTGCTGACCATTAAATTGTATTCCCTTATTAATATTTATCCCAAGAGTAAAAAGATTGCTTAGCTACATTAGGCTTAGCTACATTAATGATTTAGCCACTAGCGTCCGCAATTTTAAAATATTAATTTTAAATAACATTGTTTTTGTAGCAAAACCGAGGAAAACAATATTGTGTTGCAACAACGAACATTAAATTAACTGCTTAAATCAGAATTTTAATTATAATGTTCAGACGTTAATTGTACTTGAAAACTTTCATTTGTAAGATAAGTGATGAAAAATGGCTATAACGATCTATAACTTGATTTTGGACTTGCATTTGGAATCCCCTTCTGGGTTTTGATCCAAATTGTGATATCACAAGTACTAATAGCCCTTGCATGCAAACTAAAAATCTTAAGCATAGTCACTTTCCCATGCAAGTTAGCTATGGAGGTCAAATTCAAGCTACCTGCTTCAACATCACCCAAAAAATAAGGATTCGACAGTAACTTATCCGCCATCAGATCTGCAGAAGTTGAAACGTTAACCTTGGCTCGAGCAGGCACTTGGGCTGCCTCAATTGGACAGCTACAATTTCTCCGCGATAATTCACATACGCTGTTGTGTTCCTGAACTTGAAGCTTCCATAGTTTCTATTGTCAATGGTTACAATCATGCTCAATGTAACATTTATTGTTACGTCAGGAACGCCACCGGCCGTGATGTTTTCAAGCGCTACAGGATGGGCGGTGATTTCAGGTTGCTTAGGCTTGAAGATGGTAAGTGATAATGTTGTGATAAGAATGACAAATATGAGTAGGAAAATTGCTGTCACTCCACAGCATATTTTGAGGCCTTTCCGGGAAGTTATGCCATTGGCCATCTTAATTTTTCAGATCGTGAATATCATTGGCTATTCTCATGCAATAACTGTATTTAAAGGATATGAAGGAAATAAACGTTTGAATGCAAAATGATGGCCATCTTTAGAGGAAAGTAATGCAGTGTTTGTTTTCGCTAGCAAATGCTAAATTAAGGATCAAATTTAAAAGTCAGTAATCTAAACAGACAGTACGTGTGGATAAAAAGTTGGATTCATCGTCTAGTATACAATAGATTTACAAAAAGTAAATTTGAAAACAATACAAATGGTTCATCGAAATACAATGAAAAAACATAAATCAACGTGAAACAGACTAGACATATGGAATAAATCAGAGTAAGGAAGAGTAAGGAAAAGTTAACATCATTATACAAAGAAGAGATTCATCTAGAAACTATAAAAGATAGTTTCTGAAGAAGAGCTGTAAGATCTGTAGAGTTCCCCTTGAAGAATCTATTATTATGCTCACTCCAAATACACCAGCAAGTAGCTAGAAATTTTTTATCAAATAGTTCTTTTAATTTTCTGCTCTTATGAAAAACGACCAAGAATGAATGAAAGCTTCCGTCTAGTCCGTAAAAATCGATACAATATTCCACCAACCCAAGATTGACGAACATAAATTCCAAGCAAAGGACATGAGAAGAAAAGATGGTTGCGTGTTTCAACACAAGAAGAACAAAAAATACATTGCCTATTATTAACATCCAAGATCCCTCTCTTGTGCAAGATTTCTTTGATCTTAATTTTATCAAGAAATAAAAGCCAATAATGATGTGTATCATTTTTGGTGCCGCATATTTCCAAATAAAGGGTAACCTCAAAAATGCAAAGATAACCCCTTAATTTTTCTCATCAGCCCTCACTCTTCAATTAACCCTATTTATTATATTTTAAAAAATTAATAATACAAAAAATCTAAAATAACAAAAAATATGATTAGATTTTGAAAAATTAGTAAAATTAATTATTTAGTTAACTCTGTTCAATTTCTTTTTTAGTTAAAAAATGAAATTAATTCGGTTCGGTTTTTTAGTTAAAAAATCAAACAATTATTTTTAAAATTAAAAAATTATCGGTTTGGGTTTTCTAATTTTATTCTGTTTTTTCAGTTTCAATTTTTTTGTCCATCCTTAAAAATATGTAAAAACACTTGATTGAGTTCATTTAAAATTTCCCTGAAATTTATTGTTCAGTCTCGATCGCTTATTATTTTTTTAAAAAAAAACTTAACCTATAGTATTATTTTCTTTAAATTTTATTCATCTTTAATCATTTTTATTCCTATTAAGTTGTTTTTTGATTAATCAAAGGTTAACTTAATTTCCCCCTTTTTACCCTTATCCCTTATCTCTTTATTCTAAGGGAAAAAAAATAGTATTCACATGAACAACTTTACTGTTCACTTTAAAAGATAAAATGGTGGACAAACACTATTATATTTTTAACCCCCTCTAAGATTTGAACTTCGGCACTACATTCTGAAAGTAATTATTTTTACTTTAAATACACAGTAAATATTAATTCATTTTTGATATTTTTGGTTTGTGGATGAAACTATTTATAATCTTATTATGATCGTGGCTAAAAAAGTAAACATTCAACCACACACTTAATTGACAGTTATTGTGTGACCGTAAGAAAAAAATACAGTTATAATATGACTGAAGTTACCAATGTCAATAAGACACACATATGACAAAATTATCTGCCACCCAATGGATAGTCATATTATGATCGTGGTTACAAAAAATATATTCTTAATTGACAATTATTACGTGACTATATATAAAAAAACACAGTCACAAATGTGACAAAAGCACACACCAAATGACTAAATTGTCAATCACCAAACTGATAGTCAAACTGTTATTATGGGTAAAAAAACAAAAAACAAATTCACAATGTGATTGAGTTTAAAAATGTGACTGAGAAACGACCATGACTAAATTATTAGTCACTCAACCGATAGTCAAATTGTGACTGTGGGTAAAAATATGACTACGTCAGAGTACTTTATAACTTAGGTAAAATGTGATTATGATTGTACTCAATATAACTAAGGGTCGGTAATGTGATTGAAGGTCGGTAATGTTAGTCTCTAAGACATGTTTTCAAGATCCTACACATGATTTGGGTGTGAATAAATCAAGTAAAGTTACGGAAATACTTACATTGATTATGGAGAGAATTTTAAAAATTCCTTTGTAGGATAAACCTCCAAGCGTATGTTGAGTTGTTTGAACTTTGGGTGAGTTTCCCTAACACCTTATAAGACTCTCCAAGTGCTAGCTTTTATGAATTTTTGAAGCAAAAAGTCAAGAAGAAAAAGAGAAGGTCATGACAATTAGAGAGAATGAGAGAGATTAGTGAATAGTTCTTGTTTCCAAAACTTGGTTGGTTTGTGTAGTAAATACATCATTTAATAAGGCCAACTACTTCCATCACACTTTGACAAGTGATGTAAGTCAAGTGGTCCAATCACTTTTAAATTCCAAATTTAATTTGGCTTCTCCAACACACAACTAGACTTGGGCCCGAGTTCGTTTAATTCCGAATCAAACGAATTTACCGTCGCGACATAATTAAATCCAATTTAATTAAATAATTATGCCTAGAAAAATTATTACGATAGTCGCTCACGAATTAATTTCAAACTATCGTATTAAAATCCAATTTCAATTAATATATCCGATATCTTTATTTTATCGATTAATTCTAAATTAATCATGTTCTCTCTTCTATACGAATTTAATCCCAGATTAATTCTTGGCGTAATTAATCCCAAATTAATTTTCTCTCTCATAATTAATCCCAGATTAATTTTTATTTGAGTCAAATGTCATTGGTGAATCTTTGGGAAGCGACCCAAGAGATTCTTCGATATGTTGACAGTAAATACGGTCATCATTTATTCTTCATAAGTCTGTTATTAGGAAGGTGGAGACGATCCTCCATTCTTTCCTTTGGAAGGGTAGTGAGCTCTCCTCTTCTGGGGCGAGAGTGGTTTGGAGTAGAGTATGTTTACCTCTAAATGAGGGGGGTTGGGGATTAAAAAATTGGATACTTGGAATAGAGCGGCTATTGTAAAGCACATTTGGTTTCTTTGTTCTGGCCAGGTTTCATCTTGGTCGAATTGGATTCAGTCTTATTTGTTGAGGGGGAGAAGTTTTTGGGAGGTGTCTTGTCCTACAGATTGTTCTTGGAGTTGGTGTAAGATTTTGGAGCTTCGTTCTTGGTCCCGGCGAGGGATGAGAGTTAGGATTGAGAATGGTGAGAAGACTTTATTGTGGTTTGATTTTTGGCATCCTATGGGTCCGATTGTGGATTCGTTGGGTGAGCGAGTGATTTATGACTCTGGCTTGGATAGGATGGCTACAGTTGCTTCCATTATTTCTGATTCTTCTTGGCGATGGCCCCCTTATAGGTCTGCCACCCTTGTTGATTTGGCTCGGACCCACCTTCCAAATCCTTCTATTACGATGGAGAATGAGCTGGTTTGGGGGGATGATAGTAGAGGGAGATTTTCAGTGGATAGTGCCTGGAATGCCATGCGGGCAAGGGAAACCTTTGTGCATTGGTCTCGAGTTGTTTGGTTCTAGAAGTCCATTCCCCGCCATTCCTTTTTTGCTTTGGATGTCTATTCAGGGAGGCCTGTGTACTCAGGACAGTTTGATGAGGTTCGGTATCTTTGCTTGCTCGCGATTTGTTCTCTGTGGTGGTTCAAGTAAGGATATTGATAATCTTTTCTTCCAGTGCCTCTTCTCTTTGAAGGTCTGGTCGGCTGTGCTGGCTATGTGTGGGTTAGATTAGAGTTGTCGAGGTTGGCCTTAGACTGTTGAGTGGATGTGTCAGTTTTCTGGCATCTCTTTATGTCATCTCCTTGTTCGGCTGTCTTTTACTGCGTCAGTTTACCATATTTGGAGGGAGAGGAATGCTCGTACTCATGATGCGCCTTTTCGGCCTATTTCTGTTCTGCTTAGTGATATTGTTTTTGATGTTCGGAATCGTGCTAGTTTTTTACGGAAGGTGAATCCATCTTATGACAATAAATGGCTTCATCTATCCTAGCACTTGCCCGATGACATCTTCTGTTGATCTTAGTTTGCTTGTAGCCTTTCGGCTTTTCTTCTAGGAGGGCATGTCCTCTCTAGTTGTCTGGGGTATGCCCCTTTGCTATTGTATAGTTTTCTTTTAGTTAATACACTTACTTTATCCAAAAAAAATATGGTCAACAGAGTATTCGAACACGTGCGTATCCCGTATCACGTTTTCACCAATTTACAAGACATGATTGGCTTCTAGCAAAGCACCATGCCTACCCAATTCTCCAGAAATAACCGCCGATGAATATTATCTGTATCAGGCGTAGTAATACAATGTAATGTGTAATATGATCCAGTATCGGATGTCACATGGTAGGCCTGGGGCTGGCTCTATGTCTGCCCCGTACGAAGCATATATCGGATCCCGAGTAGCTAATCTCTATAATCAGAATGTCATGACCTAGTCATACTTTCCTGATAGCTGTAGCTTTTAAGAGTACTATACCGTATCTTGTGTGACCATCATCTCCAATGACTGAAGTGATACTCCCATCTTGACATCACATCCAATACACTACGATTCTTAGTAAACCCAATACAGGAGTAAACATAACCTGTTAAAGCTCTGGATGACCAATACCAAAGTAAACCGATTGTCACAATTAATAACGACGTAAGTCTCAGGTTAAAGATCACATACACCTACCCTGATTCAGATTTCCATAGACACATAGTCATACTACCAATGAGATTCCGAGTAAGTTTATCGAGAGCAAAACTGTTCCCGGTCCAACGGCTAACAAAACCTCTTATTACACTTGTATAAGTATCCAATACCTAAATATATGAGAACTATGTCGTTAAGCTTCCATAACGCGCATAAGTGTAATACTAGTCTATTCCACATTATCAATGTCCAGTCTCGATTACTACGATTAGGGATATTTAATGATTAAATCGTTCATAGATTAATATCATTTCATATCTTATTAATCCGATTTAACCATATGGACTTTTATCATTATATATATCCAAGTAATCTAATTACAATAATGATAAAATAGTAATTTCCTTTTGTCACATAGTTAATTTGTACAAAAAATACAATGTTCTTTACAAATAGTGATGCTATGAGTCATAATTGTCCAACAATCTCCCACTTAGCCTACCAATCACTCAAGTGTCTAATACCTGAACTATGTACATGTTGCTCAAAATTTTACTGAGATATAGCTTTCGTCAGCGGATCTGCAATGTTATCATCTGATGCGATCTTCTCGATCTTCACATCGCCACGATGTATGATTTCACGAATAAGATGAAACCATCGAAGTACTTGCTTGGATCATTGATGAGACCGTGGTTTCTTAGCCTGTGCTATAGCCCCATTATTATCACAATACAAAGCTTAAGGAATTACTGCTAATCCAATTAGGAATTTACATATCCAAACTGCTTCTTTTGCAGCCTCAGCTGCAGCAATATATTCTGCTTCTGTTGTTGAAATGACAACAGTCTCTTGCTTAGATGATTTCCAGCTCACTGCTCCGTTTTTCAAATAAAATATGTACTATGATTGTGACTTACAGTCGTCTTTATCGGTTTAGAAACTTACATAGGCGAACCCAGTCACCTCAAGTTCTCCTTCCCCCTGGATTATGAAAGCATCGTTAGTTCGTCTAAGATACTTAAGGATATTCTTTACAGGAATCCAGAGACCATCACGTGGATCGGCCAGATAGCGATTGCACATACTCAAAGCATATGTGACATCAGGTCCATATCATAGCGTATATGATCGATCTGACTGCGGAAACATACGGGATCCGAATCATTGTATCTATCTCATTTTGAGTTTTAAGACACATATCCTTAAATAGAGAGACGCTATATGACAATGGAAGTAGCCCCCTCTTGGATTGATCCATGTTGAATCTCTTCAATACTTTGTCAATGTACGAGCTCTATGAGAGTGCCAGCAGCTTTCTAGATTTATCACAGTAGATCCTTATTCCTAGAATAAAGGCTGTCTCTCTCAGGTCTTTCATGGAGAATTTTAATGAAAACCAAGTTTTCACCGATTGTAGCATGGGAATGTCATTCCCAAGAAGAAATACATCATGAACGTATAGGACAATGAATATCAGTGTGCTCCCACTAACCTTCTTATATACACAAGAATCATCATCTTTTTTAATGAAACCATATTCTTTTATGATCTCATCAAAACGTTGGCTCCAAGAATATGATGCTTGCTTTAATCTATAAATGAATCGGTTCAACTTGCAAATCTTATTTGCATGTTTTGGTACGACAAAATCATCAGGTTGTTGCATATAAACATCCTCCAAAATATTTCCGTTAAGGAATTCGGTTTTGACATCCATTTTCCATATTTCATAATCAAAATATGTAGCTATAGCAAGTATTATTCGAATGGATTTAATCATGGCAACGGGTGAAAAATTTTCATCGTAATCGACATCATGTCGTTGACAATAACCTTTAGCTACAAGCCTAGCTTTGTACGTTTGTATCTTGTCATCCATGTCTGTCTTCCTTTTGAAGACCCATTTACAACCAATAGGCTTAATGCCTTCTGATACATCAACCAGTGTCCAAACTTGTTTGGTATACATGGAATCCATTTCGGACTTCATGGCTTCTTGCCATAAAGCAGAGTTGATACCTTGTATCGCTTCCTCATACGTAGCCGGCTCATCTTCCTCAATAAGATTAATGTCTACATGAGGTGAGATCAAAAACCCATACCTCTCAGATTATTTTCTGACTCTCTCCGACTTACATGGTTCTTGTGTATTAGAGGATTGTGGAACATTCTCATCCCTGATGGACTGTTCGTGTTCCGTAAGGGGGTCGATGCTAGGAACAGTATCACTCCGATTTTCATCGAGTTTTATTTTACTCCCACTTACCACTGCATTTATGAATTCATTTTCTAGGAAAGCCACATGGAGAGCGAAAAATATTTTGTTCTCTTCTGGGTTGTAGAAATAATATCCTTTGGTTTCCCGAGGATAACCTACAAATAGGCATTTATCTGATTTAGGTTCTAGTTTGACATTATCCAAACGTTTAACATATGCCCAGCATCCCCAAATTTTCAGGAATGAGAAATCCGATTTCTTTCCTGGCCATATTTCATATGGAGTCTGTTCAATAGACTTTGACGGAACCTTATTCGAAATAAGTATAGTACTGTTTAATGCGTATCCCTAGAAGGAAATCGGTAGCTTTTTGTGACTCATCATTGACCTTACCATGTCCAACAAAGTTCGGTTTCTCCGTTCGGACACATCATTCAATTGAGGTTTTCCGGGAGGAGTCCATTGTGAAAGAATACCATATTCTTTCAAGTAATTTTGAAACTCATTGCTTAAGTATTCTCCACCACAGTCCGACCGCAATATTTTAATACTTTTGCCAGTCTATTTTTCTACTTCATTTCGAAACTCTTTGAATTTCTCAAAAGTTTCCGACTTATGTTTCATAAAATACATATAACCATACCGCTATGCATCATCTATAAAGGTTACAAAGTATTCATTTCCATCTCTAGTCTGGCTAGACATGGGCCCACATACGTCACTATGAACGAGGGCTAACAGCTTGGTGGCACGTACACATTTACCATTAAAAGGTGTTTTAGGTATTTTTCCTAATAAATAAGATTCGCAGACATAATATGAATGAGGATCAAATCCGTCCAAGTATCTATTTTTCGAAAGTGTGGATGTACGAGTATTGTTAATGTGTCCTAGATGAAAATTCCACAAATAAGTTTAATTCGTATTACTCAATTTGAGCCTTTTGTTTGTCATGTTATATGTTTGAGATTCGTTTATATTTAAAATATAAAGACCATTATTTACATTTGTTGTACATATATCAATATCATTTTTATAAACAAAACACTCAGTGTTCCGGAATACAAAGATATACCTACATCGGGTTAAACTAGATATAGAGATTATACTCCTAGTCAAACTAGGTACAAAATAACATTCGCCTAATATAAGTACATGCCCCGAGAGCAGATTCAAAACATAAGTGCCAATGGCCAAAATGGTGACTCCCGTCCCATTTCCGAATCACAGGTCGATCTCATCTGAAACAAGTCTCCTACTAATCTGCAGATCCTGCACATCAGTACATATGTGAGTACCACATCCAGTATCAAAAATCTAATTTTTAAAACTAGTAGTGGATAAATTTATTTCAATAACAAACATATCTGAAGCCGGAGCCTCGCCTCTCTTCGCTTCCTTCAAGTCTCCCCTGTAATTACGGCAGTCACACTTCCAGTGACCCCATTTGCCATAGTGTAGGTAGACGTCTTGGGATATGTCATTTGTCTTCCCAGAAAATTATGACGATTTAGCCTTATCATTTTTCTTTTTCTTCTTCACACCCCTAAAAGCCTTCGGCCAAGCCTTGGCCTTCTAGGATGTCGAAGTAAGGTACGTCTCGCACTTCTTGCCCTTCAGAAGCTCTGGCTCTACCTCTTTCAGCATAGTCATTAACTCCCCAAGAGTTTTCTCTTGGTTCATCATATTATAGTTAATGATAAACCCGCCCCAGCAATCGGGCAGAGACTGTAAGATCAAATCTATAGAAGTCTCGGCCTCGAAGGTAATGCCCAGTTGACCTAGCTGTTCAATGTCAGCAATCATCTACGACACGTAGTGCTCGATAGATGTACCCTCTGATATACGAGAGCGAAATAGCTTCTTTTGCAAATCATACTTCTGATATATAAGATTAGATTTATAAAGATCCTTCAGCTTCAACATCATGTTATAAGGATCCAATCTCTTGTTTTGACAACGAAAATGAGGAGTCATTGCAGCAAGCATAATGGATTGAGCAGTAAAGTTATCATCACGATGATCTTCCAAAGCTCATGCTCTACTGGCTGCTCAAGTCCGGGCTCAGGCCCGAGAGGTCTCTCTATAACATAGAGTAACTTCTGAGCTCCCAAGAGTATCTTGAGATTCATTTATCAGTCTGGAAAATTTATGCCGTTAAAGACATTATCGCCCATGATTATTTCCCTAACGTTAATCTTTCCAGCTATCTTGATTGCTATAGTCCAACTATCCAATCAAATATTTCGGGTATACTCAAATGCAATGGTTACTATAGTCCAACTATATAACCAACTACAAATGGAGTAGTATTGAGTACAGTCTAACTGTTTAAAGAAAATAATAAAATAATATTAGTCCAACTAATATATAAAATGACGAAAAATAATAAAAGAGTGCTCATTTTAGCGAGTATTAAACGAAATTGAAAATTTAATACTAGTCTCCCATTATTTTTTGGCGAGCCTTTAAGCCTCCGTTGAGTACTCAGGAAACCCAGTTTCCTAGTGGGTCAGGATCCCGTTAAATAACACACAACCTTCAACCTTAACTTTGGCCAACAAGCTATATAAAACTTAACTAGGTAGATCTCTAAGATCAATTGGATCTCATCAAATTCTTAGATCCGGTAGGTGGACATCCAAGTCCAAAATATATATCCAATATATTTCCTAACCTGTTTCTTCTGAATCAACTAATCTTTGGCTTTGGCTCAACAAGCTTAATGATTCCAGTTAAGCGTGACCCATTGACAGTGGGAAAACTTCGTAATCCACATCGATGAACAAGAGTGACCTTGACTTTGGCCAACAAGTCACAATTGCCCAAGACATGTGATGCAAACAAAGTTTTCATGGTTCAAACACATCTGTGATAGACAATGTTCTTGACTTTGGCCAACAAATCAAAGTCAATCTTGGATCTTGAGAGAGAACCACTCAATGGAATGAAACACTTAATATTAAATGTGAGGCGTTTTCATAAATTTGTAACCAATTTATTATCTTTGATTAGGTCTCGTCATACACCCTTAAACATGCATTCTAAAAGCATAATAAGGCGCAATAAATATAATAATGATATGCGGATGGATATTCACATTTTGTTCCTAGAACAAATCTCTCTCTCTCTATCTCTCTCTCTCGCTAGCTCTTTACATTCTTCTAAAACCCATTTACATAACACTATAAGAAACCTCATTTACATTGAGGGGAATTGGTGAAAAGAGAACTACAATAAGAATGAGAAGTGATAGGCTGGACACGTAGGTGCAATTTCAAATAAATACCATAATTATAATAATTTCCAAAATTACCCCCACTCATCTAATATCATCTGATATACATTATTCAAACAAATACATCCAAGCATTCACACATAGCATGATGTCAATCAATCTAATCCAATTAATTAATTCTTTGATTAATGACCATCCAATGTTTATACAACGATTTGATTTGCCCGAGTCCAACTCATTTAAAAATAAATACTCAAAGTAAATATTTTTGAATTATATCGAACTAAAATATTAAATCCAATTTTAATTGTATTCAATACTAATTCAAGTTTAATTCCAAATTAAACAATTACACTTATTTTACTAATGCCTTTTTATAAGTGGATTCCAAATCCAATCCAAATGGCCTCAAAGCCTATTTAGCATCAATTGTCAATTCGATTAGGTCCAATGCGCTTTCAATTAATTCTTTAGGCATGGACTTTTGGCCATTATGGATCAAACCCATAATGCCTTGGCCCATTTAGGAATCATCCTATGCCAAAAATTAATTTTGGCCCATTAGGGCCAATTAAATTATTAAAGGCACAAAATCATATTTTGGACTTTTTATGGAAATGGTTAGGCCCAATTGGATCCAACCCAATTTTCCACAACCAAACTTGGCCCAACCAAGCCCATTAATCCAAATATAACCAAATTAGCCCAATTAATATTTTAGGGACTAATTTAAATTAATCTAATATTCCAAACATTACATTTATCAAATTAAAATATAATTAACACAATTAATTAATTAATCCAATATTTCCAAAATATTAATTAATCTAATTAATCTAATTAATCATACTTTATCATTCTAATTTATGTCCAATACAAGAAGCAAAATCAAGTCTCTAACAACATACTTCTCATGGCAATAAGCAAGAAATTAACATTCAATTTGATTTCAATCCAATTAAATCAACATTCAATATTTATTTCATGCCTTTAACATATCCAAGTGTTTAATTTCAAAAATCACCATGAGCTTATTTAGGGTACATTCGGCCATGATAAGGACTTTGGGGAAATTTGATCTAATCAATTTTTCAACAATCTAATGATGCATAACTCTAAGTTATTCATCATCTAACATCAACCAAACACTCAATTTAGAATTATCATGCTCCAAGCAAAAATACCCAAATAGAGTTTAAAAACCCTAGAATTCAGAATCACATTTAGAAGGCTTTAGATACCATTGTTAGTCCCTAAGACATCCTTCCAAGATCCTAAACATGATTTGGGTGTGAATAAATCAAGTAAAGTTGTGGAAATACTTACATTGATTATGGAGAGAATTTCAAAAATTCATTTGTAGGATGAAGCTCCAAGCATTTGTTGAGTTGTTTGAACCTTGGGTGAGTTTCCCTAACACCTCATAAGACTCTCCAAGTGCTAGCTTTTATGAATTTTTGAAGCAAAAATTCAAGAAGAAAAAGAGAAGGTCATGGCAATGAGAGAGAAAGAGAGAGATTAGTGAATAGTTCTTGTTTCCAAAACTTGGTTGGTTTGTGTAGTAAATACATTATTTAATAAGGCCAACTACTTCCATCACACTTTGACAAGTGATGTAAGTCAAATGATCTCATCACTTTTAAATTCTAAATTTAAGTTGGCTTCTCCAACACACAACTAGACTTAGGCCTAAGTTCGTTTAATTTCGAATTAAACGAATTTACCGTCGTGATATAATTAAATACAATTTAATTAAATAATTATGTCTAGCAAAATTATTACGATAGTCGCTTACGAATTAATTCCAAATTAATTCGTTGGCCCGAATTAAAATCTAATTTTAATTTCGTATTGAAATCCAATTTCAATTAATATATCCGATATATTTATTTTATCGACTAATTCTAAATTAATCATGTTCTCTCTTATATACGAATTTAATCCCAGATTAATTCTTGCCCTAATTAATCATAGATTAATTTTCTCTCTTATAATTAATCTCATATTAATTTTTATTTGAGTCAAATATTATTGGTGAATCTTTGGGAAGCGATCCAAGAGATTCTTGGATATGTTGGCAGTAAATACGGTCATAGGACTATCCGAACACGTGCGTACCTCGTACCATATTCTCACCGATTTATAAGACATGGTTGGCTTATAGCAAAGCACCGTGCCTACCCAATGCTACAAAAATATCTGCCGAGGAATATTATCTGTATCAGGCATAGTAATACAATGTAATGTGTAATATGATCCAGTATCGAATGTAATATGGTAGGTCTGGGGCTGGCTCTGTGTCTGCCTCATACGAAGAATATATCGGATCCCAAGTAACTAGTCTCTGTAATCGGAAAGTCATGACCTAGTCATACTTTCCCGATAGCTGCAGCTTATAAGAGTACTAGTACCGTATCATATGTGACCATCATCTCCATATGAATGAAGTGATACTTTCATCTTGACATCACATTCAATACACTACGATTCTCAGCAAACCCAATACAGGCATACACAGAACCTGTTAAAGCTCCAGACGACCAATACCAAAGTAAACTGATTGTCGCAAGTAATAACGACGTAAATCTCAGGTTAAAGATCGCATACACCTACCCCGATTCGGATTCCCATAGACATATAGTCATATTACCAATGAGATTTCGAGTAGGTCTATCTAGAGTGTAACATCCCGCCTAAGCCTTGATGTTACCGGCAGGAGACAGGCTAATCCTGTTTCCATAAGCCTCTGACTCTGACGAAATTTCGGCATGAGCTTTGCTAAAAGTCATGCAACCTGAATCAAGTCCAGCACCTCAATACAACCTATAGGGCCCTACATTAAAAATGTACACTGAATCAATAAACTCAAGACATAACATGATTGGGCTCCATGCCCAAAAATGCGTATAAATAAAAAATTTTACAAACTTAAACTCTATACAATTCAAATTCTCTTACAACTACACTTACACACACGACTTGACTCTCATCCACCCAAGACCTGGTGACTGGCTTTTTGCAACGCTGCTATCCGATTTCTCAAGCTATGATGTCAAGGGTCGACCGATCAGGTCTCCGAACACCAGGTGTTGGGTAGTGAGTCATAAGATTCAGTTAGTAACTATGCTCATACCTTGAGCGCCATACATACACAGAGTCTGAACTCTATTTCTGTATTAACCTGGGCTGTCTATAAAGCCATTCGCAAAGTTTGAATTAATTATATAATTCTTATCCAATTTAAAAACATGTTACTTGCTATAAATTTCTTTGTCTAATCACACATATACTTTAAATTATGTTTCCTGTTTACATTTCATGTTAGACATTATGACCCATAGCGTCACTGTTTTGTAAATGATATTGTATTATTGTACAAAATTAACTGTGTGATAATGAAATTGCCTTTTGCCATTTTGTAATTTATTTACTTTGATATATAAATGGCGAAAGTCCATATGATTAGTTCCTTGTTGAGATGATATGAGACAGTATCAATATATAAAAGGATTAATCATTAAATATCTCTAGTCGGAGTATTATCGAGATAGGACATCGATAATGCGGAATAGACTAGTATTGCACTTGTGCACGTTGTGAGGGCACAACATCATAGTTCTCATATATTTAGTATTGGATACTTATGCGAGTGCGATAGGAGGTTGTGTTTTACCGATGGTACGGAAAACAGCTTCGCTCTGGATAGACCCCGCAGAATCCCATTGGTAGTATGTCTGCGTGTCTATGGGAGGCCGCATCAGGGTAGGTGTATATGGTCTTAACCTGAGACTTGCATCGCTAGTACTTACGACAATCGGTAAACTTTGGTTTTGGTGGTTGGGGCTTTAACCAGTTCTGTGTTCACCACTTCTGGGTTTATCAGGAATCGTAGTGTACTGGGTGTGATGTCAAGATGGAAGTGTCACTTCAGACATATGGAGTTGATGATCGCGCAGGATACAGAACTAGTACTCTATAAAAGGTTGCAACCGTCGGGGCAAATGACTAGGTCAGGATTGTCCGATTTAAAGAGACTAGTTGCTTGATGTCCGATATATGTTTCGTACGGGGCAGACACATCTCCAGCCCCAGGCCTAACATGTGATCGTCCGATACTGGATCGATGTACGCAATACTTCGGTATACTACGCTTGATATAGATCTAATATTCCTATAAGAATATTTCTGGAGAATTGGGTAGGCATCACGCTTTGCTAGAAGCCAACCTTGTCTTGTAAATCGGTAAAAACGTAGTACTAGGTACGTACGTGTTCGGATTATCCGACGGCCGTATTTACTGCCAACATATCCGGAGATCTCTTGGGTCGCTTCCTGAAGATTCACCTATGATATTTGATTCGAACTTTATTAATCTTGGATTAATTGCGGAAGAAACTTTATCTTGGATAAAATGCCTTATTTTGAGAGAGAACGATTAATTTGGAATTAATCGGTAAAATAATATATTCGATATATTAAACGAAATTAGATTTCGACGCGGAATTAAAATCAGATTTTAATTCGGGCAAACGAATCAATTTAGAAATAATTCGTTAGCGACGTGAATAGTGATTTCGCTAGGCGTAATTATTTAATTTACGTCGCGACGGAAATTCGTTAATTCGGAATTAGCGAAACCGAGCCCGAAAGTGTTTGCGGACACATTCGTATTTTAAAACGAGTGGGACCCGCAAGTCACATCGCGAAGTCACATCACTTGACATGACTAGTTGATAGATGTCACAAGTCACTTTATTAAAGTGACTAGATGTCACTATTCATGACGGAATTGGTGGAGCCAATTAATGGCTTTTGGAGGGAAATTTGTGTTTGACTTTTTGGAAAAGCCATATACCAAATATTTGGTATTGATATCAATTATTATTCTTTAAGAAAGAATTACCAAAAACAAAAATCCTCTCCTCCCTCTCTCAAAACCGTAACTCATCTAAGGGCAAAGGAAGAATTTTTCTTCAATTTTTCTTCATTGCTAGCACATTAAGGATCAAAGGAGGTGATAGGGAAACCACCTTGGAGCTTGGAATACACAAAGCTTGGAGCTTTCCACCATCCTTTTACCTTGGCCGAAAATCATCATCAACCTTGGAGCTTCCACTTTTGGTTTGATTTTCTTCATCACTAAAGCATTGTAAGTATGATTCCGCCATACTTCATCTTTTAGTATATATTCATTGTTGTATTTCACATGCTTAATCTTTCCTTGGGACAAATAATAGAAACCAACAATGGTATCAGAGCTAGGTTTGAGCATGAAATACTTTAGGTTAAAATTTGGGTAAAATTGATTGAAGCATGTTCTTGTGAAATTTGATGAATGAGTATGCTTATATGTATGTATAATGACATAATATGGAATCAATTTTATGAAAAATGCATTGGATGATTTTTCCCTCAAATTTATGCCTTGGCCGAATGTGATTCTACTTGGAGTGGATTGGAATTTTTTGGTTGTAAGATCATTGGATGACTTAAAACGTATACGGGACGTAGATTAGTGATTCAATCGGATTGAAAAACAAATCGACACAAAAAATCCACCTTGGCCGAATGTAATGGACATGAATATGGACTTGATTTTTTGTTCAAATAAATATTGGATATGTGTTTTGAACAAGTTATGATTAACAAATTAAATTGGTGTTTTGGAAATATTTGGTTTAATGTATTAATCATGGATTTACACTTTAATTAATTGGATTTTAAAATTTGGAATATTAAAATTTAATTAATGGGCTTAATTGTAAAATTGGGCTTGAATTATTATATTTGGGCATAATGGGCTTGGTTGGGCCAAGTAGATTTGGGCCAAAAGGATTGGATCCAATTTGGGCCTAAATCACTCCATTAAGTCCAAATATAGTAAAATGGGCTTTTATGTTTAATTGGGCCTTATGGGCTTGAAATTGATTTTATGGCATTTAAGGGTGATTCCTTATTTGGGTTTGGCAATTGGGTTTGACCCACATTGACCAAAGCCCAAGCCTTAATAAATCAATTGAAAGCCCATCGGACTTTAATTAAACAAACATTGGATGTTAGTTGGGCTTTGAGACCCAATTAGATTAGATTTAGAATCTAAGTCTTTAAAGCACATTAATAGTGTAAACATTTAATTTGGAATTAAAATAATTGAATTAGTATTGAATACGAATTAAATTAGATTTAATAAGTAGTTCGATATAATTCGCGAATTCGTACCTTATGTACTTATTCTCAAACGAGTTGGACTCGCGCAAAATCAAAAACCGTTGTTTGAACATTGGATGATCACTTAAACAAAGACTAATTAATTGGATTAGATTGGTTGTAATAGCATGTCTTGTTTGAATATATATGTATGTGATGAATGAATAGTGTATATCGGATGGATATTAGAAGGGAAAGGGTAATTCTAGGAATTATTGTAAATTCAGAATTTATAAATTGGACCTGCGTGTCCAGCCTTATCTCTTTATCTCTTTGTATTCTCTTCTCACCTAATTCCCCTCAATGTAAATGAGGTTTCTCTTATTGTATTATGTAATTGGGTAGAAGTAGAATAGTGCTAGCGGGGGGGGGAAAGGGAGTGATTTGTTCTAGGAACAAGTTGTTTATATATCCATCCGCATATCACTATTAATTTACTTTACGCGCTTTATGATGTTTTAGAAGCATGCTTAAGGGTGTATGATGATGAGACCTAACAAAGATAAATAAATTGGTTGCCAATTACGCGAAAATCCCTCAATTTATATTAAGCGAATATCCTTCCATTGAATGATTCTCGTTCAAGATCCAATTGGCATTGGTTTGTTGGCCAAAGTCAAGACCTTGTCAATTAGGATGTACTTGAATCATGAGAGTTTTGTTCCATATCGGTGTCTAGTCCAAGTTGTGATTTGTTGGCCAAAGTCAAGATCACTTCTTGTCCAAAGACATTGATTACGAAACTTTCCTTGTCAATGGGTCCCGCTTAACTGGAATCATTAGGTTTGTTGTGCCAAAGCCAAGGCCTAGATGATTCGGAGGATATGGTTAGAAAATGTATTGGATACATTGGCATATGTAATATGTTTAGGACTTGGATGTCCACCTAACGGATCTAGGAATTGGATTGGATCCAATTGATCTGTGAGATCTACCTAGTTAAGTAGCATACAGCTTGTTGGCCAAAGTCAAGGTTGTGTGTTATTTAACGGGATCCTAGCCCACTAGGAAATAGGATTTCCCGAGTTCTCAACAGAGGGTTAGAGACTCGATGAAAATAGTGGGAGGCTAGTATGTGAATTTGCAATTTCGTTCAGATACTTTGCCTTACGCGTATTTCAAAATTTTTCGTCTATTTTTTAAAATTAGTTGGACTAATACATTGTTATTTTTTCTTGTAACAGTTTGACTGTACCCATTTCATCGTCAACTAAATAGTTAGACTATTGTGGTTGAGATGGCTAGCAAGGGAAATGTGCGTGACATCATCATGGGTGATAATGTCTTTAAAGGCACAAACTTCGCTGACTGGGAAATGAACCTCAAGATAGTACTTGGGGCTGAGAGGCTACTGTACACTATACAGACACCTCTCCCGCCTAGACCCACTGATCCGCTTGAGCTGGAGTTATGGAAAACTCACAGCGAGGATTGTGACACAGCTCAGGCTGTTATGTTAGCTTCAATGACTCAACACTTTCGTCGCCAGAATAGGGACTTGGATCCTTATAACATGATGGCTAGACTGCAAGATCTCCACCGCACCAACAAGCGGATGGAGAGGTATGAGTTAGTGAAGAAACTCTTCCGCACCCGAATGACTGAAGGCACATCAGTTGAGGTCCATGGGACTCAAATGATTGCCGATATTGATGAGTTGGCAGTATGGGAATAGTCTTGGAGGCGAGCTGACTGTAGATTTGATCTTACAATCACTTCCCGATACTTGGAAACAAATCATAATCAACTATAAGTTGATGGATACCGATGACACTCTTGGAGAGCTGTTATCCATGCTGAAGGAGTCTGAAAAAGAACTCCTAAAAGGGCAAGCGCGAGGCGCACTATGCATCGACCTCTCAGGGGCCAAGGGCTGGGCCCAAGGCAACTGGAGGGGTGAAGAAGAGGAAATATAAAAACAAGGGTAAAGGCAAGTTGACAAAGGCTTCTGGGAAGCCAAGGGACAAATCTCAAGATGTCTGCCTCAAATGCGGCAAAAAGGGTCACTGGAAACGTGACTGCCGAGTGGGCAAAGGACAGAGGGAGGATATCAAGGCAGGCAAGGCACCAGCCTCTGGTATGTTTGTTATTGAAATAAATATGACTACTTCTAGTCTTAAAAATTGGATTTTTGATTCTGGTTGTGCTGCTCATATTTGTACTGATTTGCAGGATCTGCAGAATAGCAGGATGCTGGCTTCAGGGGAGGTTGACCTACGAGTCGGAAACGGAACATCAGTTGCTGTTTTGGCTGTAGGGACTTTTGTTTTAGAACTGCCCTCGGGGCATGTACTTAAACTTTTGAACTGTTATTATATACCTAGTTTAACTAGGAATAATATCTGTATCTTTGTTAACCCAGCATGGGTACACTTTTGTATTTAGAAACACTGGGTGTTATTTATATAAAAATGATGCAGAAATTTGCACTGCCGTTGCAAATAATGGTCTTTATATTTTGAATATAAATGAATCTCCTAAACGTAAAATGACAAACAAAAGGCTCAAAATGAGTAATCTAAAAGATGAAGCTTACATGTGGCATTGTCGTCTAGGACACATCAACAAGACTCGCATATCCACACTTTCGAAGAGTGGGTACTTGGACGGATTTGATCCTAATTCATATGATGTCTGCGAATCTTGTCTTTTAGGCAAAATGCCTAAATCACCTTTTAGCGGTAAAGGTGAACGTGCCACAGAACTGTTAGCCCTCGTTCATAGTGACGTTTGTGGGCCCATGTCTAGCCAGGCTAGAGGTGGATATCTTTACTTCGTAACCTTTACGGATGATGCATCTCGTTATGGTTATGTGTATCTAATGAGACACAAGTCGGAAACTTTTGAGAAATTCAAAGAGTTTCGACACGAAGTAGAAAAACAAACAGGCAAGAGTATTAAGACATTGCGGTCAGACCGTGGTGGCGAATACTTAAGTTATGAGTTTCAAGATTACTTGAAAGAATATGGTATTCTTTCACAGTGGACTCCTCCTGGAACACCGCAATTAAACGGTGTGTCTGAACGGAGAAACCGTACCTTGTTAGACATGGTAAGGTCGATGATGAGTCGCACTGAGCTACCAATATCCTTCTGGGGATACGCATTATACAGTGCAGTACTTATTTTGAATAAGGTTCCGTCAAAGTCTGTTGAACAGACTCCATACGAGTTATGGACAGGAAGGAAACCGGGTTTCTCTTTCCTGAAGATTTGGGGATGCTGGGCATATGTTAAACGTTTGGAAGGAACCAAACTAGAACCCAAATCAGATAAATGCCTTTTCGTGGGATATCCTAGGGAAACCAAAGGATATTACTTCTATCACCCACAAGAGAACAAAGTATTTGTTGCTCTGCATGCATTTTTCCTTGAGAAGGAATTTCTAGATGCAGTGGTAAGTGGGAGGAAAGTAGAACTCGATGAAAATCGTAGTGATACTGTTCCTGGCAATGAATCAATGACGGAACATGAACAGACCATCCGGGATGAGTCTGTACCACAATCTTCATATACACAAGGACCGCGTAGGTCGGAGAGAGTCAGGACAATACCTGAGAGGTATGGGTACCTGATCTCGCCTCATGTAGATATTAATCTTATTGAGGATAATGAACCGACTACGTATGAGGAAGCAATACAGGATATTGATTCCGCTTTATGGCAAGAAGCCATGAAGTCCGAGATGGATTCCATGTATGCCAACCAAGTTTGGACACTGGTTGATGCACCAGAAGGCGTAAAGCCTATTGGATGCAGATGGATCTTCAAGAAGAAGACCGACATGGATGGCAACGTGCAAACATACAAAGCTAGGCTTGTAGCAAAGGGGTATCGTCAACAATATGGTGTTGATTATGACGAAACTTTCTCACCCGTTGCCATGATTAAATCCATTCGGATAATGCTTGCAATAGCTGCATATTTCGATTACGAGATATGGCAGATGGACGTTAAAACCGCTTTCCTTAACGGAAACCTTTTGGAGGATGTTTATATGCAACAGCCTGACGGTTTTATCGTACCTAGACTTGCAAACAAGGTTTGTAAGTTAAATCGATCCATTTATGGATTGAAGCAAGCATCACGGTCATGGAATCAGCGTTTTGATGAGATCATAAAAGAATATGATTTCGTGCAAAATGAAGATGACCATTGTGTATACAAGAAGACTAGTGGGAGAGCACTGACTTTTATTGTCCTTTATGTCGACGATGTATTGCTTATAGGCAATGACATTCCCATGCTAACGTCGGTGAAAGCTTGGCTTTCATTAAAATTCTCCATGAAAGATCTGGGAGAAGCAGCCTTTATTCTGGGAATAAAGATCTACCGGGATAGATCTAGAAAGCTGCTTGGACTCTCCCAGAGTACATATATTGACAAAGTGTTGAAGCGATTCAGCATGGATCAATCCAAGAAAGGATTGATGCCAATGTTACGTGGTATCTCTCTGTCTAAGGACATGTGTCCTAAGACTCAAGAAGAGAGAGATAACATGAGTCGGATACCGTTCGCCTCGGCAGTCGGATCGATCATGTATGCCATGATATGTACACGACCTGATGTGTCATATGCTTTGAGCATGTGCAGTCGCTATCAGGCCGATCCAGGTGAAGGTCACTGGATGGCAGTTAAGAATATCCTTAAGTATCTTAGACGAACTAAGGATGCTTTCTTAATTTACGGAGAAGGAGAACTTGCGGTATCTGGGTATGCTGATGCAAGTTTCCAAACCGACAAGGACGACTTCAAGTCGCAATCTGGGTACATTTTTTGTTTGAATAACGGAGCAGTGAGCTGGAAATCTTCCAAGCAAGATACTGTTGCCGATTCAACAACAGAAGCGGAGTACATCGCTGCGTCGGAAGCAGCAAAGGAGGCAGTTTGGATCCGAAAATTCCTAATCGGATTAGGAGTAGTTCCGTTAGCTGCTGAGCCCGTTCCATTGTATTGTGACAATAACGGGGCTATAGCACAAGCTAAGGAACCAAGGTCTCATCAACGATCCAAGCATGTTCTTCGGCGTTACCATCTGATTCGAGAGATTATACATCGTGGCGATGTAAAGGTCGAGAAGGTCGCATCAGATAACAACATTGCAGATCCGCTGACGAAGGCTGTTTATACGCATGTGTTTGAGCGACACATACATAGTTCAGGTATTAGATGCTTGAGTGACTGGCTATAGGCCAAGTGGGAGATTGTTAGACATTATGACCCATAGCGTCACTGTTTTGTAAATGATATTGTATTATTGTACAAAATTAACTGTGTGATAATGAAATTGCCTTTTGCCATTTTGTAATTTATTTACTTTGATATATAAATGGCGAAAGTCCATATGATTAGTTCCTTGTTGAGATGATATGAGACAGTATCAATATATAAAAGGATTAATCATTAAATATCCCTAGTCGGAGTATTATCGAGATAGGACATCGATAATGCGGAATAGACTAGTATTGCACTTGTGCACGTTGTGAGGGCACAACAGCATAGTTCTCATATATTTAAGTATTGGATACTTATGCGAGTGCGATAGGAGGTTGTGTTTTACCGATGGTACGGAAAACAGCTTCGCTCTGGATAGACCCCGCGGAATCCCATTGGTAGTATGTCTGCGTGTCTATGGGAGGCCGCATCAGGGTAGGTGTATATGGTCTTAACCTGAGACTTGCATCGCTAGTACTTACGACAATCGGTAAACTTTGGTTTTGGTGGTTGGGGGCTTTAACCAGTTCTGTGTTCACCACTTCTGGGTTTATCAGGAATCGTAGTGTACTGGGTGTGATGTCAAGATGGAAGTGTCACTTCAGACATATGGAGTTGATGATCGCGCAGGATACAGAACTAGTACTCTATAAAAGGTTGCAACCGTCGGGGCAATATGACTAGGTCAGGATTGTCCGATTTAAAGAGACTAGTTGCTTGATGTCCGATATATGTTTCGTACGGGGCAGACACATCTCCAGCCCCAGGCCTAACATGTGATCGTCCGATACTGGATCGATGTACGCAATACTACGGTATACTACGCTTGATATAGATCTAATATTCCTATAAGAATATTTCTGGAGAATTGGGTAGGCATCGCGCTTTGCTAGAAGCCAACCTTGTCTTGTAAATCGGTAAAAACGTAGTACTAGGTACGTACGTGTTCGGATTATCCGACGACCGTATTTACTGCCAACATATCCGGAGATCTCTTGGGTCGCTTCCTGAAGATTCACCTATGATATTTGATTCGAACTTTATTAATCTTGGATTAATTGCGAGAAACTTTATCTTGGATAAAATGCCTTATTTTGAGAGAGAACGATTAATTTGGAATTAATCGGTAAAATAATATATTCGATATATTAAACGAAATTAGATTTCGACGCGGAATTAAAATCGGATTTTAATTCGGGCAAACGAATCAATTTAGAATTAATTCGTTAGCGACGTGAATAGTGATTTCGCTAGGCGTAATTATTTAATTTACGTCGCGACGGAAATTCGTTAATTCGGAATTAGCGAAACCGAGCCCGAAAGTGTTTGCGGACACATTCGTATTTTAAAACGAGTGGGACCCGCAAGTCACATCGCGAAGTCACATCACTTGACATGACTAGTTGATAGATGTCACAAGTCACTTTATTAAAGTGACTAGATGTCACTATTCATGATGGAATTTGGTGGAGCCAATTAATGGCTTTTGGAGGGAATTTGGTTTGACTTTTTTGGAAAAGCCATATACCAAATATTTGGTATTTGATATCAATTATTCTTTAAGAAAGAATTACCAAAAACAAAAATCCTCTCCTCCCTCTCTCTCAAACCGTAACTCATCTAGGGCAAAGGAAGAATTTTTCTTCAATTTTTCTTCATTGCTAGCACATTAAGGATCAAAGGAGGTGATAGGGAAACCACCTTGGAGCTTGGAATACACAAAGCTTGGAGCTTTCCACCATCCTTTTACCTTGGCCGAAAATCATCATCAACCTTGGAGCTTCCACTTTGGTTGATTTTCTTCATCACTAAAGCATTGTAAGTATGATTCCGCCATACTTCATCTTTTAGTATATATTCATTGTTGTATTTCACATGCTTAATCTTTCCTTGGGACAAATAATAGAAACCAACATTTCAAACATCCATAATAAGAATAGCAAGTTTCTACATCCTTATCTGTTGTGTCAAACCCTATCATATTTTCGCTGCGCTATTCTGACATTTCACTACTCACCTATATACTCCTTATTAGTCTAGTTCAGGCTTTTATTATAATTATCTTTCTTTTATTTCGTTGAAATATCATCAAATCGAAATTACGAAATATTCTACCTTGCAAACATTCATTTTGATATTATCAATCATGTATACATGTGTATGTAAATCATATTATCATTCATTAGTATTCCTTGTGTACAATTGACATGATTCCTAAAATGTATGATTTCTATGCATAACTCCTAAACTACATAAACATCACTATACCTATCAGAACTATATCTAACTATAAACCTACCTATATGTTCTTATAAAAAAACATAACATTTTATATCGACCATTACATCTGTAGACACAGCTAGACGTAGTATATAACCTTGTAAGCTCTTATGATGTTGGTAGTTTGAAATTTATCGAAACCAACTGAAATGCATTTAAAAAATCCTTTGTAAAAAAAATTAGTTTCAAAAATCCATTTTCGTAAAACCATACCGATCATCCAGCATAACTCACTGGATGAAATATAAACGATCGCCCAATGCCCGAATCACGCGCACAGATCGGACAATGAATGTACCGATCCCCTGCCGACAGAGGGTTAGGTCATACCATTTCTAATGGCTTAGACCCTAACGATCACCCCGTCGGAAACATATGATGAGTTATGAATAAATAAATGCATACACCGATCGTCGGGGCGGAAACATAACAATAACTGATCATCTCAGAGGAACCACACTAAGAAAAACATAAAACGACCGCTGAGATGAAAATAAAAATTAAATAAAACATCTTACGTATAGTATTAAAAGTAATATCAAAATGTATTAAATCATTATACAATTCTTTTGAAATCATTTCCCCCTAAAACATAAATATGAGTCAATCAAAAATAAATTTTTGATGCATGATTTTTAAAATACATACCGATCTTCCACTACTCGGTTGCGCGCAAGGGCCTAACAGTGTACGGACCTTGTCGACAGGGTAGTGGGCCAGCCATTTTCTGATGGTCTGGACCCATAACAAGCGCCCCGGTGGCCAACCCAGAACGAAACATAATCGATCACCACCGTGGCGGAAATAATTTCTTTATCATTTGTAAACAAAATCATAACTTTGAAAACCAGAAATCAAATACAAAGTTATCAAAACATGTTTCAAAGTATTTCACGATTCAGACTATGAACATCATATAACTTCTTATATCTCGAGATATATTGACTCCATAATACTTATTCATATTCTTATATAAACCACCTACTTCATAAACACTAGAACCTATAATCATACTCAAACTAATTGAATTTACTACCATAAAACGCACCTCAGCATATTTCTCAAAACTAAGCTTATCGACGAAACCAAACGTTATAGAAACACCAACTTGACTTATAAGAAATAACTAATAAATTATATGGATAGCCATTATTTCTTTTTAGACTACTCACAACCATAATTTTATTTAACCATTAACAAAATCTTATTTACAATCCAAAACACATACACTTATAACATCATGTTCGAAATACCCCCATTATTTTTATCATGAATAATATATCCAACATTCAACAATTTAACACCCATTTCATAATCATGTTGTTTGTGCTTGGACTTTTGCCTTGGCGTGAATATGAATTACCTAAGGGTGGCAATTTAGCCCGCGGTCCGGCCCAGCCCGGCTAGGGCCAAAATTTAAAATATATATATATATATATTTATTATATTTGTATCATTTTTATTTATTTTTAACATTTAAATTGTTAATTTATCAATGAAACTTGTGATTTATTTATAAATTATCTCTGTATATAATGTAAATATATTTTATATTTATATTTTTTAAATTTTTAAATTTTTTTTTTAAAATTCGGGCCCAAAAAAAAACCTGGGCCCAAGCCCGGCCCGGCCCGGGAGACACCCGGGCCAGGCTTTTCCCAGGCCCGGGCTTTTTTTTTGGCCGGGCTCGGGCCGGGCTTGCAAAAGCCCGGCCCGACCCACAAGCCCGGCCCGACCCCGACCCGACCCATTGCCACCTTTAGAATTACCACTCACTAAAATATGGCCTTGCCCGTCTTGAACAGCCATGTAGGCAAAGCATAAAACTCACAACATTAATTTTAAAAGGGTCATGCTAACTAGTGCCCTAAGGGCACTCATTAAGGGTCCATTTTTGGTAAGTTTTTATATCACTTTTATGGGGAAAGTAAAAAATTGTCAAAATATTAATTACTTTTTCATTTTTTCTATAAAAACTTTCCTAAAATGGATTATTAACAAGTGCCCCAAGGGCACTCATTAGCATTCCCCATTTTAAAAAAGAAGATTATGTTAAAGTGAAAGTTATTAGGTATTATGACCAGCTGACTGTTGCTTACAGTAGCCAATCCCAAGTACAGACAGAAACAGGAAAAAAAATAAGACTTCTTATTTTGTCAAGTGCAAATATCGTTGACCCCCTAATATTTGGTCTATATACACAAAGACCTATCAGGTTAATAATGTTAATTTGTAACAATTTAATGTCTGATAAGAGGGGTTTTATTTTTATTATTTTATTTTTATAATTTGTTAAACTTTTCCCTATCACTTTATAGGGTGAGTGTCTAAACGGCCAAGAAGACCTTTTTTTTTTTTTTTTAAGAACATTGACCGGGTATTATGAAGGTAAAGCAATTGAAAAAAAAACCTTACCTACCATCCAACTTTCAAATTACACTACTCAAGTGACAAAAGAAAAATATTAATACATATTGAAAACACAAGGCAGGAATTGATTCACGGAGTATGTGAGGAGAGTTTCCAATATTTAATCTGTATTTTCGTCCATATTTTCCTGTATAGCTTTGACTACCATATCCACACAGAACCCAATCCTAACAAAATGATAAATCAACTTGGAATTTGAAGAACTTGCAGATGAGCTCGCCTAGGAGTAATAAAAGAGAATCAAGTACCATTAACTAAACAGGTAGGACTATATGCATAAATTATTACTTATTAAATAATATTTAGACAAAAAAAAAGGGATAAACTAATGCACAAATGTTCTCATACAATAAATTGTGATAAAAATACAAAAGGTTAGTTTTTTTTTAAAAAAAAAAATTAGTATTTCATCAAGTTAAAAGCATTTATTATTATTATTATTATTATTTTTATATATTTGAGCGTGAAGTGATCATCAACTAACAGAATGTTTGAGAAGAGCTTCAATTATCAAATCTGTATTTTGCTCTTTTGGATAATAAACAATTCAAGCTCTCAAAATAAGTCTTATGCTTTAATGAAAATAGATGGAAGCCATACCATTTTCCTGAATTGCTTTGGCAACCACTTCTTCAGAAAAAATCTCATCCCTCTTGCCTCTCGATTCTTCTTCTCTGTTTCTGTCTCATCCTCCTCTCTCTCTCTCTGGATCTTTACTTCTCTCCTTCTCGCGGCTTCCTCTCATTTCTTCGGTTCTGCCCTGCTTTACTTATTTTCTTCTGTTTTTCTTTTCTGCTGCTGAGTGCATGCTCTGTGTGCGCGCGTTTGTTTTGTGTGCTTGTGTGTTTCTTTATTACAGGTGTGTGTGTGGTGCCTATACTCTACACGTGTGGGTGTGAGTATATAAAATATAAAAAAAAATTCTAGATTTATATATATTAATTAAATTTGTGTAGAAAGGTCCAGACACACACACACACACACATATATATATATATATAGATATATATATATATATAGATATATATATATATATATATATATATATATATTTATAAATACTAGTTGATAAATTTCAATTTCACCACTTAAATTTATTTAATAAAAACTTATAATTAATTCCATGAAAAGTTCCTATTCTACAATAAAAATTTAATCTCGCGTTCGGATGCGGCCTCACGCGCGGAAAATAAATTATGCAAACACATTAAAATAATTTGGGATATTACATAGAGTGAAACTGTTCTCGGTCCAACGGCTAATATAACCTCTTATTACACTTGTATAAGTATCCAATACCTAAATACATGAGAACTATGCTGTTAATCTTCCATAACGCACACAAGTGTAATACTAGTATATTCCGCATTATCAATGTCCAACCTCGATAATACTACGACTAGGGATATTTAATGATTAAATCGTTCGTGGATTAATATTGTCTTATATCTTATTAATTCGATTTAACCATATGAACTTTTATCATTATATATATCCAAGTAATCCAATTACAATAATGATAAAATAGCATTTCCTTTTGTCACATAGTTAATTTATACAAAAAACACAATGTTCTTTACAAATAGTGATGTTATGGGTCATAATTATCCAACAGGTAATGTGACCGACATAATTAATGTGACTAAAGGTAAGTAATATAATTGACGTGTATATAACACAATTTTCAGTCACTAGTGTGATTGAGGTAAAAATCTGACAATGAAGGAGGTCAAAGCGCATTATTTATGTCATAATAAATTTGGGTTGATTTTTGACGTTACGTAAGTCTGAATTTGAGAAATGTTAGTTGATTAAATTTGTAGATATATATGTTAAGTGTGTATACATATTTTCATATTGCGATTTAGAGTTAGAATTTAAGATATATAAGTATTTGAAAATCACTAGTTTGAAATCATTGCTCTCTTTAATTGTAAGGTTTACCCTTCTTTATTTTTCCTCAAAGTATATTGACAATGGATATTATTTTAAAATGAATGATTTATAAATCAATAATATGTAATTTTTTTATGAAACACTTTACATTTTAGGAGATATTAATGTTTCAAATTAAAAATAAATAAATGAATAAATAAATATATATTTTATACTTAAAAACTGTCATCTGATGGGGGTTATGATAGATTTAGTATCAGTCATTGTATGTACAGTCACATCATATGACAGACAAAAAAATCGTCACAATACATGATATTTTTTTCCCGCCATAAATCTATTATTAATCTATCACGACTCGTGATAGATTTTACCCATAATAACTCTATCACTAATTTATCACAGATGTGACAATTTATTTCTATCACGAATTTTTATTTTCTTAAAATTTATTTATATTATTAAAATATTTATACAATTTTAATTAATTAAAATAGTAAATGAAATAAAAAAATAAAAATTGCAAATTCATAAACATTAGACAATTATATATATATAAACACACACACAAAGAGATATACATGAAGTTCCAATATACCTGAACAACTATCATTAATCTAAATATCATCAAATTTACATAACACTTACCAACTCAAATATAATATCAATTATGTTTCAACACTAACTACAATTTGAAATCCATTAATAATCCAAACATCTTATAATATAATTATTGTCAGATGTAACATAACCATCTTCATTAAAACTTGGTTTGATCTTCCTTGCATAACTTTCCACATAGCTTTAACCCAACGACATCGGGCAACACCATGCTCATAGACTTTCATCGGAAAATATGAAATTAGAAATTAAAAATAAAATATACAAAATAAAGACATCACAATTGTATTCATATCATCAGTTAACTCCATCAAATAAAGTCATCCTTGAAAATAAGAGTAAAAAATTAAACCAAAACTACTCAATCATCCATCTTAGTCAGGAAGTGTAATGATGTTCCAGTGATTTGTGAATTCCCTTCAGAAAGTGCATATGGTGAATTACGAGGAAGTTTAGATTATTTTCATATAGATACTCTGATACTCAAATAGACGGTAACAAATATAAATATTTAGATCATTGGCACCAAGAACAGAGTGTAAAAAGTAATAAATAATTTGAGTATAAATTAGTAATAATTGAATGCCAATAAAAGTATTGAGGGAAAAGTTTGGAAAATACATTCTTTAAGTTATTGCATTCACTCATGTTTTCATTCTCTCAACTCATTCAAATAGCCCCTATCGTCATTCACCAATCCCTAAGCCACTATAGAACCTCATAAATGATCTGTTCAATAATTAAACACATTGGACCATTTATGAACAATTCCTACAGCAATCATATATGCTGTTAAATATGTACTGTGCACTATTAACCATTGATTTCGACTTTGTTGTGTGTGACCTTTTGGGTTCCCCTCAAGTTGGACATGAAAAGAATCCTGATAATTTAATCGAACATAAATTATCCTCCGATTAGATGGTCGTTCGATTTCAATGACCAAGGTTGACATATAGCAATATGCTAAGGCCCCTAAGTGAGAAGGAAAGATATATATACCAATTCTTTATGCGATTTACATACTATTGACCTAGGATACGGAAAGTGTCTACCCATATGGTCAAAGGTATGTTGTTGATAGTGTCATGAATTGTGCTAACCCAAGAATCTCACATGATTCTTCCGCTGTGGCCATAGTCTCAAACACTGATCACACATATCAATCGGCGAACTGGAATACTACTCTTATAAGAAAATATTATCCGAGAGAGTGGCGATTCTCTGTTGTATCTTTACAAACTTCATGTGTTTCAACAAATGACCCAATCATACCCTTATGACCGGATCTTTTGAACCTGGGAAGGAGAATGTCAAAGTTATTTGATCCACACATAAGATTGTAAAGACCTCAAGTCTAAGGACTAGTCATATAATCGATACATGAAAGTTCTCACAGACACATGAGATAAACACTCCATATGAAAACTTTCGGTGGTTAATTCGATGGACACGAGCAACTCATGTATCCATGTGATATACCAAGCGGATAGATCTCAACTAGTAACCTATGAGATCGACTACCCCACTTAAGGGCGGATCATATCATCATGCTAGTCTCTCCGCTTTGTGAACACCCAGATTATTCACAAAACTATGACTAGGAACATTTAAGAGTAATGATTCTCATAAGGCATGGAAGCCATCATCTTATTACTCTAAGGGCTTTATTACAGTGTTGATGATTCATATAAGTTATGCAAGACATGTATAATAAAGATTGCCATTTTATTAATTATTACAAATACATGTATATATAGCCATCCACAAGTTGGGTATAGGGCATATCCCTAACACATAACAACTGGTTTTAGTGCAAGTGGGAGTTTATTAGAGTGTATGACCTAAAACTAGTTATGGATGAAATGGTTTAAGGCTTAATGTTTGTAATATAGTTTATTATTTATTAATAAAAAGCATTTGTTAACTACACATTATTACATTCATATTTTATGTGTCTGTCTTAAGATATTATGTTAGATGAATATCGTTAATCCAAAAGACATTTGCGATTATGAGAGTCAATGATATTTATATATATCTCAAATTAAGTTCATGGTATAATGTGATTGTTATACAGTGTTAGGGTTGGGGCTCGGAGTGCCATTCCGGATCGTATTTATGTCCGATTCATAAATACAAGCAATTATTTTTCCATAGTATTACTAATTTTAATGGTAGCACCATTGTCTTTTATACGCTTATTCGATCTAATTGCGATTAGATTTCTGATTACGATTAGATCGAAACTGAATCTGGTTCAGTGATACGTGTATATTAGACAAAGACACTAGGGTTTACAGTATAGTACACAGTTACAACGTAGTTTGTAATTGACATTGGGAGTCAAGATTTGCTAACACGGGTCGGTTAGTAAAATCTGTTGAGACCAGTATATGTCGTATATCGTGACTTGATCCGATGGTTTATCCCAATGAACCATGAGTCTCGGGAAACTCGTATAGATAAGTAGGTGTTTATTTGATAAGACACTGAACGACTAATGGAAGGTTTCCTAATAGATGGTACACCAACATCAAAATGAACCTTTTCGAGTTGAGCAAGCATAGTGGTCCTTCAACTTGAGATACCACTGTGGATATATGAGCTATCATCCACACTTTGATGGCAGTCACGTCAACGATCTAGCCATGATCAGACCTCCGCCTATTTATTGGGTGTGAACAGATGCTCATGATATCCTGTGCGTATCAAGATATGATCTGTCAGTCCTATGTACATGGCATAGGCATCCATCACGTGTTTTCGATCTAGAAAATCTAAGGCCGTGGTATAACGTCGGAAACTAGTTCCGAGTATTATTTTATGATTGTAAATTGAAAGTCGACTGTATTATACCGAACGAATTTGACGTTCTGATCTATATCCCAAGTATAATACGGATGACCTCTGACGGATGGATTATACGTATGTTATGACCTCACCTTTTATAGTTTAGCGAGATTATCCGTGGTCGTCATAATTTACGAGTGGGTGAATTATAGACACGAAATTTACTTACGTGAGGGATAAACCTATATTTAGAGAGTCCCACAATATGAAGTGTACTCGTTGAACACTTGGACAACTCAATATGAATAATACAGATTATTCATAATACTTCATCGGATTAAATGAGTTAATTCGGATCGTTTAATCGTGAAACGATAATACATGCAATTAGGGGATTTTGTCCGCTGATAATTATTGTGTATTTGTATTTGATACATAATACGATTAGATACACATTAATTATTCATCAAATAAGATTTTGACACATGTCATAAATATATGTATTTATTATTTAATATAAATAAAATACATATATTTGAGTAAATTAATTGTTTATTTATTTAGTAGTTAAATAATTAAAAAATAATTGACTTTTCAAACCTTATCCATTTTTCATGATTGTTATGACAAATGGTGATTTTTAATTGGTTACACATGGCATCGATTTAATTAGCTCTTGTGTGTCCAATTTTGATTGGATTTCATAAAGCCTAATTAATGATTTTATTTTTTAAATAAAGAAATGACAAAAATGCCTCAATTTACCCCAAATTGACGATAATTTATTTTTTAAAAGGAAAATGTTTTCTTCTTCCACAACACACCATCTATGGCAGAAAATGAGAGAGAAAATAAGCCTTAGGATTTGTTTCATCAAATCCATGAAGACAAAAAGGGAAATCAAGAAAAAAATTTGGGATTTCAAGGGATTAAAAGGTAATCTATTTAACCCTAAGCTTAGAAATTTGAATTCTTATTTCTTGATGATTTAGAAATGTTCCAGGGTTCCTTCAAATCTGAAAAATTAGGGCTTTAGGTTGTGGATGATGGATTGGAAGTTATATTGAATTTGTGAAGTAGTTTTGGAAGTAATTAGTGTAATTATTATCTAATTTGATCAATTATTGATGAGTTCCTATTCTAGAGTGCTATGACCACTCTTATTACACCTAGAATTGTTCTTGGGTTGTTCATATGTGGTGACTTGATTTGGTGTCTTGATTAATTAGATTAATCTTGGAAATTTTGGATTTAAAGCATGAAAATTATTAATTTTGTGTTATGGATCAGATCTGGAAAATTCAATACATATGTTGATGTATTTGATGTTATATGAATGTAATGGATATTTTTTGGTAGTTGGCAAAATTACTGGAAAGTGTTTCCGACTTGAAATAAGTGAAAACGACCAAAAAGGGCGTTACCAAGTGGATTTTGAACCAACCTGGTGACGACTGTCCAAAAAGTGAGTTCATCACTGTTCGGGCAGCCCATGAACTTCCTCGACACTATTGGATCTGACCTGGGCAGTTTCCATAAGTGTCGGGTAGTCGGTTCGGTCAAAACATATTTTAGGCAATTTTGCGGAAAAACGGTTTTCGTAAAAGTTTCGCGAGTTTTCAACATTTTTTATGTCAATATTTGAAATTGAATAAATAAGTTTATACAATGTTCGTCTATACAATGTTCCGTTAGAGTATTGGACTTCCAAGGGGTTGAGCTTTGTGGCTAGTGCTGTTGGGCGCCCACTTCATACGGATCATATCACTTTATCTCAAATAAGGCTAAGTTATGCTCGAGTTTGTGTTGAAGTTGAAGCAAGAGATACTTTAGTTGGGGATTTTGAATTTGAATGGTCCAATGGTAGGTGGATTAAGATTCGGGCTGAGTTTGAATGGATTCCTATCAAGTGTTCTTCTAGTGGGGTATTTGGCCATACATTCGGTACTTGTCCTAGTAGAGTACCTAAGGATGAGGAAAGTAAGCCTAAGGATGAGGAAAGCAAGCCTTCTAAAGTTTGGATGCCTAAACCTATAGATTGTTCGGCAAGTACGAGTAAAAATAAGGAGAAGGATAAAAAATGGGTAATAGTTTCAAGGAAGAATAAGGGTAAGGGTGTGGTGAAGGCAGTTGACACTTTGCCTCATGAGGAGTTGGCTTTAGTTCTAGTTGATGTCTCTGAGATACGTTCCAAAGGTGTGGACATTATTATTGTGTTGATAAGGAAGAATGGGAATGCTCCCCTTTAGTGAGAATGCCGAATAACAAGAAGCCTTTAGATCATAGTAAGGAGTTATGTTGTACGGTGGCTTTGGAAACCAAGGATACCGGTTCTATAAATGGTGAGGAAGCCATATCTGATCTTGGTAAGGAGGCCGTAAAGGAGCAATGTGAGGATGATGTATCACCCATTCGTATTGATAACTCTTTGGCATTGAAAGCTAAAGATTCTTTAGAGAAGAAACAGTTGGGTAAGAGTGGTAAAAATAAGAAGAACTCTGGTGGTAAGAGGGGTCGGAAGAGTCATTCACCTCGTGGTGGAAGGTGGAGATGATTTGTTGTGTTGGTTTTCTCTTTATTGTTTAAATGATTTTGGTTATTGGAACATTCGGGGTCTTAATGACCCTACTAAGCAGGCTGAAGTTCGAAGGTTTTTTGTGATGAGAAGCTTTCACTTTGTGGAATGGTTGAGACTAAAGTTAAGGATGGTAATCTTCTACATGTATCTCGTGCTATTAATCCTTCTTGGAAGTTTATTTTTCAATCAGGTGTTGTTCCTTTTGGAAGAATTTAGGTATGTTGGAACCCCTCGGATGTGGATGTTATTATTATTTGGTCTTCTCCTCAAGCTATTCATTGTCGTGTTGCTTGGAGTTGTATGGTAACAGTGGTTTATGGAGAATGTAGTTATGAGAAGCGTCGATAACTTTGGGCTGACTTGGTTACTAGTGGTTGTGAGTTTGACACCTCTCCGTGGTTAGTAATGGGGGATTTTAATGCGATTTTTGATCATTCTGAGCATCATGGTGGCAGTTTGGATTGGCCTTCTTGGAAGGATGAGTTGGGTTTGTGTTTGGGCCAGGCTGGTTTGGCAGATGTTCAGTTTTCAAGTTGTAGGTATACTTGGCATAAGAAACAGATTGATTCTCCTATTTGGCAGAAACTAGATCGAGTGGTCGCTAATACCTCTTGGAGTGCTCTTTTCTTGGCTTAGTAGCTATGTTTCTACCCTCGTGAATCTCATATCATTCTCCTATGGTGGTTACTCTTTGAACCTCCATACAAGGAAGATTCCTTTTAAGTTTTTTGATTTTTGGGCTGAGCATCTATATTTTGTGACAGTGGTAGCTAAAGCTTGGGATGTAGATATTTGTGGTACTCCAATGTTTCGGTTGTGCAAGAAATTGAAGAGTGTGAAGGTGGAACTACGGAAGTTTAATTTAGATCACTTTTCTAATCTTTTTGGGAGGACCACATGTGTTAGAAAGGAGTTGGAGAGGGTGCAGAGTGCGCTACAAGAGTCTCATTCTGATCCATTTCTGCTGAGTGAAGAGGTGAGATTGTCTTTACTTTATGGAAATCTGAGTCGAGATGAGGAAAATTTCATGAGACAGAAATCCCGAGTTCAGTGGCTTAATCTTGGTGATCAGAATATAAAGTTTTTTTCCAAGCTATGAAGAATCATCATCAGAGAAGTAAGATAACTTCTATAACCACAGAGGATAATACTCGTTTGGAGGATCCTACATTATTCCAAGAGGAGATTGTGTCCTTTTATAGTACTCTGTTAGGGCCTCAGCCGAGTTTGCCAGATTTTGATCGAGATCTTCTTCACTCTACCATTACTCAGTTTGTTTCTGATGAGCAGAGAGAGGTCCTTAGCCGAGAGGTTTCAGAAGAGGAGATTAAGGCTGCACTATTTTCTTTGAAAGATCATAAGGCTCCTGGACCAGATGGTTTTAACTCAAGTTTCTTCAAGAAAGCCTGGTGTATGGTAGGTGATGATGTTATTCATGTTATTCGCTCATTTTTTATCTCAGGGAAGCTCTTGAAACAGGTGAATGCCACATCTATTGCTCTTATTCCGAAGATCCCTAACCCTTCTAAGGTCAAGGATTTTCGGCCTATCTCTTGTTGCAACACTATCTATAGATGTATCTCTAAGATTATTACAGATCGGATTAAGATTGTTCTTCCTTCCTTGGTAAGCTCCAACCAATCTGCTTTTGTGGCGGGTCGACGTATTAGTGACAATATCTTATTATGTCAGGAGTTGGTCAAGAACTATCATAGGAGTGGTGGGGTGCCGAGGTGTGCTCTTAAGATTGATTTGATTAAGGCTTATGATATAGTTTGATGGGATTTTATGTTGGAAGTGCTGAGAATTATTGGGTTTCCTGAGAGGATGGTTAGTTGGATATGAGAATGTATGACTTCTACTATATTTTCTGTTTCTATTAATGGGGAGTTGAATGGTTTCTTTCCAGGAGGTCGTGGTTTACGTCAGGGGGATCCTATGTCTCCATATCCTTTTGTTTTGGCTATAGAAGTTCTCTCGGGCTTACTTCACAAGATGACTCAAAAGCAAGGTTTCAGGTATCATTGGCGGTGTTCTAAGAATCATCTTACCCATCTCTGTTTTGTTGATGATCTCATGATTTTTTGTCGAGCAGATAAGGTTTCAGTTTCCATGGTAAGGGATTGTCTTCATCAGTTTATGAGGTTGTCTGGTTTGGTTCCTAATCCAGCAAAGAGCCAATTTTTTTCTAGTGGTATTTCCGCAGTATACAAGCACGAGTTGCTCAGCCTTTTGGGTTTTCAGGAAGGTGTGCTCCCTATGCGTTACTTGGGAGTTCCGTTGATTTCTTCAAAACTTCAGGCTTCTGATTGTAATGTCCTTGTAGAGCGTATTATTGGCCGAGCTAAAAATTGGAGTTGTAAATATCTCTCTTTTGCGGGGCGTTTACAGCTAATTAAATCAGTGCTGTTTTTCTATCCAGGTGTATTGGTCTTTATTGTTTATATTGCCAAAGACTGTAATTAGGAATGTGGAGTCTATCTTAATCTTTGGAAGGGTAGTGAGCTTGTTTCGACAGGGGCGAAGGTGGCTTGGGATAGAGTTTGTTTGCCTGTCAAAGAAGGGGGTTTGGGGATTAAGAAGCTAGAGGATTGGAATAAGGCGGCTATTACTAAGCACTTATGGTTTCTTTATTCAGGTAAGGAGTCCTCTTAGTCTACGTGGGTTCGTTCTTACTTGTTGATGGGGCGTAGTTTTTGGGAAGTTACATGTCCTAATGATTGTTCATGAAGTTGGCGGAAAATTTTAGGCCTTCGTAATTTTGTGCGTCGTATGATGAGGTTTCATATTGGGAATGGTGAGAAGGCTTTATTATGGTATGACAATTGGCACCCTCTAGGACCAATTATGGATACCTTGGGAGAGAGAGTCATTTATGATTAATGACTAGGTAAGATGGCTAGGGTGGCCGCTATTATTGATGGTAATTGTTGGCGCTGGCCAACAACGAGGTCAGCGGATCTTCTCCAATGGGCTTGTTCTATGCCCATGGATTTTGTTCCTTGTGATACGAATGAGGATGTGCTGGTGTGGGAGGATGATCATAAAGGTATTTTTTCGGTCAGAAGTGTTTGGGATGCTTTGAGGGTAAGAAGTAATCGGGTGAGTTGGTACCGAATTATTTGGTTTCCAAAGGCCATTCCAAGACATGCTTTCATGCTTTGGCTCACGATTCAAGGAGGCATTTATACTCAAGATCGGTTAATGGCTTTTGGCATTTCAGGTTGTTCTATGTGTGTGCTTTGTGGTCATTCGGGGGATGATAGAGATCATCTCTTCTTCAAGTGTTCATTTGCTTCTCAGATATGGTCGTCTATTTTGGCTAAATGTGATATAGATTGGTGCTCTCGTCACTAGATGTAGACTATTATGTGGATGAAGCAGTATAGTAGTGGATCTTTGTGTCATTTACTTGTTCGATTATCCTTTGCCGCTGCAGTTTACTTCATATGGAATGAGAGGAATGCTCGACTACATGACGAGTCTCATAGTCCATATAGAGTTCTCTTGACCAATATTATGTTTACTGTACGAACTCGTGCTAGTTTGTCACGAAATGTGAAGCTTTCATATGATAATAGATGGCTTCAACAATCTTGGCAACTATCCGACGATATTTTTTGATTTGATTTTGCTTGTCTTTAGCCTTATTGGCTTTTGTTCTGTAGCTAGGAAGGCCTGTCTTCCTTAGCTCTCTTGGGTATGCCCCTATGCTTTTGTTATTTCTTTGGTTAATATACTTACTTTATCCAAAAAAAAAGTAAAATTGATATGTTTAGAAAATGATTTAGATTAAAATTCTGCATTGGATGTAGAGTATAGCTTCCTTAGGAAAAGCCCCGCTTTTAAATATGGATGTAAAGTAACATGTATTGGATACATATTTCTTGGTCTGTCTTGTCAATACGGTTTATTGGTATTTTTCTATAAGTGCATCTGAGATCATGTTAAAGCTGTGAGGGTGTAGTTATAGGATTATTATCCATACCGGTTGCATATTGATACTGCATAAATTCAAGTGAAAGTGGAAATCATGAACGTGCCAAAGCTGTCAGGACTACACATGTAGTTTGAGTGTGTCATTGACAAGTGTAGCCTTGATACGCCTTCCTATAAATGTGCCAAAGTTGTCACAGCGAGAAATGGTTAGGACCAAAACCAGGAGTCACTGGCGAGTGATTGACAAAGAGTTGTCTACCTAATGAATATACGTAGGCAAGATCATGCCAAAGCTGTGAGTCGAAATATATGCATAGGATCCTACTCTCACTATGGAGTTCGATTTAATTATTGAATTCTTGTTGTCCGTTGGGGACTACGGTATTACGTAAAGTAGTGGGAGACACTACTGGGTTAAAAATCCATAACTAAGGCAGTGTGTAATTTTATGGAATTTACTACTTTTATTTTCTTTTCTTTCTATATTGCTTATAGAATTATGCTTCTAATACAAGGGCCAACTTGATCCTCTTCCCCAGGGATCCCAGATGAGGGAACCCTAAGAGAGCCACCGACTCCAACTACCGTACATGTATATTACTTGAATATATATGTTTTCTGACTTTACTTATGGTTATGTAGTTCTAGAATAGGTTCTAGATAGACAATAGACTTAGATATTGTTAGATTAGTTGAAACCATCGAGAACTATTGTTCCGATTTTCTTAAAAATCAAGATGGTTTGTGACTTAGTTTCTAAGTCATAGTTAGGTAATCTAAATAGATATCTTCTTTGGGATATTAATCTAGTTATAACTGTTTCTTATGTAGTAATAATTGACACGAATCAGTTCATGTCTCGAGATTATTGACTGGCATTAATAAAACCTTTAGGTATTTGTTTATCTTATAATGATATTTCTTGGCTTTAGTGACTTTTAGAAGTCACATGTCTGACACAGTTTGCTAATCAATTATTTACAATCGTGGTGAATAATTGAACGCAAATTATAAAGCTTAAGAAATGAGATACGAATAATTGTGTATAGAGAATATCGATTCTCGCAATACGACAACTGTAGGTATTGGATACCGAATCTCCTTATAACTGTTTTGATATTTGATATCAGAACTTGTGACTATTGGATAGTTACTTGTACTGTATAAACAGTTATTACATATTTTAAAGCGACTAGTAGTGTCATTAATAAAATATAAGCATTGAGAAAATATTTGGTAGAATAAATGACTTAGTATTGTGCTTTATGAGATTTTATCTTAAAAGCATTAGATGCTTGTTCCGTATGATAAATGACGGTCTGATATGAGATCACACCACATATCTTTATCCATAATGAATATTGTATTTAGGTTGTGATTAAATTTTATTTAACCAATGATCGTCATTGGACCATATATTTGTTAAACTAATGCATTAGATGTATGTAGTTTAATGAATTAGAAATTACCTTATAGAGTTTTCTTTGCTTCGTAACTCAGTTGATGAATTGTCATAACTTAGTTACATGTTTCTAATAGAGAATATGTTGAACATCTTGAATTATTCAATAACTGTCAATATATTTCTAATGAAACTCGAATAGAATATTTTGAATAGTTCAAAGATATTTTATCTGTAGTGTTGAAAACTGTATATTTAGAAATTCATTGCGCGTCTTTGAATTGTTCGAAGATGCTTGATTTGATCAAATGCATGAATTTAAGGCAATTAGTTCTGTAGTTATTTAATGAATGTGATTCTTACTCAGTATTAAACTTCTGCGATTCCAATTTGATGGAATTGGTCAGTGGGAGTTATCGAATCTTATATGATTTGATTCGTTGATATTGAGAGTTACCGAATTGGTTTTCAATGTTTTTGGGTTTATGCTCCAATAAAGCTAATTCGTCTATTTAATTAAGGTTACATTTGTTTCTACAATTACATATATGATGTGTATAGTAGAAAATTCAAATCTTGAAAAGTTTGAGATTTGAGACTTTCTTTTATATAATGGTTATATAATTGAAAGTACTTGTGCCTCAAAGGTAAGAGTGAAAGGTTTATCATTTATTCTATTTAATAGAATATTGTATTCTATTTGATAGATTATAATTTCTATGATCCCGAGTAATAAAATTATTTTGTTATTTGATGGTTGACCTTGGATGTTGACGATTGTAGAAAAGACTTGACTTAGTGAAGTCAAATGTGAAAATGATAAACTGTAATGGAAATTAATAAGATGAAAAGACCCTCAGACAACTGTCGTATAAGTCATATACGATGTCAACATTATTTACAAAGTATTTGATACGTAATAATTCTGTTGTTTTCTTATCGGGGAAAATTATCCTATAACTTATAGTGGAAGCGATATTTGATATCGATTTGGAAATTAGCATTGAACCATAGATATAGGATTATTCATGGCTTATGACGTTCAAGTTTTGAACTTGATTAGGCTTTCGTTATGAATAGTTCATAAAATGTGCAAATTATTTACGCAACAAAAGCAAAGTGAGCTCTATAAAGGTTTGACCTTTATAGTATGACAATGAGAAAGGTTATTCACAGTAGTCTATTGTAGATTCTGAAGAAGCTTGTCTCTTGTCGCACTGATTGGACAATTAAGGATCTGTCGGTTAATGTTGATATTAAACTGTATTTTGACTAAAGAATGCAAAGTGGCATTCTTGAGTGATTTCTTCGAATAATGGATCTATCTTGATTTCTTTGTTTGAAGAGTTCATTCTATAAAGGCAGTGGAGTTTGTATTCTCCTAAGATCACAATTTGATATACTAGCTTATGAAATCCATGTTCTCTGATTTTGATATCAGTTAGATTTTCTGGTTTTATCAAAGTATAGAGAATACATATTTGTCAGTATGGTCAGTGGGAGCGTACAAATTTATTTCTAGTATTATATATCCCAAGTCTTCTTTTCTCCGTGTTAGCAGGTAAGAGTCGTCTCTGTTATATTTGATATAAAGTTTTATATTAGATATAAAACTAAGAGACTTGTGAGATAATCTCATTAGTCACATATTAGATATGATTTAATAAAGGACATAATAAGACTATTTATATGACAGTTAACGTGTCTTTTATGGATATAATATTCAACTTTCGTAAAGGATGATTTCTTTATCGAAAGAAAGAATGATTGAAATGTATAATCAATCTTATACATCATATGATGATGGCGTGATTAATGCTATATTAAGTGCGATTAAAGATATTAATTTAATCGTAATTGTTACGAGTTATTTTGATATGATGTAGACCATATGATGGTTCTAGAAACATGTTCTTTATGATCTTTGAGATATTAAGATCGAGTTTCTAATTCATGGAGAATTTAGTCAGCAACCATAAGGTTAGATTAGTTTTGACCCTCATTATGACATTAGATGGTCTATGTCATATAAACTATGCAGTGCGAGTGTCACCATTGATTATACTAAATTAGTGGAATCAGTTGCAACTTATAAAGTATTGACTTATAAAGTTGCATAGTGACCTCAATGATTTGAAGTGTTGATATTAGCTTTGTGCTTGCGGTTGTCTTAAAGTATTTGGATTTGATCTCTAAATACATAAACAACTCAACAGCTAAAGCACATTACTGATATAGCGTCTGAGTCGTATTTTTGTGGAATTTGAATTCTACAAAATATGAATGATGTTGGTTAGGGAAAACGATTGGGTTTGTTGGACATACTCAATTTTTTAAGGCATGTTTACTTGTCGTTGGCTACCTCTTGAGTGCTTGTGAGCTCTTAAGGGCCATGAGTATGCGATACATATTAAGATGTGTACATGATACAATGGATTGACACTAGAGCAAGTAGGAGAAATTGTTAGGGTTGGCGCTCGGAGTGCCAATCCGGATCGTATTTATATCCGATTCATAAATACGAGCAATTATTTTTTTCCATAATATTACTAATTTTAATTGTAGCACCCTTGTCTTTTATACGCTTATTCGATCTAATTGTGAATAGATTTCTGATTACGATTAGATCGAAACTGAATCTGGTACAATATAGTGCTCAGTTACAATGTAGTTTGTAATTGACATTGGGAAATACACTATTAGTTGTATATCCTTAAATAAAGTTCATGGTCAAGATTTACTAACACGGGTCGGTTCGTAAAATCCGCTGAGACCAGTACATGTCGTATACCGTGACTTGGTCCGATAGTTTATCCTAGTGAACTATGAGTCTCGGGAAACTCGTATAAACATGTAGGTGTTTATTTGATAAGATACTGAATGACTCATGAAAGGTTTCCTAATATATGGTACACTAACATCAAAAGGAACCTTCTCGAGTTGAGCAAGCATAGTGGTCCTTCGACTTGAGATACCACTGTGGATATATGAGCTATCCTCCACACTTTGATGGCAGTCACATCAATGATCTAGCCATGATCAGACCTCCGTCTGTTCTTTGGGTGTGGACTGATGCTCATGATATCCTATGCGTACCAAGATATGATCTATCAGTCCTATGTACATGGCATAGGCATCCATCAAGTATTTACGATCTAGAAAATCCATGGCCGTGGTATAACATTGGAAACTAGTTCCGAGTGTTATTTCATGATTGTAAATTGAAAGTCGACTGTATTATACCGAACGGATTTAACGTTCTGATCTATATACCATGTATAATACGGATGGGCTGTGACGGAGGGATTATATGTATGCTATGACCTCGCCTTTTATAGTTTAGCGAGATTATCCGTGGTCGTCATAATTTACGAGTGGGTGAATTATAGACACGAAATTTTCTTACGTGATGGATAAACCTAAACTTAGAGAGTCCCACAATATGAAGTGTACTTGTTGAACACTTGGACAACTCAATATGAATAATACGGATTATTCGTAAACTTCACCGGATTAAATGAGTTAATTCAATCGTTTAATCGTTAAACGATAATACATGCAATTAGGGGATTTTGTCCGCTGATAATTATTGTGTATTTGTATTTGATACATAATACGATTAGATACACATTAATTATTCGTCAAATGAGATTTTGACACATGCCATAAATATATGTATTTATTATTTAATGTAAATAAAATACATGTATTTTTGTAAATTAATGGTTTAATTATTTAATAGTTAAATAATTAAATAATTGACTTTTCAAACCTTATCCATTTATCATGATTGTTATGACAAATGGTGAGTTTTAATCGGTTACACATGGCATCGATTTAATTAGCTCTTGTGTGTCCACTTTTGATTGGATTTTGTAAAGACTAATTAATGCTTTTATTTGTTAAATAAAAAAATGACAATAATGACCCAATTTACCCCAAATTGACGGCAATTTGTTTTTAAAAAGGAAAATATTTTCGTCTTCCACAACACACCATCCATGGCTGAAAATGAGAGAGAAAATAAGCCCGAGGATTTGTTTCATCAAATCCATGAAAAAAGAAGGAAAATCAAGAAAAAAGTTTGGGATTTCAAGAGATTAAAAAGTAATCTACTTAAAACTAAGCTTAGAAATTTGATTTCTTGTTTTTTGATGATTTAGAAATGTTCTAGGGTTCCTTCAAATCCGAAAAATTTGGGCTTTAGGTTATGGATGATGGATTGGAAGTTATATTACATATGTGAAGTAGTTTTGGAAGTAATTAGTGTAATTATTGTTCAATTTGATCAATTATTGAAGAGTTTCTATTCTAGAGTGTTATGAACACTCCTATGGCACCTAGAATTGTTCTTGGGTTGTTCATATGTGCTGACTTGATTTGGTGTCTTGATTAATTAGGTTAATCTTGGAAATTTTGGATTTAAAGCATAAAATTGTTAATTTTATATTCTGGATCAGATCTGGAAAATTCAGTGCATATGTTGATTTATTTGATGTTATATGAATATAATGGATGTGTTTTGGGAGTTTGCACATTTTCCGGAAAGTGTTTCATACTTGAAATAAGTGAAAACGGCCAAAAACGGTGCTACCGGGTGGATTTTGAACCAACCGGGTGACGGCTATCCAAACGGTGAGTTCATCACTGTTCGAGCGGCCCATGAACTGCCCAAACACTATTGGATCTGACCTGGACAGTTTCCATAAGTGTCGGGTAGTCAGTTCGATCAAAAACGTGTTTTAGGTAATTTTACGGAAAAACGATTTTCATACAAATTTCGTGAGTTTTCAACTTGTTTATGTTAATATTTGATACTGAATAAATAGATTTAGGTGAAATATGAATAAATTATTCATATTAGATATTGAATAATTTATTCGGTATTTTGAAAAAGTTTTAAAATACGATTTCGCTCGACCCGTGCTTCATTTGCGCCCATCTCCCAAAATCCCAACATACAGGACAATAATATATCACTTGATTAATATTATTATGTGTCGCCTAGATTGACATATGATGTTAATAGAATGGATGATGAGTCTCATATCATAAGGACACATACAATAGATGAAATATCGAATACGACTACAGAAACGTAAGATCATATGGTAATATTATCTAAGGTCATTGATTTTTGTAATAATACATTAGTGTCGTCATATCCTCTGACTTGAGATCATATAATGGCTTGTGCGATAGTACTCTAGGTTCACTAGTATATCCTCATTCGATTATCCACGTGCTTTGAATAAATGCTAGATGGCCTTGAGCGATTGACGTACGAAGTCACGTATGCTTTAAGATGGGATCTGATAGGTTTGATAATAAAAATTAGATACGTTTCAAGGAAACTCAAAATTATGGATACAAGTCTTTGGCCAAAGGAATCGATATCTTAGAGATATCAAATCCACAAGATAAAGTTTAAAAATATGTCGAGTATAAGGGTTTGACCTTACCATGATCCCATACTCAATAACAAACATAAATATCGGAAGGAATGAGATGACATGCTAGAAGTGTATTCTAACAGGTTAATATGTTTTCCCACTTCATTTATCGACTACGGGTCATGGCTTGCTGTTAGGCGATTTACCATAGTATGTGGAATATCATAGAGATGAAATATTAAAGTGTTAATATTATTCCACTGTTACTTGATAATGAATCTAGAATGGTTGCACAATATATTTCTCGTCTATGCTACAATTTCGAGGATGTTTATTAAAAGTTAATAAATGATTATTTTGGCGTTTCCTAATTGAATTAGAATATTCGGAATATTTCGGAAATATTGATTTGATTAATAAATTCAAAATAAAAAATTAGATTTAATTATTTAAATAAATATTTGATATTTACATTAAATAAATTAAATACAATTTTAATTAACTGTTAATTAAAATTAAGTAAGTCAAATTAATTAATTAATAGTTAATTAATTATTATGCCAAAATAATATTTAATCTTGTAACGACCGCTAGTTTTACTACTGTCCACAGTGATATTATTAGGTAAGGAATGAAGGCATATAACGTAAAATAAACTATGATTAGACTCAAAAATATTCACCGAATGATTTTTGGAAACGATCGGTAAATTTCTCGAAGTCCCGAGACGAGGCTGTACTGTATATCTTTGGGCAGCCCATAGTATTTTAGGAGTAACTTTTTTGTATGAACTCCGATTTTTGTGAATTTTATGTCGTCGGAAAGCTGAGATCGAGACCTACAACTTCCACGTTGGATATTTTCCCAAATTCGAACCAGAACTGATCGAAAATACTGATCGAAAATATAAGTCAAAAGATGAAGATGCCAGGAGATGAAGAGGGAAGAAGTGGGAGAGAAAGATAAAGAGAGGAAGAAAGAGAAAGAAGAAGAAGAAGAAGAAGAAGAAGAAGAAGAAGAAGAAGAAGAAGAAGAGAAGAAGAAGAAGAAGAAGAAGAAGAAGAGAAGAGAAGAAGAAGAAAGAAGAAGAAGAAGAAGAAGAAGAAGAAGAAGAAGAAGAAGAAGAAAGAAGAAGAAGAGAAGAAGAAGAAGAAGAAAAGGAAAAAGATGAAGAAGAGAAGAGGATTAGCAAGCTTGGAAGAATTAGAGATGAAAGAAACAACAAAAGAAAGTAAAACCTATTTGACCCAAACCTTGTTTTGATTAATTTTGAAAGTATAATAGTAGAATAAAGATGATAGCATGATGTGGGATGCAATTTGGTGACATAAATATAGGAAGTATGATTCTTGAATTAATACTTAAATTCCAAGTTATGAGATTTTGATAAATTAATGTTATGGTAATTGTAGTGGCATGCTAGAGATCTTATATTAATGGGTTATAAGTAAAGAAGTTGGTTATTAAGTTAAGTAGTTAAAGTTTTGATAGTTCAAAGGTTTTGTTAGTAATGATGGTGGTAAGAATAAATGAGTAGTTAATGATATTATGTGTGGCATATGATGTGGTTAATTAGTAAAAAAATGATGTTATAGAGTAAGTGTTTGAGTTGGAAAAGTTTAAAGATTAATTTAAGAGTGATGGATTAAGAATAAATAAGTAGTTAATGATATTAACTTGGTAGGGATGGTTGTTTTGAATATTGTATAAAGTCTTGAATGATGTTAGTATGTGATGGTTGTGTAAATGGGGGTAGAATTACCTAAGTTTATAAGAATGAGGAATTTAAGAAATGCGACATAATGCCACACTCAAATTAATCAAAGAAAATAAGAAACATTCTTATGTTATAAGGAGTGTTTAAGATAATGAAAATTTTGTTGGAGGATTAAAAAAAATTAAATGAGAAGGCGAAATAAGAAAGTTAAGTAACGGTGTTGGTTTGGGATAAGTTCTGGACAGGCTGTGGTTTTTCGGTTATAACTTGAGTTTTGGGTATCCGTTTGATAAGCCGTGAAATTCTTAGTAAACTAGAAACATAGAGGAATAGCATATTCAAAATTCAGAATTTTTAGACTTAAGATGGAATCGTACCAAATTTTCAAACTTAGCCGCACTGCAGTGAATTACTGATTATGTGGTAATAGAACAAGGTGTAAAGAAAATTTTATAATTTGCGTTCTAGGAATTGAAATTAAGATCCATAAAATTCTAGATAAACTAAACATATAAAGTAGTAACATATCCAAAATTTAGAATTATTGGACTTAAGACGTGACTGGGCCGAATTTTTAAAGTTAGGCAACCTGCTGCCCCTACGTCCAGTTTTCAGTTTGGACAACCGCTGAGCTTCAGTTTATAATTGAGTTTATGACGTCAGAATTGAGATCCGTAAAGACCATAATAAACTAAATACATTAAGGACCATTTGTAACATCCCAGATTTTCGGGACTTTTCTAGAAGATTCCCGGACTGATGTTATAGTCTCGGATCAAGATAATAATAAAGAAATAAGAGTTCAAGTGATGATATATGAGTTGGAATAATTTATTAAGAATATTCGTCGCGTTGGAAAACGCTTGGGATTAAAAGTCAGTTATGAGATTTTTACTATACGAGTAAAGTTTACTATTTTGACCACAGAATTAGCAAACGAACTCCGATAGAGTTGATTCTTGAACCATCAGACTCGTTTTTCAGAGACGAACAACTTTCTTGTTGAACACTTTTTGAAAATCGTGCCAGAAGGGCTTCAAAAGTGATGATTTCCAAAAATAATTTTCCGAGTGAGGGCATTTTAGTCATTTTCGGATTTTAGATATTTGTTTTATTATTATTATTATTATTATCAGCAGCCTAATACAGAAAAGGAACGAAAAAAAAGAGAAAGTCAGAGAGGGATCGAAGGGAGAGGGAGAGAAAGATGGATGCCTTGCACCGGCGGCCAACGGACGGCTTCACGCCGGCGTCTGGTGCGTCCGGTCACGGCGCACATGTCAGTGGCCGGCGCCGCCTGAGGAAGCGCCGGAATCAGCGAGGAATGGAGGAAGAAAGTCACGGCCATGGGTTTCTCGATCCTGGCTCATCGGTTCATTTCACGGCCCGAGCCACCTACCAAATCGAAGCTCTCGGAGAGTACTATAAGTATGTGGAGTCGTTTCACCGAACAACGACCACTTACATGCGAAACGAGGAAGAAAACGACGTGTGAATAGTAGACCTATGATGAACAGTAACTCCGATCGGAATTCCGATGACACCAGCACGTTCGTATGGCCGATGGGAGTCCGAATATGTCCTCGGAATTTCGGTACGACTCTCCGTTTAGAATGTGTTATTTAAAGTGTAATGATTTATATTCGGATGTTTCCAGTAGTCCCGTAGTTTAGCGAATTAGCATGAAATGAATTGGATGTATTTTAATATGTTAAAACGATAAATGTGGTAGAATCCGGGGAGAAATGGATTAGATTTGATCGATCCGGTAGAATTAGCGAGTTTCCGGTAAAACAGAGTTTCTCGCGCGACTGAGTTTAGATGATCGTAATTATGGGGATGATATAAATATGGTATTGCGAGGGTAATTAAGTTATTCTGGATAAGTTCGGAGGGTTTGAGACCCTTCTGTAGCGTTTGCGGAAAATTTTCAGAAAGATTTACCCCAAACGCGTAAAACGAGAATCTAGGCTATCTAGCTAGTTGGAGTAGTATAGAAAGATATGTATTAGAGTAATGAAGTTCGAATCGTAGTATTAGAAATGATTCGTGTATTCTGGAGAGGTCCGGAAGTTTTTATAGATGAGTTGAAAGTTCCGCAAATAACGGTTCTGACCTTGTGTTATCATTGTTTTGGCAGATCGGACCAAGATTACGAGTGATCACCTAGCCAGGTAAGTAATCCATGCGATGATTACTTGTGATGTATTTTGACTGGATTTAAATAATAAATAAAATTTACAAATATATGTGTAAATATGAGACCAGATATATATATATATATATATATATATTCATATGTATGAGTATGTAAGTAGTAAGAAATCAGCAAACCTAAGATTGAAAAGTATAAAAAATGACAAGTATAGGCATATACATAAACCGTGAGCAGATGTTTATAAATATAATATAATGAGACTTGGGTTTGGGGATTGTAGAAAACTACACCCTAGGGAATGAGACTAGTGATATGAATGAAAGTATGTTATTTATGCATTACATAAGAATTTTAGTACGCATGAGTAAATATGAACTAGTAAGTATATAAATTGGCGTGATTAAATATGTATGTGTGTATAAGGATGGTATGAATGCAAAGGTTCAAGTTCATACGAGAGTGAGCATATATATATATATATTTAGCAACATGAGCATAGATACATGTATATAAGATGAGAGAGAACATAACTGAGTAGTGTAAGCATTGCATGAGAATATATGTAAGTTTTGACATGAGATTCTTGAGCACAAGTTGATATTTAGGAAATGGTAAAGAAGTTTGAAAACTAAGAATTTGAAATCCGTATATGTTTGAAGTCCGATATAGTAAAAGAGCTTCGATATCGTGTGTGTAAGCATAATTATGGAATTAGTAAATTAGTATGAGAAGTGTTTGCATATACATTCTTGTGGCATGAATGCATGAGACTTGTGGTCATGAGTTCGCATAACAGTGATGAATATGAGAAAGTAAGAATGTGATAATATAAGTAACAATGTTTATGGGAAAACGTGTTATGGTTATATGTATACTAGTATGAAATACATGCATTACATGAATATGATAGTGAAATATGAGCATATAGTAAAGCATGGCTAAGGTAAAAAGGATCATGAGAAAGCATTTGCATATGTGTGTGTTAAGTTTTCAGCAGTTGAGCAAACGATAAGAATGTTTTCAAAGATTTCAAAAGTTTCAAATGTTTTGAAAGATAATGTATTTCAGAAAATGTTTTCTTTCAGTTTTGAGATACCGTATATAGTTTCATGTTTTCGGGGCATGAGGTAAAACCTCACTCCAGTATATAACTATTAAAGTTGGAATTGACGGTTACAGAGAACATGTGCACATGTAGGGCCAAGATGGCGGCTTAGGATCGTGTACCTGGTCCCTAGTGGTGGCTACACTGCCAGTTGAGTTTTTATCCTGGGTGTAGAGCTCGACGTTGCCTGTTGAGTTGTTGTCCTGGGCATCTAGTACTATCAGATTTTCAGCGATGCTGCCCGTTGAGTTGTTGTCCTGGGCATCAAGTATTTTCAGTTTTCAGTATACAGTTTTCAGAAATAAGTTTTTTTTTTTTTTTTAATAAATAGTTCTTTTAAAATTTTCAGATCTCCAGTATAAAGTTTTCAGATTTTCTGTATCCAGATTTCAGAACTCAGTTTTTAGTAAACAGTTTTCAGAAAACAGGTTTTTGAAACAGGTTTCAAAAGTAGAGATTTAAAGGATGTTTTCAGCAAGTCTAGTTTTATAAAGAGATTTTTAGAAAGAGTTTCAGAAAACAGTTTCCAGGAAACAGTCTTCTAGAAAAGATTTTCAAGAAGTATCTTCTAAATTATATTACATATTAAAGTTTAATGATAGTTCACAAACTATGCATATAAATCATACATGCTAGTTATCATTTGAAAGCATATAGTTGGCATTAATACATGTGACATGTCTGTATCAGTATGCATAGATGGTTAACTTTGTGTATAGCATGTTCATATAAAAATAATATTTTGAAAATTACGAGTGCATAGTAGCATGATCTTATTTAATTGTATCAATGATGAAGGTAGTAGTTTTATGCTTACCTAGAAAGAACATATTATAAGAATGCCAGATAATAATGAAATGATAACATATACATGATTAGTGATATTGGATTAAATGACTAACAAGAATAATATTTTATTTGTCCGATCGGTTGATATTTCAAGATAGCGTAAGAGAGAAAGTTATAACAAATACCTGAACCAAATTAGTAACGGTACATAAAGTAAGTAGAATTCAGTGTAGTGTATCAATAGCATGATGGAGCTTAATATGTTGATGACATAAGAATTGGATATATATATATGTATTATAGATGTTTGAAAGTGTAAACAGCAAACGGAAATTTTGCAGGTGGTCATCAGTTAAAGGTACAGTAACAAAATGACAGGTTTGTGAAATGAATAAGAAATAGACAATTAATTCAAACTTTTAAGCTTTTGCATGGTTACTTACTGAGTCATTATGACTCACACCGTATCAATTTGTAGTTTTGCAGGTCAGTGGCAGTCATTTAGAACCAGCAGGATTTCAGTGAAGACTTTGAAGATAGTGGATCTGTTGGTTTCTATGATTAGTCCCAAGACTATAATGAACAATGAAACATGAATGAATAACGAAGAAGTATGGCGGAAACACACTAACATCGATCGGTTAAGGATGTGTTGATGAACAAAAATTCCTCCTCCAAGTTGTCCAAGATTCGGCCAAGAGAGACTAGAAGCTCCAAGCTTTGTTTCAATTTTTCCAAGCCCTTGGATAGGTTTCCCTATCACCTCTTGATGATCCTTGAAGAGTGCTAGCCCTTAGTGAATTTTTGCAAAAAAAAAAACATCACACTTTTCTTCACAAAATATTGCTAAGAAATGAAGAAAATGGAGAGCCTAAAACATGTTCAGGTTTCGGCAATGGGAGAGAGAAGAGAAGATGAAAATTTGATTTCAAAAATCAATTATTATTGTTTCAAAAATAATTGTAAATGATATACCAAACCTTGGTTGGTATATGTCTTTCACCTCACTTGATTTGGAGTGTTTTACACTCTTTAACCAACCCACCAAAACCCATCAAGCTAAAGTGACAAGTGATGTGATGGTTGATGTGACATATGGGCCCCACTCAATTTCGAATGCGAGTGGGCCCGTAAGCACTTCAGGGCTCAGGTTTGCTAATTCCGAATTAACGAACTTCCGTCGCGACGTTATTTAAATCAAATTTAATTAAATAATTTTAGCAAAATTACTATTCACGTCGCTAACGAATTAATTCTAAATTAACTCGTTTGCCCGAATTAAAATCTAATTTTAATTCCGCTTTGAAATCTAATTTTGAATAATATATCGAATATATTATTTTAATGATTAATTCCAAATTAATCTTTCTCTCTCTTCAAATAGTACTTTATCCAAGATAAAGTCTTTCCGTAATTAATCCCAGATTAATTAAGTTCGAATCATACGTCATCGGTGAATCTTCAGGAAGCGACCCAAGAGATCCCTGGATATGTTAGCAGTAAATACGGTCGTCGGACTATCCGAACACGTACATACCTCGTACTATATTTTTACCGATTTACGAGACAAGGTTGGCTTCTAGCAAAGCACCATGCCTACCCAATTCTCCAGAAATATTATTACTGGAATATACGATCTTTATCAGGCGTAGTATACCGTAGTACTGCTTATTGCGATCCAGTATTTGATGTCACGTGCAAGGCATGGGGCTGGAATAGTGTCTGCCCCGTACGAAGCACATATCGGATATCGAGCAACTAGTCTTTTTGAATCGGATAATCATGACCTTGTCATATTATCCCGATGGTTGCAACACTATAGAGAACCAGTTCCGAATCCCTGCGTGATCATCATCTACATATGTCTGAAATGATACTTCCGTCTTGACATCACATCCAATACACTATGATTCCCAATAAACCCAGCAGAGGTGTACACATAACCTGTTAAAGCCCTGGACGACCAAAACCAAAGTTTACCGATTGTCGCAAGTACTAGCGATGTAAGTCTCAGGTTAAGACCAAATACACCTACCCTGATGCGGACTCCCATAGACACATATATATACTACCAATGGGATTCCGCTGGGTCTATCCAGAGCGAACCTGTTTTCCGTACCATCGGTAAAACACAACCTCCTATCGCACTTGCATAAGTATCCTATACTTAAACATATGAGAACTATGTCGTTATGCCCTCACAACGCGCACAAGCGCAATACTAGTCTATGCCGCATTATCGATGTCTAATCTCGATAATACTACGACTAGGGACATTTAATGATTAAACCTTTATGGATTGATACTGTCTCATATCATCTCAATCCGAAACTAATCATAAGGACTTTTACCATTTGTATATATCAAAGTAAATGAATCACAAAACGGTAAAAGGTAATTTCATTATAACATAGTTAATTTTGTACAAAAAAACACAATGTCTTTTACAAACAGTGACGCTATGGGTCATAACTGTCCAACAATCTCCCACTTGGCCTATAGCCAGACACTCAAGCATCTAATACCTGAACTATGTACATGTCGCTCAAACTTTTGCTGAGGAATCGCTTTCGTCAGCGGATCTGCCATGTTGTCATATGATGCGACCTTCTCGACCTTCACATCGCCACGATGTATGATCTCACTAATCAGATGGAAATGTCGAAGAACATGCTTGGATCGTTGATGAGACTGCGGTTCCTTAGTCTGCGCTATAGCCCCGTTAATTTCACAATACAATGGAACGGGCTCAGCTGCTAACGGAACTACTCCTAATCCAATTAGGAATTTTCGGATCCAAACTGCTTCCTTTGTTGCTTCAGCTGCAGCAATGTACTCCGCTTCAGTTGTTGAATCGGCTACAGTCTCTTACTTCGAAGATTTCCAGCTCACTGCTCCGTTATTCAAACAAAATATGTACCCGGATTGCGACTTACAGTCGTCTTTGTAGGTTTGGAAACTTGCATCGGTATACCCAGTTACCTCAAGTTCTCCATCTCTATAGATTAAGAAAGCATCCTTAGTTCGTTTAAGATACTTTAGGATATTCTTAACCACCATCCAGTAACCTTCACCTGGATTGGCCTGATAGCGACTACACATGCTCAAAGCATATGAGACATCAGGTCGCGTACATATCATGGCATACATGATCGATCCGACTGCCGAGGCGAACGGTATCCGACTCATGTTGTCTCTCTCATCTTGAGTTTTAGGACATATGTCCTTAGATAGATAGACACCATGTGACACTAGCAACAGTCCCCTCTTGGATTGATTCATGTTGAATCTCTTCAATACTTTGTCAATATACGTGCTCTAGGAGAGTCCAAGCAGCTTTCTAGATCTATCCCGGTAGATCTTTATTCCCAGAATAAAGGATGCTTCTCCCAGATCTTTCATGGAGAATTTCAATGAAAGCCAAGCTTTCACCGACATTAGCATGGGAATGTCATTGCCTATAAGCAATACATCGTCAACATAAAGGACAATAAAAGTCAGTGCTCTCCCACTAACTTTTTTGTATACACAAGGATCATCTTCGTTTTAAATGAAATCATATTCTTTTATGATCTCATCAAAACATTGGGTCCATGACCGCGATGCTTGCTTTAGTCCATAGATGGACCGATTTAACTTACAAACCTTGTTTGCAAGTCTAGGCACGATAAAACCGTCAGACTGTTGCATATAAACATCCTCCAAAAGGTTTCCGTTAAGGAAATCGGTTTTAACGTCCATCTGCCATATCTCGTAATCGAAATATGCAGCAATTGCAAGCATTATCCGAATGGATTTAATCATGGCAACGAGTGAGAAAGTTTCGTCGTAATCGACACCATATTGTTGACGATACCCCTTCACTACAAGCCTAGCTTTGTACATTTGTACGTTGCCATCCATGTTAGTCTTCTTCTTGAAGACCTATTTGCATCCAATAGGCTTTACGCCTTCTGATGCATCAACTAGGGTCCAAACTTGGTTGGTGTACATGGAATCCATTTCGGACTTCATGGCTTCTTGCCATAAAGTGGAATCGATATCTTGTATCGCTTCCTCATACGTAGCCGGTTCGTTATCCTCTATGAGATTAATATCTACATAAGGTGAGATCAGGAACCCATACCTCTCAGGTTATTTCCTGACTCTCTCCGACCTACGCGGTCCTTGTGTAATAGAAGATTGTGGTACAGTCTCATCCCGGATGGACTATTCTTGTTCCGTTGAGGATTCTATGCCAGGAACTGTATCACTACGATTTTCATCAAGTTCTACTTTCCTCCCACTAACCACTGCATTTAGGAATTCCTTCTCAAGGAAAACCGCATGTAGAGCAACAAATACTTTGTTCTCTCGTGGGTGATATAAGTAATATCCTTTGGTTTCCCTAAGATATCCTACGAAAAGGCATTTATCCGATTTGGGTTCAAGTTTGGTACATTCCAAATGCTTGACGTATGCCCAGCATCCCCAAATCTTCAGGAACGAGAAACCGGTTTCTTTCCAGTCCATATCTCATACGGAGTCTGTTGAACAGACTTTGACGGAACCTTATTCAAAATAAGAACTGCACTGTTTAATGCATATCCCCAGAAGGAAATAGGTAGCTCAGTGCGACTCATCATAGACCTTACCATATCCAACAAAGTACGGTTTCTCCGTTCGGACACACCGTTTAATTGCGGTGTTCCAGGAGGAGTCCACTGTGAGAGAATACCATATTCTTTCAGGTAATCTAGAAACTCATTGCTCAAGTATTCCCCACCACGGTCCGACCGTAATGTCTTAATACTCTTGCCGGTCTGTTTTTCAACTTCGTGTCGAAACTCTTTGAATTTCTCAAAAGTTTCCGATTTTTATCTCATAAGATACACATAACCATAACGCGATGCATCATCCGTAAAGGTTACGAAGTATTCATATCCACCTCTAGCCTGGATAGACATGGACCCACATACGTCATATGAATTTGGATCAAATCCGTCCAAGTACCCACTCTTCGAAAGTGTGGATATGCGAGTCTTGTTTATGTGTCCCAGACGACAGTGCCACATATAGGTTTCATCTTTGTTACTCATTTTGAGCCTTTTGTTTGTTATATTTTATGTTGGAGATAGATTTATATTCAAAATATAAAGACCATTATTTGCAACAGCAGTGCAAATTTCTACATCATTTTTATATAAGTAACACCCAGTGTTTCTAAATACAAAAGTATACCCACATTGGGTTAACATAGATACAAATATAATATTCCTAGTCAAACTAGGTACATAATAATAGTCATTAAGTTCAAGTACATACCCCGAGGGCAGTTCCAAAACAAAAGTACCCACGACCAAAATAGCAACATGTGTCCCGTTTCCAACACGCAGATCAATCTCCTCTGAAGCCAGTTTCTTGCTAATCTGTAGATCCTGCACATCAGTACATATATGAGTACCACAACCAGAATCAAATATCCAATTTTTTAAAACTAGAAGTAGCCATGTTTATTTCAATAACAAACATACCTAAGGCCGGTGTCTTGCCCGTCTTTATCTCCTTCTGGAGCGCCTTGTACTTGCGGCAGTCACGCTTCCAGTGACCCCGCTTGCCGCACTGGAGGTAAACATCCTTAGATTTGTCCTTAGGCTTCCCGGAAGCCTTTGACGATTTGGCCTTGCCCTTTCTTTTATGCTTCTTCTTCTTCACACCTCCAGTTGCCTTGGGCCCAGCCCCCAGTGTCTGAGATGTCGAAGCAAAGTGCGTATCGCGCTTGTTGCCCTTGAGAAGCTCATTCTCAGCTTCCTTGAGAGTAGACAACAACTCTCCAAGAGTATCATCAGTGTTCATCAAATTATAGTTTATGATGAACTGTCTCTAGGAGTCGGGGAGAGATTGCAAGACCATATCTATGGTAATCTCAGCCTCAAAGACTATCCCTATAGTAGCTAGCTCATCTATGTCAGCAATCATCTGTGCCATATGGGACTCAACAGACATGCCTTCTGACATGCGTGAACGGAAGAGCTTCTTAACTAACTCATATCTTTGCGACCTCTTATTAGATCGGTGAAGATCTTGCAACCTCGCCAACATGTTATAAGGATCCAAGTCCTTGTTTTTTCGACGGAAATGCTGAGTCATGGAAGCAAGAATAATACACTGAGCAGTGTCACAATCATCACTGTGAGTCTTCCAAAATTCCAGCTCAAGTGTCTGATCAGGTGTGGGTTTAGGCCCAAGAGGTGTCTGTATGGTGTACAACAGCCTCTCGACTCCAAGGACAATCCTTATATTCATTTCCCAATCGGCAAAGTTCGTGCCCTTAAAGACATTCTCGCTCATGATAATGTCTTGGACATTTCCCTTTCCAGTCATCTTGACTACGATAGTCCAACTATCTAGTCAATGATATTTTGGGTAAAGTCTAACTGTTACAAGAAAAATAACATTGTATTAGTCCAACTAATAAAATAATTTTGACGAAATGATTTGAAAGCTCGTAAAGCTAAGTATCTGAATGAAATTACAAATTCAATACTAGCCTCCCACTATTTTTTGGCGAGCCTCTAACCCTCTGTCGAGTACTCGGGAAACCTAGTTTCCTAGTGGGCTAGGATCCCGTTAAATAACACACAACCTTGACTTTGGCCAACAAGCTGTATGATATTTAACTAGGTAGATCTCGAAGATCAATTGGATCTCATCCAATTCCTAGATCCGGTAGGTGGACATCCAAGTCCGAAACATATATACAATTCATATGCCAATGTATCCAATACATTTTCCTAACCTTTTTCCTCTAAATCAACTAAGCCTTGGCTTTGGCATAACAAGCTTAATGATTCCAGTTAAGCGGAACCTATTGACATGGAAAGTTTCTTAATCAATGTCGATGGACAAGAAGTGATCTTGACTTTGGCCAACAAATCACGACTTGGACAGGACACCGATATGAAACAAAACTCTCATGATTCAAACACATCCGCAATTGACAAAGGCCTTGACTTTGACCAACAAACCAATGCCAATTTTGGATCTTGAGTAAGAATCACTCAACGGAAGGAAAAATCACTTAATATTATTTTGAGGGTTTTTCACGTAAATTGGCAACCAATTTATTATCTTTGTTAAGGTCTTATCATACACCCTCAAGTATGCTTCTAAAACATAATAAGGCGCGGAAAGTAAATTAATAACGATATGCGGATGGATATTTAAACAGATTGTTCCTAAAACAAATTGCTCCATTTCCTCTCCCTGGCTAGCACTATTTTACTTCTACCCAATTACATAATACAATAATAGAAACCTCATTGCAATGAGGGGAATTAGGTGAGAAGATAATACAAAGAGATAATAAGAGATAAGGCTGGACACGTAGGTCCAATTTATAAATTCCAAATTTACAATAATTTCCAAAATTACCCTTTCCCTTCTAATATCCATCCCATATACGCTATTCATTCGACACATCCATATATTCATTCATAGCATGCAATTACAACCAATCTAATCCAATTAATTAGTCTTTAATTATGTGACCATCCAATGTTCAAACAACGATTTGATTTTGCGCGAGTCCAACTCGTTTGTGAATAAGCACTCAAAGTACGAATTCTTGAATTATATCGAACTACTTGTTAAATCTAATTTAAGTCGTATTCAATACTAATTTTATTATTTAATTCCAAATTAAATATTTACACTTTTAATGTGCTTTAATGACTTAGATTCCAAATCTAATCTTATCGGGTCTCAAAGCCCAACTAACATCCAATGTTCATTTAATTAAAGTCCAATGGGCTTTCAATTGATTTCATAAGGCATGGGCTTTGGTCAATGTGGGTCAAACCCAATCACCAAGCCCAAGTAAGGAATCACCCCCATTTTCCATAAAATCAATATCAAGCCCATAAGGCCCAATTAAACTTTAAAGCCCATTTATTACATTTGGACTTAATGGAATGATTTAGACCCAATTTGGATCCAATCCAATCCATTATGCCCAAATATAATAATTTCAAGCCCAATTCAAAATTAAGCCCATTAACTAAATTTCGAAATTTCAAATTTTATAACTTAATTAATTAAAGTGTAATACATCAATTAATTAACTAAATCAATATTTCCAAAATACAATTTAACCAATTAATTATGTATCTAATAATTCAATTATTGTCCAACAACTTTTGAATCAAAATCAAGTCCATACATGCCCAAGGAGCTCTCGACCAAGGTGATGAATTTTGTCCGATTTCATTTTCAATCCGATCGAATTAAAAATCGACATTTCCTATTCGTTTCAAGTCATCCAATGATCATCAAAATAAAAAATTCCAAGAGCCTAGGGTAACCTTAGTATTCCGCCCAGCCTAATGGTGGGGTAAATTTCGATCCAATCACAATTTGTTGAAATTGATCCAATCACATCTCATTTTATCAACATACAAGCATACTCAACCATTCAATTTAATCAAATCATGCTCACATGGATTTTCTCCAAATTTTACCATAATAAATTTCATGCTCATTATAGGCTCAATGATACCATTGTTGGTTTCTATGATTAGTCTCAAGATCATAATGAACAATGAAACATGAATGAATAACGAAGAAGTATGGCGGAAACACACTTACATCGATCGATTAAGGATGTGTTGATGAACAAAAATTCCTCCTCCAAGTTGTCTAAGATTCGGCCAAGAGAGACTAGAAGCTCTAAGCTTTGTTTCAATTTTTCCAAGCCCTTGGATAGGTTTCCCTATCACCTCTTGATGATCCTTGAAGAGTGTTAGCCCTTAGTGAATTTTTGCAATAAAAACTTCACATTTTTCTTCACAAAATATTGCTAAGAAATGAAGAAAATGGAAAGCCTAAAACATGTTCAGGTTTCGGCAATGGGAGAGAGAAGAGAAGATAAAGATTTGATTTCAAAAATCAATTATTATTGTTTCAAAAATAATTGTAAATGATATACCAAACCTTGGTTGGTATATGTCTTTCACCTCACTTGATTTGGAGTGTTTTACACTCTTTAACCAACCCACCAAAACCCATCAAGCTAAAGTGACAAGTGATGTGATGGTTGATGTGACATGTGGGCCCCACTCGATTCCGAATGCGAGTGGGCCCATAAACACTCCGGGGCTCGGGTTTGCTAATTCCGAATTAACGAACTTCCGTCGTGACGTTATTTAAATCGAATTTAATTAAATAATTATGCCTAGCAAAATTACTATTCACGTCGCTAACGAATTAATTCTAAATTAACTCGTTTGCCCGAATTAAAATCTAATTTTAATTCCGCGTCGAAATCTAATTTCGAATAATATATCGAATATATTATTTTAATGATTAATTCCAAATTAATCTTTCTCTCTCTTCAAATAGTACTTTATCCAAAATAAAGTCTCTCCACAATTAATCCATGATTAATTAAGTTCGAATCATACGTCATCGGTGAATCTTCGGGAAGCGACCCAAGAGATCCCTGGATATGTTGGCAGTAAATACGGTCGTCGGACTATCCGAATAGGTACGTACCTCGTACTATATTTTTACCGATTTACGAGACAAGGTTGGCTTCTAGCAAAGCACCATGCCTACTCAATTCTCCAGAAATATTCTTACTGGAATATACGATCTTTATCAGGCGTAGTATACCGTAGTATTGCTTATTGCGATCCAGTATCTGATGTCACGTGCAAGGCCTGGGGCTGGAATAGTGTCTGCCCCGTACGAAGCACATATCGGATATCGAGCAACTAGTCTCTTTGAATCGGATAATCATGACCTTGTCATATTATCCCGATGGTTGTAACACTATAGAGAACAAGTTTTGAATCCCTGCGTGATCATCATCTCCATATGTCTGAAGTGATACTTCCATCTTGACATCACATCCAATACACTACGATTCCCTATAAACCCAGCAGAGGCGTACACATAACCTGTTAAAGCCCTGGACGACCAAAACCAAAGTTTACCGATTGTCGCAAGTACTAGCGATGCAAGTCTCAGGTTAAGACCAAATACACCTACCCTGAAGCGGACTCCCATAGACACATATACATACTACCAATGGGATTCCGCGGGGTCTATCCAGAGCGAAGCTGTTTTCCGTACCATCGGTAAAACACAACCTCCTATCACATTTGCATAAGTATCATATACTTAAACATATGAGAACTATGTCGTTATGCCCTCACAACGCGCACAAGTGCAATACTAGTCTATACCGCTTTATCGATGTCAAATCTCGATAATACTACGACTAGGGACATTTAATGATTAAACCCTTATGGATTGATACTTTCTCATATCATCTCAATCCGGAACTAATCATAAGGACTTTTACCATTTGTATATATCAAGTAAATGAATCACAAAACGGTAAAAGGCAATTTCATTAGACATAGTTAATTTTGTACAAAAAATACAATGTCTTTTACAAACAGTGACGCTATGGGTCATAACTGTCCAACAATCTCCCACTTGGCCTATAGCCAGTCACTCAAGCATCTAATACCTCAACTATGTACATGTCGCTCAAACTTTTACTGAGGAATCGCTTTCGTCAACGGATCTTCCATGTTGTCATCTAATGCGACCTTCTCGACCTTCACATCGCCACGATGTATGATCTCACGTATCAGATGGAAACGTCAACGTTGCCAGTTGAGTTGTTGTCCTAGACGTAGGGCACCACCAGCCTCAGAGATGCTACCAGTTGAGTTGTTGTCCTGGGCATATAGTACTATCAGATTTTCAGCGATGCTGCCAGTGGAGTTGTTGTCATTGCATCGAGTATTTTCAGTTTTCAGTATTCAGTTTTCAGAAATAAGTCTTTTTTATAAATAGTTATTTTTAAATTTTCAGATCTCTAGTATAAAGTTTTCAGATTTTCAATATCCAGATTTCAGAACTCAGTTTTTAGTAAACAGTTTTCAGAAAACAGGTTTTTGAAACAGTTTTCAAAAACTAGAGATTTAAAAGATGTTTTCAGCAAGTCTAGTTTTATAAAGAGACTTTCAGAAAGAGTTTCAGAAAATAGTTTTCAGGAAACAGTCTTCTAGAAAAGGTTTTCAAGAAGTATCTTCTAAATTATATTACATGTTAAAGTTTGATGATAGTTCACAAATTATGCATATAAATCATACATGCTAGTTACATTTGAAAGCATATAGTTGGCATTAATACATGTGACATGTCTGTATCAGTATGCATAGACGGTTAACTTTGTGTATAACATGTTCATATAGTAATAATATTTTGAAAAGTATGAGTGCATAATAGCATGATCTTATTTAAATGTATCAATGATGAAGGTAGTAGTTTTATGCTTACATAGAAAGAACATATTGTAAGAATGCCAGATAATAATGAAATGGTAACATATACATGATCAGTGATAGTGGATTAAATGACTAACGAGAATAATATTTTATTTGTCCGATCTGTTGATATTTCAAGATAGCGTAAGAGAGAAAGTTATAACAAATACCTGAACCAGATTAGTAACGGTACAGAAAGTAAGCAGATTTCAGTGTAGTGTACCAATAGCATGATGAAGCTTAATATGTTGATGACATAAGAATTGGATATATATATATATATATATATATATATTTATATATTATAGATGTTTGAAAGTGTAAATAGCAAACAAAAATTTTGCAGGTGGTGATCAGTTAAAGGTACAGTAACAAAATGACAGGTTTGTGAAATTAATAAGAAATAGACAATTAATTCAAACTTTTAAGCATTTGCATGGTTACTTACTAAGTCATTATGACTCACACCGTATCTGTTTGTAGTTTTGTAGGTCAGTAGCAGTCATTTAGAACCAGCAGGATTTCAGTGAAGACTTTGAAGACAGTGGATCGCCCCAACTGCAGTCAAGAGAGTTTTGAGTCCTGGGTCGAGTTATGGGTCCTCACGGCCCTTGTATCTGTATTTACATTTGTATCACTTATGTAAAAGTTAAGTAATTGTGTAGTTTTATTTTGAGTCCAGGCCTGAGGCATAGTGAGTTTGTATATTTGCTGAGTTTGTTTGAGCAGGTTGTCTCATGGTGCTGGCTATAAGCCATGTTGCATAATGTTACGAATACATCATGCTTAAAATTTCATTAGAATAAGAACCTTATGGAGGTAGGGTTAGCCTGTCTCCTGCCGGTAGCATCCTGGCGTAGGCGGGATGTTACAAAGTTGGTATCAAAGCATGGTTTAAGGGTCAGTCAGTAGCATGGTCTAGAAGTCAGTGACTGCAACTGTGGGGATCCGGCTGTCATAGATTGTCTTCAGTTTGGTAAAGACCACTTTGGTCTTTGTATATATCTTCTATGATTGTTTGATATGATTTGATTCTTTATTCAGTGCTTTGCTTGCTTGAATTTGAGTCCATGGGTGACTCGATTGATGTGCATAGATTAGTTATCTCCGTATGGGAGGAGATTAATTTAAGTTAGTATTTTTGCGGCCTTTTAGATCATAGAACTCGCATAAATGAGATAGTATCAGTATAGGGCCCTTGTGAGGCCAGATGACTCGAGATGAGGACTAGAACAGTAAAGCTAGATATAAGAACCAGATCAGGATAGTCAGAGATGAGAACCGGACCAGTGTAGTTAGTTTAAAGCAGTGGGTGAGCTCTTGAGGATTCTAGTTTATTGATAGTGATTAGTTAACAGTTGAGGCAGAGAAGTTATATCCGTGGAGTTTGGAGTAAGATAGTTTCTGCGTATTCGACTAGGTTTAGGTCAGCAGTTATAGGGACAAAGAAATTTCGAGGACAAATTTTTTATAAGAAGGGGTGAATGTAACATCCCAGATTTTCGGGACTATTATAAAAGATTCTCGGACTGACGTTATAGTCTCGGATAAGGATAATAATAAAGAAATAAGAGTTCAAGTGATGATATATGAGTTGGAATAATATATTAAGAATATTCGTCGCGTTGGAAAACGCTTGGGATTAAAAGTCAGTTACACGATTTTTACTATACGAGTAAAGTTTACTGTTTTGACCACAGAATTAGCAAATGAACTCCGATTGAGTTGATTCTTGAACTATCGGACTCATTTTTCAGAAATGAACAACTTTCGTGTTGAACACTTTTTGAAAATCGCGACAGAAGGGCTTCAAAATAGATGATTACCTAAAATATCCTTCATAGTGAGGGTATTTTAGTCATTTCTGGATTTTAGATATTTGTTTTATTATTATTATTATTATTATTATTATTATTATTATTATTATCAGCAGCCTAATACATAAAAGAAAGTCAGAGAGGGATCGAAGGGAGAAAGAGAGAAAAAGGGTTACCTTGCGCCGGAGGCCACCGGACGGCTTCACGCCGGCGGACCACCGGCGTCCGGTGCCTCCTGCCACGGCGCAGATGCCGGTGGCCGACGCAGCCTCAGGAAGCGCCGGAAACGGCGAGGAATGGAGGAAGAAAGTCGCGGCCATGGGTTTCCCGATCCCGGCTCGTCGGTTCGTTTCACGGCCCGAGCCACCTACCAAATCGAAGCTCTTGGAGAGTACTACAATTATGCGGAGTCAGTTTCCCCGAACAGTGGCTGATTGCACGCAAAACGAGGAAGAAAGCAGTGAGTGAATATAGACCCATGATGAACAGTAACTCCAATCAGAATTCTGATGACACTAGCGCGTTCGTATGGCCGATGGGAGTCCGAATACGGCCTCGGAATTTCGGTACGACTCTCCGTTTAGAATTTGTTATTTTAAAGTGTAACGATTTATATTCGGATGTTTCCAGTAGTCCCGTAGTTTAGCGAATTAGCATGAAATGAATTCGATGTGTTTTAATATGTTAAAACGATAAATATGGTAGAATCCGGGGAGAAACGGATTAGATTTGATCAATCCGGTAGAATTAGCGAGTTTCTGGTAAAACGGAGTTTCTCGCGGGACTGAGTTTAGATGATCGTAATTATGGGGATGATATAAATATGGTATTGCGAGGGTAATTAAGTCATTCTCGATAAGTTCGGAGGGTTCGAGACCCTTCCAAAGCGTTTTCGGAAATTTTTTCACAAGATTTGCCGCAAACGCGTAAAACGAGAATCTAGGCTATCTAGCTAGTTGGAGTAGTATAGAAGATATGTATTAGAGTAATGAAGTTCAAATCATAGTATTAGAAAGGATTCGTGTATTCCGGAGAGGTCCGAAAGTTTTTATAGATGAGTTGAAAGTTCCGCAAATAGCGGTTCTGACCCTGTGTTATCATTATTTTGGTAGATCGGACCAAGATTACGAGTGATCGCCTAGCCAGGTACGTAATCCATGCGATGATTACTTGTGATGTATTTTGATTTGATTTAAATAATAAATAAATTTTATAGATATATGTGTAAATATGAGACCGTATATATATATATATATATATATATATATATATATATATATATATAATATATATATATATATATATATATATATATTCATATGTATGAGTATATAAGTAGTAAGAAATCAGCAAACCTAAGATTGAAAAGTATAAAAAAATGACAAGTATAGGCATATACATAAACCGTGAGCAGATGTTTATAAATATAATATAATGAGACTTGGGTTTGGGGGTTGTAGAAAACTACATCCTAGGGAATGAGACTATTGATATGAATGAAAGTATGTAATTTATGCATTACATAAGAATGTTAGTACGCATGAGTAAATATGTACTAGTAAGTATATAAATTGGCATGATTAAATATGTATGTGTGTATAAGGATGGTATGAATGCAAATGTTCAAGTTCATACGAGAGTGAGCATATATATGTATATATATATATTTAGCAACATGAGCATAGATACATTTATATAAGATGAGAGAGAACATAACTGAGTAGTGTAAGCATTGCATGAGAATATATGTAAGTTATGACATGAGATTCTTGAGCACAAGTTGATATTTAGGAAATGGTAAAGAAGTTTGAAAACTAAGAATTTGAAATCCGTATATGTTTGAAGTCCGATTTAGTAGAAGAGCTTCGATATCGTGTGTGTAAGCATAATTATGGAATTAGTAAATTAGTATTAGAAGTGTTTACATATACATTCTTGTGGCATGAATGCATGAGACTTGTGGTCATGAGTTCGCATAACAGTGATGAATATGAGAAAGTAAGAATGTGATAGTATAAGTAACAATGTCTATGGGAAAACGTGTTATGGTTATATGTATACTAGTATGGAATACATGCATTACATGAATGAAACGTTTCAGAATATGATAGTGAAAGATGAGCATATAGTAAAGCATGGCTAAGGTAAAAAGGATCATGAAAAAGCATTTGGATATGTGTGTGTTAAGTTTTCAGCAGTTGAGCAAAAGATAATAATGTTTTCAAAATTTCAAAAGTTTCAAATGTTTTGAAAGATAATGTATTTCAGAAAATATTTTCTTTCAGTTTTGAGATACCGTATATAGTTTCATGTTTTCGGGGCATGAGGTAAAACCTCACTCCAGTATGTAACTATTACAATTGGAATTGACGGTTACAGAGAACATGTGCACATGTAGGGCCAGGACGTCGGCTTAGGATCGTGTACCTGGTCCTTAGTGGTGGCTACATTGCCAGTTGAGTTTTAGTCATAGGTGTAGAGCTCGACGTTGCCATTTGAGTTGTTATCCTGGACGTAGGGCACCACCAGCCTCAGAGATGCTACCAGTTGAGTTGTTGTCCTAGGCATCTAGTACTATCAGATTTTCAGCGATGCTGCCAGTTGAGTTGTTGTCCTGGGCATCGAGTATTTTCAGTTTTCAGTATACAGTTTTCATAAATAAGTTTTTTTTTTTTATAAATAGTTCTTTTAAAATTTTCAGATCTCCAGTATAAAGTTTTCAGATTTTCTGTATCCAGATTTCGGAACTTAGTTATTAGTAAATAGTTTTCAGAAAACAGGTTTTTGAAAAAGTTTTCAGAAACTAGAGATTTGAATAATGTTTTCAGCAATTCTAGTTTTATAAAGAGACTTTCAGAAAACAATTTTCAGGAAACAGTCTTCTAGAAAAAGTTTTCAAGAAGTATCTTCTAAATTATTATTAAAGTTTGATGATAGTTCACAAATTATACATATAAATCATACATGCTAGTTATCATTTGAAAGCATATAGTTGGCATTAATACATGTGACATGTCTGTATTAGTATGCATAGACGGTTAACTTGTGTATAACATGTTCATATATAAATAATATTTTGAAAAGTACGAGTGCATAGTAGCATGATTTTATTTAAATGTATCAATGATGAAGGTAGTAATTTTATGCTAACCTAGAAAAAACATACTGTAAGAATGCTAGATAATAATGAAATGGTAATATATACATGACTAGTGATAGTGGATTAAATGACTAACAGGAATAATATTTTATTTGTCCGATCTGTTGATATTTCAAGATAGCGTAAGAGAGAAAGTTATAACAAATACCTGAACAAGATTAGTAACAGTACATAAAGTAAGCAGAATTCAGTGTAGTGTATCAATAGCATGATGGAGCTTAATATGTTGATGACATAAGAATTGAATATATATATATATATATATATATATATATATATATATATATATATATATATATATATATATATATATTATAGATGTTTGAAAGTGTAAATAGCAAACATAAATTTTGCAGGTGGTGATCAATTAAAGGTACATTAACAAAATGACAGGTTTGTGAAATTAATAAGAAATAGACAATTAATTCAAACTTTTAAGCTTTTGCATGGTTACTTACTGAGTTTTTATGACTCACACCGTATCAGTTTGTAGTTTTGCAGGTCAGTAGCAGTCATTTAGAACCAGCAAAATTTCAGCGAAGACTTAGAAGACAGTGGATCACCCCAACTACAGTCAAGAGAGTTTTGAGTCCTGGGTCGAGTTATGGGTCCTCACGGCCCTTGTATCTGTATTTACATTTATATCTCTTCTGTAAAAGTTAAGTAATTGTGTAGTTTTATTTTGAGTCCAGGCCTGAGGCCTAGTGAATTTGCATATTTGTTGAGTTTGTTTGAGCAGGTTGTCTCATGGTGCTGGCTATAAAGTCAGGTTGCATGATGTTACGAATACATCATGCCGAAATTTCGTTAGAATAAGAGGCTTATGGAGGTAGGGTTAGCCTGTCTCCTGCAAGTAGCATCCTGGCCTAGGCGGGATGTTACAAAGTTGGTATCAGAGCATGGTTTAAGGGTCAGTCAGTAGCATGGTCTAGAAGTCAGTGACTGCAACTGTGGGGATCCGGCTGTCAGAGATTGTCTTCAGTTTGGTAAAGACCACGTAGGTCTTTGTATATATCTTCTATGATTGTTTGATATGATTTGATTCTTTTATTCAGTGCTTTGGTTGCTTGAATTTGACTCAATGTTTGACTCTATTGATGTGCATAGATTAGTTACCACCGTATGGGAGGAGATTAATTTAAGTTAGTATTTTTACGGCCTTTTAGATCAGAGAACTCGTATAAATGAGATAGTATCAATATAGGGCCCTTGTGAGTCCAGATGACTCGAGATAAGGACAAGAATAGTACAGCTAGATATAAGAACCAGATCAGTATAGTCAGAGATGAGAACCAGACCAGTGTAGTTAGTTTAAATCAGTTGGTGAGCTCTTGAGGATTCTAGTTTATAGATAATGATTAGTTAACAGTTGAGGCAGCGAAGTTATATCCATGGAGTTTAGAGTAAGATAGTTTCCGCGTATTTGACCAGGTTTAGGTCAGCAGTTATAGGGATGGAGAAATTTCGAGGACGAAATTTTTATAAGGAGGGGTGAATATAACATCCCAGATTTTCGGGACTGTTCTAGAAGATTCCCGGTCTAACGTTATAGTCTCGGATCATGATAATAATAAAGAAATAAGAGTTCAAGTGATGATATATGAGTTGGAATAATATATTAAGAATATTCGTCGCGTTGGAAAACGCTTGGGATTAAAAGTCAGTTACGCGATTTTTACTATACGAGTATAGTTTACTGTTTTGACCACAAAATTAGAAAAAAAACTCCGATTGAGTTGATTCTTAAACCATCGGACTCATTTTTCAGAGACGAACAACTTTCCTGTTGAACACTTTTTGAAAATTGCGCCAGAAGGTCTTCAAAAGTGATGATTTTCGAAAATACCCTTCATAGTGGGGGCATTTTAGTCATTTCCGGATTTTAGATATTTGTTTTTCTTATTAATATTATTATTATCAGCAGCCTAATACAGAAAAGGAACAAAAAAAAGAAAGTCAGAGAAGGTTATATCCGTGGAGTTTAGAAAAACGAGTCTGATGGTACATAAGAATGTTAGTACGCATGAGTAAATATGAACGAGTAAGTATATAAATTGGCGTGATTAAATATGTATGTGTGTATAAGGATGGTATGAATGCAAAGGTTCAAGTTCATACGAGAGTGAGCATATATATATATATTTAGCAACATGAGCCATACATGTATATAAGATGAGAGAGAACATAACTGAGTAGTGTAAGCATTGCATGAGAATTTATGTAAGTTATGACATGAGATTCTTGACCACAGAATTAGCAAACGAACTCTGATTGAGTTGATTCTTAAACCATCAGACTCATTTTTCAAAGACGAACAACTTTCGTGTTAAATACTTTTTGAAAATCGCGCCAGAAAGGCTTCAAAAGTGATAATTTCTGAAAATACCCTTCATAGTGGGGGCATTTTAGTCATTTCCGGATTTTAGATATTTGTTTTATTATTATTATTATTATCAGCAGCCTAATACAGAAAAGGAAAAAAAAAAGTGTCTGAGAGGGAGAGAGAGAGAGAGAAAGAGGGATGCCTTGCACCGGCGGCCACCGGGCGGTGGCCGGCGCCACCTCAGGGAGCGCCAGAAACGGCGAGGAATTGAGGAAGAAAGTCACGGCCGTAGGTTTCCCGATCTCGGCTCGTCGGTTTATTTCACGGCCCGAGCCATCTACCAAATCGAAGCTCTCGGAGAGTACTACAAGTATGCGGATTCGGTTTCACCGAACAGTGGCCGGTTGCACGTGAAATGAGGAAGAAAGCTGCATGTGAATAGTAGACCCATGATGAACAGTAAGTGCGATCGAAATTCCTATGACACCAGCGTGTTCGTATGGCCGATGGGAGTCCGAATATGGCCTCAGAATTTCGGTACGACTCTCCGTTTAGAATTTGTTATTTTATAGTGTAACGATTTATATTCGGATGTTTCCAGCGGTCCAGTAGTTTAGCGAATTAGCATGAAATGAATTGGATGTGTTTTAATATGTTAACACGATAAATGTGGTAGAATTCGGGGAGAAACAAATTAGATTTGATCGATCCGCTAGAATTAGCGAGTTTCCGGTAAAACAGAGTTTCTCGCGCGACTTAGTTTAAATGATCGCAATTATGGGGATGATATAAATATGGTATTGTGAGGGTAATTAAGTCATTCTGGATAAGTTCGGAGGGTTCGAGATCCTTCCGTAGCGTTTGAGGAAATTTTTCCGCAAGATTTACTGTAAACGCGTAACACGAGAATATGGGCTATCTAGCTAGTTGGAGTAGTATAGAAAGATATGCATCAGAGTAATGAAGTTCGAATCGTAGTATTAGAAAGGATTCGTGTATTCCAGAGAGGTCCAGAAGTTTTTATAGATGAGTTGAAAGTTCCGTAAATAGCGGTTCTGACCTTGTGTTATCATTGTTTGGTAGATCGGACCAAGATTACGGTAATCGCCTAGCCATGGTAAGTAATCCATGCGATGATTTCTTGTGATATATTTTGATTGAATTTAAAATATAAATAAATTTTATAGATATATGTGCAAATAGAGACCATATATATATTATATATATATATATATATATATATATATATATGTTGGGGTTGGTGCTCACAGCGCCAATTCCCGGTTGTATTTCCTTGTAAATACTTCTGTAAAAAAATATTATTATGAATAATATATGCAGTTTCTTTAATATAATGAATCTTATAATATGGTAAAGACGTAATGACCCTAGAATGATTAGTCATGATGCAGTTGCAAAAGCGTCGCAACGGACATTGACAAGTATCATGACGTTGTCATTCTCAGACAGTTCCTGGTCAAGGTTTACACTGCTTGGTCAGTATCGTAAACCCGTTGAGACCGGTACAAGTCGTATACTGGAATATATGATTCCAATGGTTTCTCAATGAACCATAAGTCTTGGAGACTGGTAAAGACCTGTAGGTGTTTATAACGGATAAACACTGAACGACTCACCGAAGATTCTTAATGGATGGTACACCAACGTCAATAAGAATCTTCTTGGGTTGAGTAGCACTTGTGATTCTTAGACTTGAGATGCCATTGTGGGGACATGAGACATCCTCTGCACTTAGATGGCAGTCACGTCACCGATCTTTTTAGATCAGACCTCCGCCTGTTCGTTGGGTGTAGATAGATCCTCAGTGTGTCCTATGTGTGTGAAGATAGGATCCGTCAGTTCTGTGTAACAGAGCATAGGTAGTCCATACAATTAGCAATCAGATAAAACCATGGGCCCGTGGTAAAGTTTAGAAGCTAGTTCTAAACATTCTTGTGAGATTGCTAATAGAATAGTCGACTGGATAATCCCCATAGAGATTTGACGTTTACATCTATATCTCTGGGATAAATCCGGATACCTGTGACGGAGGAATTAAACATTTGCCATGACCTCGACCTGTATGATTCAGCCAGTTTATCCGTGATCGTCATAATTTATGGGTGGATAAATTATGGACACGAAATTTGATTTCGTGACGGATATGCCTGAATCTAGAGAGTCTCAATAATGAAATAAACTCGTAGAGCACTAGAGCAACATTAATAAACAATATTGATTGTTTATAAAGTCGTTTAAAGGTTAAACGCAAAATACATGTGTAGGGACCCGATAGTCATTTCTTTAATTGTTGTGTATTTACATTTAATACTTGATTATTTTAAATACACATTAATTAAATGTCAAATTGAGATATTTGACTTATATCATAAATGAATATATGTATTTAATATTTAATGTAAATATAATACATATTTGAGATATTTGTATTTAATTAATTAATTAATTATTTAATTGTTAAATGATTAATATAATTAAAATATAAATATCTTATATTTAGATATTTGTAAAGTAATGATTAAAGTTGCCTTTATTAAAGTGAAAAAATATCTATAAAGTAAGTTTTAGATATTTAATTTACTTTAACCAAATTTGTGAAATGAAATTGAAATTCAATTTGTTATATTTGTTTGTGACAATTCGGCCAAGGCTTAATCTTCACAAGTATATATTGTTTTCATTTCACTTGAATTTGGTAACCTTATACACTTTTCTAAGAACTCCATGAAGAGAAAAACCAAAGAAAAAGAGAAGAAAGAAAAGAAAAAAGCTTAAGGAAAGCTTGGATTTAGTAAGTTTTTCAAACTTACTATTAGTAATGAAATTGTTTCTTTGATCCATGCTTTAACATGTGATGTTTTTAAGTTATTCTTTTCTTTATTTCTTGTGTTTTGTTGATGGAAAACTTTGATGAAAGTTGAGCATGTGTAATGAAGAAGTGTTTAACTATTGTAGTAATAAACATTCTTTAAGATTTGTGAAACATGTTGCTAATCTAGAGTTGTTGATCCACTCTAAGATGACCTAGATTTGATCTTGAGTTGTTTCATTGTGTTGAGACTTGGATTGGATGTAAGAAAGATGATTGAAGTAATTGATTTGGTGTATTTAGTCTAATTTGTCCAATTTGTTGAAATTGAGAAATTAGGGTTTATAACCAATTCCAAATTTGGGGCTTTTGAGATATGTTGTGTATTTGTATGTGTATATGATGCATATAAAGTTTCATGTTGATTGGATTACATCTTGATGTGTTTTGATGCATGAAATGACAAAATGCACCCCCCCCCATTTGGTGCTCTCGGCCAAGAATTAGAAATGGGGATTTTGGTTCTTTTGTGTTTTGATGATTCAAGCATGCTAAGTTCATCTTAGAAATGATTTAGAATCATTCAAAATTGATTAGATCAATTTCGGACTAAAATGGACAAATTACCATGTAGGGGTAATTTGGTAATTTCACTTGAATATGATTCATTTGAATTTCATTTCATAATTTGATTATTGGAATATTAAATAAATATGTTTATTTAATTAATCCGAGAAAAAGTTTTGAAATCCGAAAATACGATTTTCGCCGCTTCCGCTGCGTTACCGGATTCACCCGCCATAAAAACCCCTTCAAAATGGTATCAGAGCGAGTCTGATTCTAGGCCGTTTAAAATGATTGGCTTTATTTTAATCATCTTTTCTTGACTTTATGCATGCTTATTAGAAACTAAACGGTTAGATTTAGGGTGTATGACACTTAGCGGAAAATCCCTAATAATAAGGTTTTAATGTAATTATGTATTTGATGCATGTTATATGGTCCGTCTCGTCAATACGGTTTATGAATATCTCTTGTGACTACATCCGAGACCGTGCCTCTGCTGTGAGGGTGTAGCCGATAAAGATTTATTTATACCGAACGTATATAAGATACTAGGTAAATTCAAGTAAAAGCGGAATTCTGAACGTGCCCTAGCTGTCAGGATTACGTGAGTAACTTGAGTTTATCATTGACGAGTTTAACCTTGGTACGTCTCCTTGTGGGCCTGCCTTCGCAGCGACAACGAGAAACGGCCAGGACCGGGTGTTTATGAGTCACTGTTTAGTGATTGACAAATGAGTTGTCTACCTGATGAATATACGTAGGCGAGACCGTGCCTCTGCTGTGAGCTGAAATATATTCACGGGGTCCACTTTTCACTATTTATATTTAATTTAATTATTGAATATTTGTATTCTGTGTTGGGATTACAGTAATGCATGATTTAGTGGGAGGGGCATATTAGATTAAAAATCCATGATCTAGTTTATGCTTTTGATATATATGAAACTGTTTTTATTCTGCTAACCGTTTTTCGTGATCTATATGATAGATTTGCGATGGCGGGTCAATCCACAAACCAGTTTGCGTGTATGCTTGATGCGAACAAACTGAAAGGCGCTGAGAACTTTACGGACTGGGAAATGGACTTGAGGATTGTCCTCGATTCCGAGAAGTTGGGATATGTGCTTGAGGGCCCTTTGCCCCTAGCAGTGGGTGAGGAGGCTTCGGAAGAGGAACCGAGTTTTTGAAACTTGGAAGGATGATGACTTAAGGGTTAAATCATACATCCTTAGTTCACTCTCTCCGAAACTCAAACAACAATACTATGGTATGATTGATTCCTACAGTATGATGACGCGATTAAGACAATCGTTCGAGAACCAAGAACAAGTGATTGTTCATAAAGTCGCCATGGAACTGTTCCATGCGCTCTGGATGAGGGGCAAAGTGTTAGCCCACATGTTCTTCAAATGATCGATTTGATCGATCAATTGAGGCAACATAATCTCATCCTGAATGACATTCTCGGGAGGAGTGTCATTCTAGGTTCTCTGCCAGCTTCATTCCGACAGTTTGTGATGTACTTCAACATGCACGGGACTGTCTGCACCTACCATGAGCTGCATAGGATGTTGCTCACGGCAGAGGAGGACCTTAAGAAGGGATTACCAACACACCCTCCTAGATCTACTTCTCTTTCAGCTTCTTCCCAAGGAATGTCCAAGGGAAAGAACAAGAAAGGGAAGAAGAAGAAGAAGGCAGTTGGTCCTCAACAGCAGCCAAAGATAGCCAAGCCCAAGAGGGCTTCTAAGACAAATGCCACCACTGCGGCAAGGTCGGGCACTGGAAGAGGAACTGTCCAGATTACATTGCCCAGATCAGGAGGAGGGAGAGAGCATCGACATCAGGTACTTTTATTTTTCCAGTTATTGATATATCTTTGGCTTGTGAAGCCGTTACATCCAATTGGATTTTAGATTCTGCTTGTCCCATTCACATTTGCAATACGTTGCAGGTGCTGAAGGAAAGTAGGAGGCTGAAGCCTGGAGTGATGCAGTTGCGATTCGGGAGTGGAGACTCACTGGATGCAGTTGCAGTGGGAGTATGCGAGATCTCATTGCCGAATGGGATACTTTTGTTAAATGAATGCTATTTTGTGCCAGGATGTGTGGCTAATATTATATCCCTTTTGTATTAGATACAGAAGGCTTTTGTATTAATATTAAGAATAGTTCTTTGTATTTATATGATAAAAATAATATTCAGATCCTTAGTTGTCCAAATATGCATGGTCATTATACACTGCAAACATCAAAAGATATATTAAGTTCTGGAATTAATAAACGTAGATTACCTGAAATTAATAATACTGAACTTTGGCATATGCGACTAGGTCATATTGAGGCTAAACGCCTTAATCAAATGGTTAGGAATGGTTTGATACCAGATCTCACCATTGAATCCTTTCCAACCTGTGAATCCTGTATTCAGGGTAAAATGACCAAAGCCCATTTTCTGGTGTTGGACACCGAGCCACAAACTTACTGGAACTCGTACATTCTGATGTATGTGGTCCACTAATCAAACTGCTCACAGTGGTTATTCATACTTCGTTACCTTTACCGATGATTTATCACGGTACGGTTATGTCTATTTGATGACAAATTGGAAACCTTTGAAAAGTTCAAAGAATTCCGAAATGAAGTAGAAAAACAAACTGGGAAATATATTAAATGCCTTCGATCTGATCGAGGTGGCGAATATATGAGTGGTGAGTTCATTGATTATATGAAAGAGAATGGGATTCTCGCCCAATACACTCCTCCAGGTACCCCACAACACAATGGAGTATCTGAGAGGAGAAATCGGACTTTATTGGATATGGTCCGATCAATGTTGAGTTTCACAGATTTGCCCTATTATTATGGGGCTACTCTCTCTTAACCGCCGCACATCTTTTGAATAAGATTCCTTCAAAAGCTGTTCCTACGACACCGTATGAGATATGGTTCGGTAGGAGACCAAATCTTAATTTATTAAGGTTTGGGGTTGTCCTGCCTATGTCAGGGTGACTCAGCAAAGTAAGCTTTCGCCTCGAGGGCAAAAGTTTAGGTTTGTTGGATATCCTCCGAATACGAGGGGATATCTGTTTATGATACGAGCATCGAAATGTATTTGTAGCTTGCTTCGCAAAATTTCTAGAAGTAGAATTTTTATCAGAAGGTGGTGATCATAGACAGGTTATGCTTGATGAAGTACAACCTGAAAACAACGAACCAACGGAGGAACCTGAAGTTCAAGTAGATGAAGGACCTTCAACACACACACTCCGTAGGTCACAAAGGGTATCTAGACCTCCTGAACGCTCACCTATAGAGAATCGATGTTGGACATCGACTCCGTGAAATGGCAAAGTGCCATGAAATCCGAGATAGACTCAATGCATGAGAATCAAGTTTGGGACTTGGTTCCGCTTCCAGAGGGAATTGTTCCTATCGGCTGTAAATGGGTTTACAAGAGGAAGCGAGGGCCTGACGGTAAGGTTGAAACTTACAAGGCCCGACTGGTAGCAAAAGGTTACACGCAGCGACCTGGTGTCGACTACGATGAGACTTTTTCACTAGTTGCAATGCTTAAGTCTATTCGGATTTTGCTTTCTATAGCTGCGTATCATGACTACGAGATTTGGCAAATGGATGTCAAAACGGCTTTTCTAAATGGATTTCTTGATGAAGAAATCTATATGGAACAGCCAGAAGGTTTTGCATCCAGCGAAAACTCGGGCATGGTATGTAAGCTTAAAAAGTCCATTTATGGACTTAAACAAGCTTCACGAAGTTGGAATCTTCGATTCGACGAGATTATTAGATCGTCTGGTTTTTTCTCAAGAATTCAGAAGAATCCTGTGTGTATCAGAAGGCCAGTGGGAGCATGGTCGTATTTTTAGTCCTATATGTTGATGACATCCTAATCATTGGGAATGATTTAGGTATGTTACAAGGCGTTAAAGCGTACCTCTGTAAGAATTTCTCCATGAAGGACCTGGGAAGAAGCTTCCTATGTTTTAGGGATAAAACTCTATAGAGATAGACAAAGGAAGCTGATTGGGTTATCCCAATCAACGTACATAGATAAGATCTTAGAACGGTATAATTTTGGTAACTGTAAGACAGCAAACATACCGTTCAGACATGGGATTCATCTTTCAAAGAAGATGAGTCCGCAAACAGAAGATGAGAAGGTTAGAATGTCTAGCAACCTTATGCTTCGTGTTTGGGCAGCATAATGTATGCCATGTTATGTACTAGGCCTGATATCAGTTTCGCTGTTAGCGTAACTAGCAGATATCAGTCCAACCCAGGTAATGACCATTGGATGGCCATTAAACATATCCTCAAGTCTCTTAAAGGTACTAAGGATAAGTTAATAATTTATGGAGGAAACGAACTGCAAGTTAATGGGTATACAGACTCCATTTCCAATCGGATCCCGATGATAGAAAGTCTACATCTGGATTTGTCTTTACCCTTAACGGAGGTGCAGTTTGTTGGAAGAGTTCCAAACAGGGATCTACAGCTGATTCCACCACTGAGGCGGAATATATTGCAGCTTCTGAAGCCGCAAAAGAGGCTGTGTGGATAAAGAATTTTGTCACAGAATTGGGAGTTGTCCCAAGTATCGTGAATACGATTCCGTTATACTGTGATAATACTGGAGCCATTGCGCAAGCAAAGGAACCAAAGGGCGCATCAGAAGTCGAAGCATGTGGAACGCAAGTACCACATCATTCGAGAGATTGTGTCACGAGGGGATATTATCGTGTGCAAGGTACCGAGTGAAGACAATGTAGCAGACCCGCTGACGAAGGCCATACCTCCGAAGTTGTTTGATAAACACGTGGAGTCGATGGGTATTAGATACAAACGTTATTGGCACCAGAGCAAGTGGGAGTTTTTGTTGGGGTTGGTGCTCACAGCGCCAATTCCCGGTTGTATTTCCTTGTAAATACTTCTGTAAAACAATATTATTATGAATAATATATGCAGTTTCTTTAATATAATGAATCTTATAATATGGTAAAGACGTAATGACCCTAGAATGATTAGTCATGATGCAGTTGCAAAAGCGTCGCAACGGACATTGACAAGTATCATGACGTTGTCATTCTCAGACAGTTCCTGGTCAAGGTTTACACTGCTTGGTCAGTATAGTAAACCCGTTGAGACCGGTACAAGTCGTATACTGGAATATATGATTCCAATGGTTTCTCAATGAACCATAAGTCTTGGAGACTGGTATAGACCTGTAGGTGTTTATAACGGATAACACTGAACGACTCACCAAGATTCTTAATGGATGGTACACCAACGTCAATAAGAATCTTCTTGGGTTGAGTAGCACTTGTGATTCTTAGACTTGAGATGCCATTGTGGGCACATGAGACATCCTCTGCACTTAGATGGCAGTCACGTCACCGATCTTTTTAGATCAGACCTCCGCCTGTTCGTTGGGTGTAGATAGATCCTCAGTGTGTCCTATGTGTGCAAGATAGGAACCGTCAGTTCTTGTGTAACAGAGCATAGGTAGTCCATACAATTAGCAATCAGATAAAACCATGGGCCCGTGGTAAAGTTTAGAAGCTAGTTCTAAACATTCTTGTGAGATTGCTAATATAATAGTCGACTGGATAATCCCCATAGAGATTTGACGTTTACATCTATATCTCTGGGATAAATTCGGATACCTGTGACGCAGGAATTAAACATTTGCCATGACCTCGACCTGTATGATTCAGCCAGTTTATCCGTGATCGTCATAATTTATGGGTGGATAAATTATGGACACGAAATTTGATTTCGTGACGGATATGCCTGAATCTAGAGAGTCTCGATAATGAAATAAACTCGTAGAGCACTAGAGCAACATTAATAAACAATATTGATTGTTTATAAAGTCGTTTAAAGGTTAAACGCAAAATACATGTGTAGGGACCCGATAGTCATTTCTTTAATTGTTGTGTATTTACATTTAATACTTGATTATTTTAAATACACATTAATTAAATGTCAAATTGAGATATTTGACTTATATCATAAATGAATATATGTATTTAATATTTAATGTAAATATAATACATATATTTGAGATATTTGTATTTAATTAATTAATTAATTATTTAATTGTTAAATGATTAATACAATTAAAATATAAATATCTTATATTTAGATGTTTGTAAAGTAATGATTAAAGTTGCCTTTATTAAAGTGAAAAAATATCTATAAAGTAAGTTTTAGATATTTATTTTACTTTAACCAAATTTTTGTGAAATGAAATTGAAATTCAATTTGTTATATTTGTTTGTGACAAATTCGGCCAAGGCTTAATCTTCACAAGTATATATTGTTTTCATTTCACTTGAATTTGGTAACCTTATACACTTTTCTAAAACTCCATTGAAGAGAAAAACCAAAGAAAAAGAGAAGAAAGAAAAGAAAAAAGCTTAAGGAAAGCTTGGATTTAGTAAGTTTTTCAAACTTACTATTAGTAATGAAAGTGTTTCTTTTGATCCATGCTTTAACATGTGATGTTTTTAAGTTATTATTTCTTTATTTCTTGTGTTTTGTTGATGGAAAACTTTGATGAAAGTGTTGAGCATGTGTAATGAAGAAGTGTTTAACTATTGTAGTAATAAACATTCATTAAGATTTGTGAAATCATGTTGCTAATCTAGAGTTGTTGATCCACTCTAAGATGACCTAGATTTGATCTTGAGTTGTTTCATTGTGTTGAGACTTGTATTGGATGTAAGAAAGATGATTGAAGTAATTGATTTGGTGTATTTAGTCTAATTTGTCCAATTTGTTGAAATTGAGAAATTAGGGTTTATAACCAATTCCAAATTTGGGGCTTTTGAGATATGTTGTGTATTTGTATGTGTATATGATGCATATAAAGTTTCATGTTGATTGGATTACATCTTGATGTGTTTTGATGCATGAAATGACAAAATGCACTCCCCCCCATTTGGTGCTCTCGGCCAAGAATTAGAAATTAGGGGATTTTGGTTCTTTTGGTGTTTTGATGATTCAAGCATGCTAGGTTCATCTTAGAAATGATTTAGAATCATTCAAAATTGATTAGATCAATTTCGGACTAAAATGGACAAATTACCATGTAGGGGTAATTTGGTAATTTCACTTGAATATGATTCATTTGAAATTTCATTTCATAATTTGATTATTGGAATATTAAATAAATATGTTTATTTAATTAATCCGAGAAAAAGTTTTGAAATCCGAAAATACGATTTTCACCGCTTCCGCTGCGTTACCAGATTCACCCGCAATAAAACCCCTTTTCTATATATATATATATATATTATATATATATATATATAATATATATATATATATATATATCATATGTATGAGTATGTAAGTAGTAAGAAATCAGCAAACCTAAGATTGAAAAGTATAAAAAATGACAAGTATAGGCATATACATACACCGTGAGCAGATATTTATAATAATATATATATGAGAGTTGGGTTTGGCGGTTGTAGAAAACTAAACCCTAGGGAATAAGACTAGTGATATGAATGAAAGTATATAGTTTATGCATTACATAAGATGTTAGTACGCATGAGTAAATATGAACTAGTAAATATATAAATTGGTGTGATTAAATATGTATATGTGTATAAGGATGGTATGAATGTAAATGTTCAAGTTCATACGAGAGTGAGCATATATATATATATTTAGCAACATGAGCATAGATACATGTATATAAGATGAGAGAGAACATAACTGAGTAGTGTAAGCATTGCATGAGAATATATGTAAGTTATGACATGAGATTCTTGAGCAAAAGTTGATATTTAGGAAATGGTAATGAAGTTTGAAAACTAATAATTTGAAATCCGTATATGTGTGAAGTCCGATATAGTAGAAGAGCTTCGATATCGTGTGTGTAAGCATAATTATGGAATTAGTAAATTAGTATGAGAAGTGTTTGCATATACATTCTTGTGGCATGAATGCATGAGACTTATGGTCATGAGTTCGCATAACAGTGATGAATATGAGAAAGTAAGAATGTGATAGTATAAACATCACAAATGCTGGAAAAACACAAACCCCAGAACAAACACACCATGCGCTTAAGCTCTCAACTCCCTCTCCCATACGGCGACTCCCTCCTCTGTTCGCTGTGGCCCTCTTTCCTTTTACCCCTTAACTGTTCCCTTTTCTTCCTTTTCGTATACCTTTTGTCTTCGTATACCTTGTTTTTACCCACCCATTCGTTTTTTTAACCTGAACTTTGTTATCCCTTCGCCGTTCCTCCTATATCCTTGACCCTTAGCGAATCTGTCTCTAGTTATGCCGGTCTCTAACCTGCCTATTTTGGGACCGATTTTGGGCCCTCGTCGTTCTGTGGGGGTCGGTTGGCCGTCAGATCTGTTGACCGTATGGCTCCATCTGTTCCTTCATCCGTTGAAGCTTCTCATCAGTCAGTGTTCTCTGGATCTTCGTCAGTTCCGGTGAGCTCTCTTGCTCCTTGTTCTTCGGTTGTTGTGTGCGCTCAGGTGTCTATTCCCTCAGCCGAGTCTGGACCTGGGTTGGACCTTGCTTCTTGTGGTGTTTCCTTGACTGCCGGCACTACTCAGCCAGTAGGTCCGGGAAATTTATCTCCTGTTTCTTCATCGGGGATGTCTTCTTCGGCGCCGGTGTCTTTGAATCCGGCTTCTCAACCCTGTGTTTCTCGGCATATGATTTCTTCGGGAACTGATGATCTTGTTCTCGGTAAGTCGCCAAGTGTGATTTCTTCTTCTGGTTCTGTTGACTCTGTCTGTTGGGCTTTGATTCAAAGCCGGTAGTGGCTTCTGGCCAAGAAATTGTTGGGAAACCTGTTAGTGAGGAGATGAATTCCTCGGCAGTGGCTGCATCGTTTGTTACAGGGACTGTGAATGGTGTAACTGAGATTGGTGATGATTTAGTGAATGGTTTTCAACCGGCTGTGGTTTCAGGCCGTGGTGTTGGCTGGGATACTTGTTGGTGAGGAGTTGATGGCCTCGGCAGTGGACCTATCAGAGTTGATCTTGTTGATTCGTCACGTTCTTCAATCGCTTTACATTTTATCAAACTAAATATTATTGATGGTAAGGTTGTCGTGTGCCCCCCTGCTGAAGTTATTGAAGAAGGTAGTGTGTACTGGCGGAGTACACTAGTTGGTTACTTTGTGGGAAAAAGACTTCCCTTTCAAACTGTCAACTCTATTGCACACAAGTTATGGGGAATGCTAGGTTTGCTAGAGGTTCTCACCTCCGATAATGGTTTCTTTTTGTTTAGATTTAAGAGCCTTCAAGAGGCTAGTGTGGTGTTGGAAGGAGCCCCTTGACATATGGCTAATAGACCGTTGGTTCTCAAACTTTGGCATCATGAATTATCTTTGATTAAGGAGGACTTGTTCAAGGTTCCGGTCTGGATCAGACTCTTTGATCTACCTTTTACTTTATGGACGGCGAAAGAGAATGATGCTCGGAACCCCCTTGTCGAGGAGATTTTTTTTCCAAAACCCTAATGGCATTAGAGTACCTATTAGGGTTGAGTTTGAATGGGTTCCTGTGAAATGTTCCACTTGTGAATTTTTTGGCCATTAATGGAATTCTTGCCCTAAAAAGGCTCCTAGTAAGGAGGTTAATAAACCTTCCCAATCCGGTATTCCCAAGCCATCTATTCCGTCTATGGATAAAGATGCTAAGGTTGACACTTCTAAGGATCAGGAGGGTGCCTGGATCCCGGTCACTAAAAAGAAGAAAGGTAAGGGAGCTTCTTTGACTACTCCTGTTAGTTCGAGTGGTGATATGTCTCAGGATACTGACAGGACCTTGTTTTGGGTGAGTGTTCTTCTAATGGGTTGGATTCGACTCTGGTTACTTCTTCTTTACCTGTGGTTTCTTCTGAGATAGTTTCTGTGGAGACAGATGGAAATATGAAAGGTGAATGTTCCCTTGCTTCTTCACATCTTGTTGAGGATCTTCCTAAATCTGATTCAGTAGAGTGCTCGCCTTCTGTAGCTTATGATTCGCCTACTCCCATGGTTAACAGTTTGGCTAATAAGGCTATTGACTCTCTGGATTTAAAGAAATTGGCTTATGGTAACCAATCTAGAAAGGGTTCTGGTGGTAAGAGGAGTCAGAAACGGCAGTCCCCTTGGGGGGTCGTCGACGCTGATTTGTCGGGTTTGGCTCTTTTCTTCTCTGTTTTAATGATTTTTGGTTGTTGGAATAATCGGGGTCTCAATGACCCATTAAAACATGCTGAAGTTAAGAGGTTTCTTTGTGTGAGAAACTCTCGTTGTGTGGTTTAGTTGAAACCAAGGTTAATGAGGTTAATTTTATGAATGTCTCTCGTGCGATTAATCATTCATGGAAGTTTTTCTGCCACTCTGATATTAGCCCGTTTGGTCGTATCTGGGTTTGTCGGAACCCTAGTGACATTGATGTTAGCATTATTCATTCTTCAGCTCAAGTTATTCATTGTAGTGTGACTCTTATTTCTGGGAAGTGGAATTGTGTAGTTTTTCGGTGGTTTATGGTGAGTGTGACTACGAGAAGCATCGGGAACTTTGGGCTGACCTGATTTCTAGTGGTAGTGATTTTGATGATTCCCCGTGGCTTGTTTTGGGAGACTTCAATGCCATCCGTTTCCGACTGAGCATTATGGTGGGTCTGTGGCTTGGCCTGCTTGGAAAGACGATTTGGGCTACTGTTTGGGTCAGGCTGGGTTGGATGATCGTCAGTTCTCTGGTTGTCAGTTTACTTGGTTTAATAAGCAGATTCAGTCTCCTATTTGGCGTAAGTTGGACCGTGTTCTTGTTAATTCTTCTTGGGAGTGTCTCTTCCCGGGTTCTTCTGCCCACTTTCTTCCTCCCCGGATTTCTGATCATTCTCATATGGTAGTTAAGCTTGCAGAGCTCCCTAAGAGGAAAATCCCCTTTAAGTTCTTTGAATTCTGGGTTGATCATCCTGATTTTCTCTCTATTGTGGCTAGGGCGTGGGATATGGATGTTCATGGTACTCCGATGTTCCGTTTATGTTGTAAGCTGAAGAGTGTTAAGTTGGCATTGAAGAAATTTAATGTTGAGCATTTCTCTAAGATTCCGTGTCAAGTTTTGGAGATTAGGAAGGAGTTGGACAGAGTGCAGTATGCTTTACAGGACTACCCTAGTGACTCTGCTCTGCTAGCTGAAGAAGCTAGTCTTTCATTACGGTATGGAGATTTGAGTCAATAGACAGAAATCTCGTGTTTAGTGACTTAACCTTGGGGATCAGAATACTAAATTCCTCTTACCGCTATGAAAGGTTTTCACGGTCGGAGCAAGATTACTGCTATAACTAAGGAGGTTGGGACCCGTGTAGAGGAAGATGTTTTGGTTAGAGATGAGATTGTTTCTTTTTTTGAGACCCTTTTAGGTCCTCAGCAAGGTCAGCAGGATTTTGATAGAGTGGCACTTCAATCTGCTATTACTAGACATGTGACTGATGAGCAGAGTGAGGCTCTCTCCCGGGAGGTTTCGGATGAGGAGAATAAGGCTTTCTTGTTCACATTGAAGGACGATAAGGCTCCATGCCCAGATGGGTTTAATTCGGGTTTCTTTAAGAAGTCTTGGAATATTGTGGGGAATGATGTCCTTTGTGCTATTCACTCATTCTTTTCCTCTGGGTGCTCTTGAGGTAGGTTAATGCTACTTCTATTGCTCTGATTCTTAAGATTCCTAACCCTTCCCAGGTTAAAGATTATAGGCCTATTTCTTGTTGTAGTACTATTTACAAGTGTATTGCTAAGCTTATTGCGAATAGGATCAAGGTTATCCTTCCATCTGTGATCAGTCATAATCAATCTGCTTTTGTTGCGGGAAGGCGTATCAGTGACAATATTCTTTTGAGTCAGGAATTGGTTCGAAATTATCACCGGACTTGCGGTTCCTTGAGATGTGCTCTTAAGATTGACTTGATGAAAGCTTATGACACTGGTCGTTGGGATTTCTTGGTTGAGGTTTTGCGGACTGTTGGTATTCCAGAGAGGATGGTGGGTTGGATTCAGGAGTGTATGACTTCTACTAGCTTCTCTGTGTCTATTAATGGAGAGTTGCATGGTTTTTTCTATGGGGGTCGTGGGTTGCGACAAGGTGATTCTATGTCTCCTTATCTATTTGTTTTGGCTATGGAAGTTCTGTCAGGTCTTCTTCGTAATATGGCTACTAATCCGGGTTTCAAGTTCCACTGGCGGTGTTCTAAGGACCCTCTTACTCATCTCTGCTTTGCGGATGACCTTATGATTTTTTGTAAAGCAGATGCATCCTCGGTTTCCTTGATCAAGGATTGTCTCGGGCAGTTAAGTGGTTTATCAGGTTTAATCCCGAATCCAGCTAAAAGTCATTTCTTCTCTTCTGGTATCTCTTCTACCCTTCAAGGCCATCTGCGTCATGTTTTGGGATTCCAAGTAGGGATTCTTCCAGTGCGGTATTTGGGAGTCCCTTGGATCTCTACTAAACTACAGGCCTCAGATTGTGCTTCTCTCGTGGATCGTATTGTTATGCGTGCTAAGAGTTGGAGTAGTAAGTTTCTCTCTTATGTGGGTCGGCTTCAGCTTATTAAGTCTGTTTTGTTCTCCATTCAAGTTTATTTTCTTCCTTATTTATTCTTCCTAAGTCTGCTGTTAGGAAGGTGGAGACGATTCTGTGTTCTTTCCTTTGGAAGGTAGTGCGCTCACCTCTTCTGGGGCGAGAGTGGACTTGGAGTAAAGTTTGTTTACCTCTAAAAGAGGGGGGCTGGGGATTAAGAGTTTGGATTCTTGGAATAGAGCGGCTATTGTTAAGCACATTTGGTTTCTTTATTCTGGCCAGGTTTCCTCTTGGTCGAATTGAGTTCACTCTTATTTGTTGAGGGGGAGAAGTTTTTGGGAGGTCCCTTGTCCTAGTGACTACTCTTGGAGTTGGCGTAAGATCTTGGAGCTTCGTTCTTGGTCCTGGTGGCGGATGAGAGTTAGGATTGGGAATGGTGAGAAGACTTTATTATGGTTTGATTATTGGCATCCTCTGGGCCCGATTGTGGACACGTTGGGTGAGAGAGTGATTTATGACTCTGGCTTGGATAGGATGGCCACAGTTGCTTCCATTATCTCTGGTTCTACTTGGCATTGGCCCCCTTCTAGGTCTGCTGTCCTTGTTGATTTGGCTCAGTCCCATCTTCCGTCTCCTTCTAGTTTGAGGGAGGATGTGCTGGTTTGGGAGGATGATAGGAGTGGGAGATTTTCTGTGGATAGTGCATGGAATGCCATGCGGGCAAGGGGAACCTTGCTGCATTGGTCTCGAGTTGTTTGGTTCCGAAAGGCTATTCCCCGCCATTCCTTTTACTTTGGATGTCTATTCAGGGAGGCCTTTGTACTCAGGATAGTTTGGTGAGGTTTGGCATCTCTGCTTGCTCGCGTTGTATTCTCTGTGGTTGTTCATGTGAGGACATTGTCATCTTTTCTTCCAGTGCCTCTTCTCTTCGAGGGTCTGGTCGTCTGTACTGGCTATGTGTGGGTTAGACTGAAGACGCCGGGATTGGCGTTAGACTGTTGAGTGGTTATGTCAGTTCACCGATGCTTCTCTACGTCACCTTCTGGTTCGTCTGTCTTTTGCAGCGTCAGTCTACTATATTTGGAGGGAGAGGAATGCTCGCACTCATGATATGCCTCTTCGGCCTGTTTCTGCTCTTTTATATGATATTTTTTTTGATGTTAGGAATCGTGCTAGCTTTTTACGTAAGGTGAAACCATCTTATGACAATAAATGGCTTCACCTTTCATGGCACTTGCCCGATGACATCTTCTGTTGATCTTTTACTTGTAGCCTTTCGGCTTTTCTTCTAGGAGGGCTTGTCTCTAGTTGCCTTGGGTATGCCCCTTTGCTCTTTGTATAGTCTTCTTTGGGTTATAATACTTACTTTATCCAAAAAAAAAGAATGTGATAATATAAGTAACAATGTCTGTGGGAAAACGTGTTATGGTATATGTATACTAGTATGAAATACATGCATTACATGAATGAAACGTTTCAGAATATGATAGTGAAAGATGAGCATATAGTAAAGCATGGCTAAGGTAAAAAGGATCATGAGAAAGCATTTACATATGTGTGTGTTAAGTTTTCAGCTGTTGAGCAAAAGATAAGAATGTTTTCAAAGATTTCAAAGTTTCAAAAAAAGTTTCAAATTTTTTGAAAGATAATGTATTTCAGAAAATGTTTTCTTTCAGTTTTGAGATACCGTATATAGTTTCATGTTTTCGGGACATGAGGTAAAACCTCACTCCAGTATGTAACTATTACAGTTGGAATTGACGGTTACAGAGAATATATGCACATGTAGGGCCAGGATGGCGGCTTAGGATCGTGTACCTGGTCCCTAGTGGTGGCTACAATGCCAGTTGAGTTTTTATCCTGGGTGTAGAGCTCGACGTTGCCAGTTGAGTTGTTGTCCTGGACGTAGGGTACCACCAGCCTCAGAGATGCTGCCCATTGAGTTGTTGTCCTGGGCATCGAGTATTTTTAGTTTTCAGTATACAGTTTTCAGAAATAAGTTTTTTTTTTTTTTTTTTTTTTATAAATAGTTCTCTTAAAATTTTCAGATCTACAGTATAAAGTTTTCAGATTTTCTGTATCCAGATTTCAGAACTCAGTTTTTAGTAAACAGTTTTCAGAAGACAGGTTTTTGAAACAGTTTTCAGAAACTAGAGATTTAAAGGATGTTTTCAGCAAGTCTAGTTTTATAAAGAGACTTTCAGAAAACAGTTTTCAGGAAACAGACTTCTAGAAAAGGTTTTCAAGAAGTATCTTCTAAATTATAGTACATATTAAAGTTTGATGACAGTTCACAAAATATGCATATAAATCATACATGCTAGTTATCATTTGAAAGCATATAGTTGGCATTAATACATGTGACATGTCTGTATCAGTATGCATAGACGGTTAACTTTGTGTATAGCATGTTCATATAGAAATGATATTTTGAAAAGTACGAGTGCATAGTAGCATGATCTTATTTAAATGTATCAATGATGAAGGTAGTAGTTTTGTGCTTACCTAGAAAGAACATATTGTAAGAATACAAGATAATAATGAAATGGTAACATATACATGATCAGTGATAGTGGATTAAATGACTAACATGAATAATGTTTTATTTGTCCGATCTGTTGATATTTCAAGTAGCGTAAGAGAGAAAGTTATAACAAATACCTGAACCAGATTAGTAACGGTACAGAAAGTAAGCAGAATTCAGTGTAATGTATCAATAGCATTATGGAGCTTAATATGTTGATGACATAAGAATTGGATATATATATATAATAGATGTTTGAAAGTGTAAATAGCAAACAGAAATTTTACAGGTGGTGATCAGTTAAAGGTACAGTAACAAAATGACAGGTTTGTGAAATGAATAAGAAATAGACAATTAATTCAAACTTTTAAGCTTTTGCATGGTTACTTACTGAGTCATTATGACTCACACCGTATCAGTTTGTAGTTTTGCAGGTCAGTAGCAGTCATTTAGCACCAGCAAGATTTCAGGGAAGACTTTGAAGACATTGGATCGCCCCAACTGCAGTCAAGAGAGTTTTGAGTACTGGGTCGAGTTATGGGTCCTCACGGCCCTTGTATATGTATTTACATTTGTATCTCTTATGTAAAAGTTAAGTAATTGTGTAGTTTTATTTTGAGTCCAGGCCTGAGGCCTAGTGAGTTTGCATATTTGTTGAGTTTGTTTGAGCAAGTTGTCTCATGGTACTGGCTATAAGCCAGGTTGTATGATGTTATGAATACATCATGCCGAAATTTCGTTAGAATAAGAGGCTTATGGAGGTAGGGTTAGCCTGTCTCGTGCCGGTAGCATCCTGGCCTAGGCGGGATGTTACACCATTCTTTTAAAATTCTAGCTTCAGATTCACTCCCAATTAGTGACAGTGAATTTTAAAAGTGAGGTGTTGAGCAGTGAATTCTTAGAGACCAGTAGAATCTAAATTTCTCTTTCCGCACTAGTATAACTTCAAACCTCAGTCTGTAAAAAAAAATCGTAGACCACGCTTATCAGTTAGTAACTTAGAAAAGTCAAGTATGAATGCATTGCATATTTTATTTATTGATCGGAAGAATATCCCACAAGTTATGTTCTAATAAAGTTTATCGATTATAGATTATCGACAGGAACCACGACTCTCTTCGACATCGTGAAGTAGATGCAACCAGTTTCTAAATTAGTGAGTGGACCTCTCTTCTTTATATGGTTTTATTAAGTTTTAAGTTTTGAGTTTTAATAACAGACTTACTTTTTATGCCTTAGGGCGTTAGATTTCTTTTAGCACTCTTATCACATGAAACTTATACTTTATGTTATGTTTTAACAGTATTTTAGACAATAAAGTTTTAAACTATGATTTTATTATTTTTCACCCCAGTATTAACTTGACTCAGTATAGAATTGACGGATTTAGTGACATGTGTACATGTGGAGGACTGAGGGGACGCTCTCAGATCCTCGAGCCGGGCTATGGGGACGGCGATACGTAACGCCCCTAAATCCCAGTTTTAGAGCTTCGGTGGTAGCATAGATCGGTACCCCCAGCTCCAATTTATGGCTTGGGGGACGATGATACGTAACGCCCCAAGACCACAAGTTTCTGAGATAGTAGTGACATGCTTTGGGGGACGACGATACGTAACGCCCCAAAGTCATGGATTTGCACTGCTGGATCCGGTTAGGCATATGTGGGGACGGCGATACGTAACGCCCTTATACGTCCAGTTTTTATGACAGATATACAAATTTTAGAAAAAGTTTTCAATTTTCAGAAAGAAATTTAGAAAAAGAAAGTTTTCATATCCAGCAGTTTTATAAGAAATTCAGAATTTTAAAGCATCAACCAGTTTTCTTATAAAGATATTTTATGAGATTTCGTTTTTAAAAACTAAATGTTTTAATAATAGTTTTCCATTTTTAGTCCACTCACTTAGATCGTATAACGATCTAACCCCCACCTCAGTCTTTGTTTCTTGCAGGTTTCCCGGAGGACGAGCTCGGGAGGACGGATACTGATGCAGTCACTAGGGTTGGAGTCCACCAGCACAGAGTCAAATAGTATGAAAGTCCAGTCAGTGTCAAAGTAAAGTTGCATGTATACACTAGTATAATATAAGTCATTTTAAGTGTCTGATAATATTTATAAAGAAAAGTATTTTGAGTATACGGTTATAAGAAACAAAAGTATATTATATTGATAAGTTGGGTTATGTTTCCCATGCATGACATTACATTTTTAATTAGCTTAGAATATAGTCAGGAAATCCGAGACTAATATGGTTAGTACTGCTATCCCCTGCCGTGACATCTCATAGACTTGGGGATGTTATAAATCTATTAGGCTTTAATTTAGTGAGCTAGCACCCAAATTAATTTGAGTCATATTTAAGATTAAATATGGAAGTTTTTATTTAATTAAGATTCGTAAATTTGATTAAGAATCCTAACTTTATTTTGAAAATAATCTTAAAGAGATCAAATTTGATTCGGAGAGATAATGAATTGATATTATTGTATTGAGATACAATTGAAACAATCTTTTATATATATATATATATAATATATATATATATATACACGCTCACATTGAATGTAAAAATAAGTATAAGAAATTTTAATGTTCACGTTTGTAGGCATTGCATTTTTGCATGTGAAACCCGATGAGGAGTCTTATTTGGAGACAACTACCTTTTAAGTCGCGGAAGTCGCGGGAAACGGACGTCGGAAGGGAAGAGTCAAGAATTGACGTTTTTTGTTGGATTTAGTTCACGTGTTTATCTTCGAGCTCGCTGTTGGATCTCCGTTTTAAAACTTAACCTTAGCCCAAGCCCATTAAATCACATCCAATAAATAATAAAAATTTTAAAATATATGTCACAAATTAAACTTAAATTAAAATTAAATTAAAACACATTCACAAATTAAAGCTAATTAAATTAAATCAAAACCAATTAAATAACTAAATTGAAATTTAATTAAAACTAAATCTAATTATTAATTCAAATTAAATGAAATAAATTAAATTTAAATTAAATAAATTAAAATTAAATATCAAAATTAAATAATTCACTTCCAAATTAAAATCAAATAAAAATCAATTCATTCCTAACTTTAATAAATCAATCACCTAATTTAAATATTACCCACCTAAAACACACAATTTTATTACCTAAAATAATACACCCAATTAATTGATTTTATTTCCTAATTAAACCATTCAAACCCTAATTCCCTTAATACATAAACATAACATAAAAAACCCTAACACTCTCTCCCTTGACCTATCCTCAAAACACGACAAAACAATGGAACCCTGGCTATCTTTCAGGTCCACGGCATTAACACACAAAAGAACCTAAGCCCTCGCAGCCCTCCACGCTATTAATCGTCAAAAACCTCAGCCCAACCAGCCCTCACATTCACCACAAACCCTAGACACAGCCCTTACAAACCTAGTCATTCACGGAACAGAAACCCTCCACAACAGAACCACTCACCCAAGAAATAGCCTCAACTCGCCCACGTTGCAACCTTAACGCCACCTGCCTTGCCCCTTCAGCCACGTTCACAGCCCTCCATTACACCTAGCCTTTCGCCACACACCAACTGACCTGGCCACGTCCCTTGACCAAACGGAAGCCCCCCACCAGAACGTAAGTCCTTCACTTCACACAAACCCCTCACACCACACAAAAACAATAAACCCTAGCAGCCCATAGCCTTTATGTCACGTAACAAATCCATTTCATCGGCCCACTCATAAACCCTTTGCCTTCACCAGTCTGATCGACGCCACCGACCAGATGCCACTCCACCGACTCACCTCTCACGGCCTGGAGTAAAGCCTCACGCCACCGATAAAAATCCTCAGCACACGTGAACTACATGCACAAAACGCTCACAATTGCCAGCCCTCAACCTCCACGTAACAGTGCCCTTGCCCCCTCACAAATTAAAAATTCTTCACGCCCTTCTCACCAAGACGCCTAGCCACATCACGCCTCAACATCTGCCCTTCTCACCCAGACACCTTCCATTCACGCCACCAGCCAACAAACACGTAAACAAGAAGCCTGCCTCACTCCAATAGCCAACACAGCCACGTTTAGCCTTTGCCCTTAGCAACAGCAATCAACACCCCCCACGTCCACACCACAACAGCCACGCAACTGCCCCCACATCGCCATCAAACCAGCCTAGCCCAGCCGCAAAACTCGCCTAAACTCCACGTCCAAACTGCTCACTGACCACCCCCCTGCACCGCGCACGTACTGGCCACTAAACTGTCCAGTTTACCAAAGAATTAACCCCTGAAAGTACCCCATGAACAGCCCTGAAATTGCACTGAAATCTGCCCAGAAATTCCCCCATAAACCACCAAAAAAACCGCAGCTCATACCCCTGAAAACCGCGCCAAAACAGTCATTTAATTAACCCGAAATAGTGACCAGAAAATACCTTAAAACAGGAGCGAAACAGAGTGAAAACAACGACCAAAATAGCAAAACAGCGAGCTAAGACATTAATCCAGTGAACCGGAAGAGTTGCGGAGTGATAGCCCTTCCGACGGCCGTGAAGCACGAGTCTGAAAATCGACAAAAGAGGTTAGACCTGAGGGCACCTTTTACTTACATTCTTTCTTGTTATTTTATTTATTTTTATATATGATTACATGAGAGTCGTTTGAGGATATGATTTGATTATTGGATGGGCGGGACATGTGTTCCCTTTTGTGGTATATAGGATGGAAACCCGGACGTAAATTCCGTAGCTGAATCCGAATGGACAGTACTGTGGTTTGTACTCGGGATACAACACCACGTACCACTTAAGAGACACATGTTTCGTTCCATCCAAATTTGTATTTGAGCATGACATAGTTCATAGGTTGTTTATTTATTATTTTAAGCATGATTTAATTTAGTTTCGTTATTTAATTTTAAAGCATGATTATGTTATTTAGGCATGTTGTTTCTTTACTCGTTATGCATGATGTTTAGTTTAGTTTATATTCATGTTTAAGTAATTATTTGTTTATTTTGGTTTGATGGCTCATTATGTTCGATGTGTGATATTGTGTGTTTGTTGTTTAAAGACTTACTTTCAAGCATGCAAACTTAGATTAGGATTTATTTAGCAGAAGCATATTAGATCTAAGTCACCTTTGAACATGATTATTGAGTAGATGCGGTTGATTTATTGCACAAATTATATCATCACAATGACATAAGTAAGGGACCATTCCGAACCCAACGGTTTGAGGTCTTCCCTTGCGAGGGTGAGTGCGGCCTTAAATCTGTGTCCCGGTTCACACCGGGTGGCGACTCCATTATTCTCCGGTTTAGTTCCCCGCGGGCTATTCCGTACTCTCAACTAGGCCGTGAGCCTAGAACAGCGTCGCCCAAGTTCTGTGTCCTACAGTCGGGCGACTCCACTGGGGATAAGAGAATTGGCCCCGAAATCATGTATTGTGATGTGTATAATTTATACATTAGTTGACCGTTTCTATAGTGGGTTGAGGGAGTTCAAGCAAAGGCGTTGTCATAAACCTTCATGAGAAGATAGTTGTATATCCTATAGAGTTGCTCGTTTATGATTTTGATAACCACATGCATATTAAATCTCATACATCGCAGGCGTCGCATGCATACATGCATCATGTTAACCCTCCGTGTCTTAAAAGCCATCATAGATATCTGTGGGGTTAGAAATAAAAGAAGAATTGTCACAGAAGAGTTTAGCAAATATGGATAGCGAGGAAAGGAAATCGAGAAACAGAAAACCTTACGGCAAGGATAGAAAGACCATTGAGGGGGCCTTCAAAAAAGAAAAAAGAAAGAAAACAAGAAAAAGAAAGAGACGAAAAAAAGAGAAAAAAAAAGAGAGAAAAAAATTGTTTGTTTTTTTAGTCATTGATAGTTAGACATAAGTGTGGACAACAGAAACTGGACGACGCATGCTGTTCTAGGCTCGGGGGCCTAGTTGGGAGTACGGAGTAGCCAACGGAGGACTAAACCGGAGAGTGATGGAGTCGCCACCCGGTGTGAACCGGGACAAAGGTTTAAGGCCGCACTCACCCCTCGCAAGGGAAGACCTCGAACCATTGGGTTCGGAATGGTCCCTTACTTATGCCACTTGTAATGTAAAGATTTATGCAATAATCCAACCAAGCCTATGACATATATTTCCAAGTGCACCACAATCCTAAATTCGCATGCTTGAAAGTAACAACTAACATATATGAAATCAAATCTTATTGCCAAATTCACATGCTTAAAGGGTAGACTTTTACAATAACAAGCACATAACTTCGCAAGAACTCAATCATTCATGTAATCATAAACACAAACAGTCATGGTAACATTTGCATATAATCAAAATGACGACAACACGATGATGCATAAATCATGATACATTAAGCCAAGACTAAAGTAGATAATGCAATCATGGAATAAACATGCTTTTCATTATTATGTGCACAAAGATAAGAACGACTATGTGTGGTTTCATCAAAAAAATCATTAAGAAACAATTATACATGGCATGTGATGAGTATGTCTCAGTTCAGTGTGTTCGCGTTCGTGTAACGTTCGTAAACGCGTTCGAACGGGGACAGAACCTGATGCATGAAATGCTTACGTTCGTGGAGCGTCGTGAACGCGTTCGAACGGAAATGAAACAGAATGCTCACGTTCGTATGGCGTTTGTGAACGCGTTCGAACGGAAATGAAACAGAATGCTCACGTTCGTATGGCGTTTGTTAACGCGTTCGAACGGAAATGAGACCTGATGCATGATAAGGCAAAAATGTATGCGCGTTCGAGTTGCGTTCGTGAACGCGTTCGAACGGGAACAGACCTGATGCATGAAATGGGACGCGATACATGAAAGCTAAAGGGGCGCGGCGAAGTATCGCGGTAAGGATCTTATCCCCGTGAAACGGAGTGCCTTTAATCCGACTTACTAAGCCCATGCGCAATGAACATATAATAAAAGTAAAGGCATAATAACAAAGACGAGTTATCGGACTTTGTATATCCGATTGAACACATCTCACGTCCAATCGAATATACGTCATCCAGCGCGGCGAAGCATCGTGATAAGGATCTTATCCCCGTGAAGCGGAGTGCCTTTGATCCGACTTACTAAGCCCATGCGCAATGAACATATGATATGCATAAAATAAAGACAGAAGTAAACACAAAGATACTTGGCGCGGCGAAGCATCGTGGTAAAGGATTTTAACCTCTTCAATTAGAGGACCTTTCATCGCACTTACTAAGCCCATGCGCTTTTCTCATCATTACATAAATAAATAACATGCAGAAAATTAAATGGCGGAATAATTAAACAACTCAAAATTAAACAAAAGAACATGCCGTTTACTCAAGTGATACGTGGAGTTGTGGCCCGAGTGCAGATCATACTACCGTCCATTCGGAATCGGCTATGAAATTTACGTCCGGGTTTCCATCCGATATACCACAAGAGGCGGCATGCCTTTCATCCAAAATCACAACAAACATCGTATATGCAACAAATACCACAAATACAGAAAATATAATCAAGATAAATGAACAGAAATTAAATAGAAATAAGTGTGAAGATAACCCTCAGGTCTAACCTTTTAGTTGTCCTCGGACTTGCGTTTCGCGGAGATCGGAAGGGATGAAAGTTCCTTACTTTTCCGGTTCACTAGTTTCGCGTTTTGGGCTCGCTGTTCCACTGTTTTTCCCACTGTTTTGGCGTCGTTTTGCTGCTGTAATTCGGTGATGAGAGGGTGAAGATGATGAGTGTTTTGGTTCGGCTAAGGAGGGTTGGTGGTCTCGATTTTGAAGGGTTTTGGTGTTCTGGATTCAACTATGGAGGATAGTTGCTTGTGGTGTATTCTTTTTTCTTTTTGTGTCTATGTGAAGTGTTTTTTCTTTTTGTTTTAGTTTGGGCGTATAGGGGGAGTCTAGAGCTAGGGCTTGGGCGTGACTTAGGTTGTGTGACCAGAGGAATGGCTTTGGTGAAGAGTGGTTTATATAGAGAAGGGTTAAGGTTGACAAGGGAAGGGATTTGGTTTCCAAATTAGGAGTCCTAAGAAAGGTATACACAAGATTGGGGAGGGGGACAAGATATTTTAAATTAGGAAGTCAATTAATCTAAATTGGTAGATGTCTTATTAGATTAGGAAGTCAAATATTTGATTGGTGTTAATTAGGCATACAATATTTTAAGTTTGGGAATAATCTTATTAGATTGGGAATATAATGGTTGATTGATTTTAATTAGGCATGATTATATTTGATTTAGTGTGTGATTTGTTTATTTTAGGCATGATTTTAGTTTAAGTTGGTAATGTTTATTTTATGTTTGGTAAATGTTTTATTTAATTATTTAATTAATTTAATTATTATCTTATTAGTTAATGTTTTAATTAATATTTATTTAATTTAATTTGGGATGTGTTTTATGGGCTTTGGGGAGCTAAATGGGCTGGGGTGTGAGGCTAGCAGCAAAACCAGAATTACCGACACCGTTCGAACGCCTCCCCGAACGTGACACGAACGCTCGAAATCTGCTTTCCGTTCGAACGCCTGAACGAACGCAGCACGAACGAAAACAGTGAACCTTGCTTATTCCGAATTTCCCCTTCCGATATCCGTTTCCCGCGGTTTTCATGACTCAAAAGGTAGTGCCTCCAAATGAGACTCATCATCGGGTTTCACATGCAAAAATGCAATGCCTACAGTCGCCCCCACTTTGATGGGACTCGTGCGGTGTGTGACAGTGACAGTCCTATCAAAGTCTATGCAATGCATTTTTTACTTACCTGGCTAGCTAGCTGTCTCGAGCTAAGCTGATACTGCAGAGGATCTCGATCCTGAGACGCATCTTGGTACTTCTGATGATGTGGACTTCGCCTGAAAAGGGATGTGATGTGGAGCCTCGCTCCTCAGTCGATATGGGCTTCGCCCCCAAGCTGATATAATGATGTGGAGCCTCGCTCCTCAGCCGATATGGGCTTCGCCCCCAAGCTGATAAATGATGTGGAGCCTCGCTCCTCAGCCGATATGGGCTTCGCCCCCAAGCTGATATAATGATGTGGAGCCTCGCTCCTCAGCCGATATGGGCTTCGCCCCCAAGCTGATATAATGATGTGGAGCCTCGCTCCTCAGCCGATATGGGCTTCGCCCCCAAGCTGATATAATGATGTGGAGCCTCGCTCCTCAGCCGATATGGGCTTCGCCCCCAAGCTGATATAATGATGTGGAGCCTCGCTCCTCAGCCGATATGGGCTTCGCCCCCAAGCTGATATAATGATGTGGAGCCTCGCTCCTCAGCCGATATGGGCTTCGCCCCCAAGCTGATATAATGATGTGGAGCCTCGCTCCTCAGCCGATATGGGCTTCGCCCCCAAGCTGATATGATGTGAGGCTTACTGCTCGCTCTTTCCCGTCTTCAACACCTGTTTACACAAAACAGAACAAACACAAAAATATGCAATATAGGTTACGTGTATGCATGTATGCAGGAGTTTTCTTATTCCGTTGGGTTAGGTCCTCCACTGGCGACCAAGTCTTCTCAAGCAAAGTATAACTTCAACCTGTCAACATTGATTGGTTCCGTGAATTCATTTCCCTCGAGGTCTGACAACTTCACTGCTCCGTTTCCCATGACTTTCTGGACGACGTAAGGTCCTTCCCAGTTTGGCCTGAATTTCCCTCTTGGATCTGTCGTCGACGGCCTCGACTGCTTAAGTACCAAATCACCCTTTCTGATCTTTGTGGGACGTACTTTCTTGTTGAAGGCCCGGGCTAGTCTCTTCTGGTACAACTGCATGTGATGTAAAGACCTCATCCTCTTCTCATCTAACAGTGCTAACTGATCAAATCTCTGTGCAGCCCACTCTGACTCAGGTAACTCTGTCTCTGCTAGTACTCTCATAGACTGTATTTCCACTTCCACCGGCAGTACCGCTTCCATCCCGTACACCAAGGAATAAGGCGTTGCACCCGTTGCTGTTCTGACTGACGTTCTGTACCCCCACAAGGCATATGGTAGTTTCTCAGCCCAATCCCTGCAGTTCTCTGTCATCTTAGCCAGAATTGTCTTTACAGTCTTGTTGGCTGCCTCAACTGCCCCATTCGCCTGTGGCCTGTAAGGTGATGACTTATGATGGCCTATCCCGTACCTCTGTAACATTGCTTTCGTCTCTCCTTGAAACTGGACCCCGTTGTCCGTCACTATATGATGCGGCATACCATAACGACAAATGAGGTTTCGTGCTATGAACTTGGCCATCTGTTTTGCCGTAACGTTCCGGAATGACTCAGCTTCTACCCACTTCGAGAAGTAATCCACTGCTACTACTATGAAGCGATGCCCATTAGATGCATTTGGTCGGATTTCCCCGATCATGTCGATCCCCCATGCTGAGAACGGCCATGGCTCTGACAGCCCGTGCAACTCTGTATGTGGCAGATGACTCAGATTACCATGTACTTGACAGTCGTGACAGTGCTTTACCATCCTTGCGCAGTCTGCCTCCATAGTCGACCAATAAAACCCTTGTCTCACTATCTTGCGGGACAAGTTCAACCCATTCATGTGCGGACCACATACCCCGGCATGTACCTCTTCCATCACTTTCTGAGCCTCTTCTCTTCTCAAACATTTCAACTGAATGCCGTTAGCTTGCCTTTTGTACAGTTCTCTTTTCAAGATCACATACTGAGAGGCCAACTTCTGAATGGCCAATCTATCTTTTCTGCCTGCCCCTTCTGGGAATTCTCCGTGCTCTAGATACCTCTGAATGTCATGGTACCAAGGTTTACCGTCGTCAATTTCCACTCCCAGAACTTTCCCTGTCTCATAAATCGGCCTGTTTGCTGTAGTCAATACCAACGGTCTCATCACTAACTTTTCTGGATTTTCCCAAGTAGCTGCAAGTGTGGCCAGTGCATCTGCCATCTGATTCTCTTCTCGCGGCAAGTGCTGAAACTTACAATTGGGGATGGCCTGTGCCAACTCTCTGAGGTGGAAGAGATATGGCTTCAACCGTTCTTCTTTCAATTCCCATTCCCCTTGTAACTGACGGATTACCAGCATCGAATCTCCGTAGACCTCCACACTTTCGGCTTTCAAGGCTATCAATGCAGTCAACCCAAAAGCGCATGCTTCATATTCGGCCATGTTGTTTGTTACTCTGAATGTCAACCTCTTGGCCATGGGCAAAGTTTCTCCCTCGGGGGTCACTATCACAATTCCAATTCCGGCTCCTTTGTAATTAACTGCTCCGTCGAAGTACACTTTCCATCCTTGAACTGCTATAGCACTGACTTCTTCATCTGGGAACTCAAACTTATACTGATCCCCCTCGATAGGCTGAAGTGCTAGGAATTCTGCCACTGCTCGCCCTTTGATCACCTTGGAGGTAAGGTAATCAATGTCAAACTCTGTCAACAATACTAACCATCTGCCCAACTTTCCCACTAGTGACGGCACTGAATGCAGATACTTCAAAGGGTTCTCCTTCGCCACTACTTGGATCTTGTAGGACTGGAAGTAATGCCGCAACTTTCTGGAAGCCCATACTACCGCCAAACAGATCTTCTCTACCTCTTGATAACGAGCCTCATACGGGAGCAACTTCTTACTTAGATAATAGACTGCATGTTCCACTCCTGTCTCATCTGCCTGTACCATCATCGCCCCAGTGCTTCTGATTCGATAGCCAAATACAATACCAAGGGCTTGCCCGGTTTGGAGGTTTCAATACAGGAGGCTTTACCAAGTACTCTCTGATTCTGTCGAAGGCTGTCTGACACTGTTCATTCCATCTCACTGGCTGATCTTTTCTCAACAGTTTGAAGATAGGCTCACATACCGATGTCAACTTGGCGATGAACCGACTGATGTACTGAATCTTTCCCAAGAATGCCCTGACTTCTTTTTCTGTCTTCGGTGTAGGCATTTCTGCGATTGCCTTGATTTTCTCGGAGTCTACCTCTATTCCTCCCATTCCCACTGTATGACCAAGTAACTTCCCTGATGTTACCCCAAACACACATTTCTTGGGATTCAGCCGCAAGTTGTATCTGTCAACTCTCTGAAGGAACCTCTCCAGTGCTTCAATGTGCCCAACTCTTGTCTCTGATTTCACCATCATGTCATCCACATACACCTCAATCTCTTTGTGCATCAAGTCGTGGAAAAGTGTGGTGGCCATCCGCTGATAGGTAGCCCCCGCATTCTTAAGCCCAAATGGCATCACCTTGTAGCAATAAGTACCCCACTCGGTGACAAAAGCAGTCTTGTGCTTATCTTCCTCTGCCATGAGGACTTGATTATACCCTGAAAACCCATCCGCAAATGAGTACATAGCAGACAAAGCCGCACTATCAACCAGAACATCTATGTGCGGTAATGGAAAATCATCTTTCGGGCAAGCCTTGTTGAGATCTCTGTAATCCACACACATTCTAACTTTTCCGTCTTTCTTTGGCACTGGTACAATGTTAGCCAACCACTCGGGATACTTCACTACTTCTAGGAACCCCACATCTATCTGCTTCTTAATTTCTTCTCTGACTTTCTCAGCCCATTCTGGTCTCATCCGTCGAAGCTTCTGTTTCACTGGCCTCATATTCGGATAAGTTGGAATTGTGTGTTGGGCAATGCTTCTGTCTATCCCAGGCATGTCTTCATAGGACCAAGCAAACACTTTGGCATATCTGATCAATACTTCTTCTAGCTTCTCCCGTTCTTCAGTGGTAACTTCACTTGCAATCAGAATTTCCTTGGGATTCTCAGGTGTACCAAGGTTAAATGCATTTGTTTTGGCCGAGCTGATATCAAATATGCTTGATTCGTGCAGAGTAAAAGGAAATGACTCAGGCAAGTAAGCAAAAGAGATGTCTTTATTATTGGATAATGCGGAAGTACATTCAAACAAATCAGGAAGGTAAATGTCTTCATCACTCATAGACATTTCTTCCTCTACAACCGGGTTCTTTCCGAGCTTCTTCTCTTCCTCAATAGTCAAACTTTCTAACTTCATTAGTTCTTCTTCCCACTTTTCTTCTTCATTCTTTGCAGCTTTGTCCATCATTGGCTTCTTTCCCATTACGTCCTGGAAGATCTCAAACCCAGGTACCACAATTCCATTAACTTCCACAGGCTCAGGCTCCCATTGATACCCCGAAGCCTTCACAAAGCAATCCATTAGTTTAAGGCCCTTCTTCTTGACCTTCGACTTTTCTTCATCAGACTTGTACCCCAAACCCTTCCGAGTAGTCTGTCCTCTGAAATCCGGCAGTTTTGAACCCTCACCCGGCTCATACTTCATTTTTCCCATGATCCTAGCTACCTTAGGATCCACCCATTCCTCAAAAGTTGCCGACACTTGGAACCTTGCGAAAGGTGGTACTTCCAAAGCGGCCACAGCATTATCTACCTCAGCTCGGATGGTAACAATTTCCCCCCCATACGGGAATTTAATCATTTGGTGCAGAGTAGAGGGCACACCTCCAAGCTTATGGAACCAAGGCCTTCCCAACAATAAGGCAAAAGTGGCTGGGATATCCAGCACTGTAAACTCAACTTCGTCCTCAACCGGGCCTACTTTAACCATAGCCATAAAAGTACCTTCCACTCCGCGCTTACTGTCATCGTAAGCTTTAATGGTCATGTTGGAAGGGTCCAAGTCTGTTGCCTTTATGCCCAGCCTGGCCAAAATCTTCAACGGGCACACATTGATGGCCGAACCATCATCCACCATTACACATGAAGTCTTCCTACCCTTTACTTCAGCTCTGATAAACAAAGGCCTGTTGTGATTTCTACCCTCAGCCGGGAGTTCCTCTTCTGAAAAAGTGATCCTTTGTAAAGTTTCTCCTCGTACCGACCCGACAAGCATTGCGGGGTTGGCATCCTCCGGTACCACAATTTTATTCAAGGCCTCAACCATGGCCTGCCTATGCTCCTGAGATGTACACAGTAGTTCCCAAATGCTAACCTGAGCCCGGGTTTTTTTCAACTGCTTCAACACTGTATCTCCCTCGGCATTTTCTGCACTTTCCACCACTTCTCTACCATCAGTCAAGGCTTCCTTTCCCCTTTCCGCCACATCATTGTAAAAGCGGCCGCTGCGGGTCATTCCCCTCACTTCTTCCTCATCACCACTAGAGAAATCAAGCCAAAAGTTCTTTCCTTGCTCGGTCTCATCTTCACTATTACTATCCCAGATTCCCAGGCAAAAGGCTTGAGGGTGAAAGGTTTTAAGGACAAGATCTTCTGGGAGGCCTGAATTGATCATATAGGCTGGTGGTGGTACGGCGCGGTAATTGGGTAAGGGGTTTTTGTGTGTGTGTGTCAGGCTGTTCTGTTTCTGGGTCAGGTATTTTCTTGGAGTCTATCAGGTCTTGGATCTCATGGCGGAGTCGGGCGCAATTGTCAGTGTCATGGCCCTTTTGTTGGTGAAAGTGACAGTAAAGGCTGAGATTGAAATGTGGTGGTGGTGGGTTTGGGATAGGTTTGGCTTCCAAGGGTTTTAAGAGCCCTTGCCTCTTCAGTTTCTCTAGCACCTTGGACAGGGGCCTCCTCAAGTTGGAAAACTGTCGGTTCCGGATAGCGGCAACCTCAGCAGAAACGGGCTTTGCTCCCGATGTACCCCCAATAGGCCTCCTGTTCAAACCATAGAATTTTCTATTCTCGGCCTCTTCTTCCTCAATATCCATGACAGTTTCCCTCAACTGCCGAAAGTCAGTAATCATGGAGGTCATCCTCCTCAGCTTCCCATAGATAGAGGGCTTGGTGCCCTTGATGATCATTTTGATCTGGTCTTTCTCCGAGGGCCTAGTCTGCATTTTCAACAACTGACCCCTCCATCGGTCCACATACTCCTTAAAATTCTCCTCCAATTTCTGCTTAACATTCTCCAGATCGCGGAGCGACAGATCGATCTCTAGGTCAGTGACGTACTGCTTCAGGAAAGCATCAGCTAACTCCCTCCAATCTTCTTCACTTTCTTCTCCAAACTGTGGTACCATACCACGGGAGCTCCCTCGAGCGACATTCCAAACATTTTCTGCACTTGGCGCTGAGACAGGCCAACTGAACTCATGACTGATACAAACTGTCGGAGATGCACCCTCGGATCCCCATTCCCGTTGAACTTAGCCATATCAGGCATCTTGAACTGTGCCGGCAACTGTTCCTCGAAAGTCAGTGTGTCATAATCCAGCAGATCCTCATTCTTACCCCTCATCTTGCGGGTAACTGACTCAACCTGATCCCGGAGCTTCTGTAACTCTGCCTGAGACCCAAACACTCGGCCTGCTGCATACTCTGCCATGTCATCATCAAAAGCAGGGGTATCATCCCCCAATCTGTTCGGAGATTCCTCTTGCCTCACATTTTCAGAATTTCCCCCAGCATGGGGCACAGCCATACCAGCCACAGCAGTAGTCAAGGCTTGCAGCTGTTCAGTAATCTTTGTGAGACTGTTTTCCAACTGATCCATTCGGGACACTTCATTATCTGATCCACTCATGGTTCCAACCGTTCTCTTAGTGAGTCTGGTTTTCTCCCTAACCCAAACGGTATCTATCGTGTCTTTTAAGACACAGAGGGTGTTAACAAGGCGTATGTATGCATGAGGTGCACAAGAAGCATATAACATATATTAAATCAAATAAAATTCTCAAACAAATCGGCCTATTATCATTTTAGAAGCTTTTGGGCTAACTGTCATAATAGTGAATCCGTCCCAGTTTAAATGGCCCAACGAATTCATGTCTTATGGCAAGGAGCCCAACTAAATCCAAATGATAATATCCCGAACACAATCATAAAACGGCCCATTGTTATTTAGAAGCCTTTGGCCCAATAGTCATAAGATACGTTCTTGTCCCAGTTTAAATGGCCCAACAAGCCCATATCTCATGACAAAAGATCCAGATGGATTCAAATAGCAATGTTCCCAAACATAAGCATACAAGGAAGATATCATAAACATAAAAAGGTAAATTCTACCGTGTGGCCCATCATCATTTCAGAAGTTCTGGGCCTAATTGTCATAAGATACGAACCTGCCCCAGTTTAAATGGCCCAGCAAGTTCGCATTTTTGACAAAGAGTCCAGTTCATCGAAATGATAATGGTCCTAAAGCACAAGGAAATACTTGTTATAGGCTATACAACCCGGTCTACGCATGGGTTCGTGGGGGCATGGACAAAGACTCTTGCCGGCGAAGGATTGCCTACAACTAGGTCTCCCCACTCAAGGGTCCGAGCGACCAAGTAAGCGCGCCTTTTTTATACCTTACGGTACGTGCCAACAAGTCATGGTGTGTGACTAACTGTCAAATGGATTCCTTGTTGCAGATTCCCCAGAGGGAAGGTGGAGCGAGGCTCACTTAAATACCCAAGCCTCTTAGGCTCTTATCGCTTGGTGTCAGGAATAAGCAACAAATCCTCCAAATTAGTATGTCACAACAGGCTAATGGTAATGATCATTTAGGTGCCTTCACAGCTTTTCCTCGAAAGGTAGTGAGTGAGGGAAGACACCAAATCATTAACAAGCCTCAAAAATGTCTTTTATCACAACCCTCATTTCGCACATTTGTAGACACGGTTAATTAAAGCATAAATCTATACATTACAAGGCATTATTTCGGGCCGATTCTCTATCCCCAGTGGAGTCGCCAGACTGTGGGACAACAGAACTGGACGACGCATGCTGTTCTAGGCTCGGGGGCCTAGTTGGGAGTACGGAGTAGCCAACGGAGGACTAAACCGGGAGTGATGGAGTCGCCACCCGGTGTGAACCGGGACAAAGATTTAAGGCCGCACTCACCCCTCGCAAGGGAAGACCTCAAACCATTGGGTTCGGAATGGTCCCTTACTTATGCCACTTGTAATGTAAAGATTTATGCAATAATCCAACCAAGCCTATGACATATATTTCCAAGTGCACCACAATCCTAAATTCGCATGCTTGAAAGTAACAACTAACATATATGAAATCAAATCTTATTGCCAAATTCACATGCTTAAAGGTAGACTTTTACAATAACAAGCACATAACTTCGCAAGAACTCAATCATTCATGTAATCATAAACACAAACAGTCATGGTAACATTTGCATATAATCAAAATGACGACAACACGGATGCATAAATCATGATACATTAAGCCAAGACTAAAGTAGATAATGCAATCATAGGGAATAAACATGCTTTTCATTATTATGTGCACAAAGATAAGAACGACTATGTGTGGTTTCATCAAAAAAAATCATTTAAGAAACAATTATACATGGCATGTGATGAGTATGTCTCAGTTCAGTGTGTTCGCGTTCGGTGTGTAGCGTTCGTAAAACGCGTTCGAACGGGGACAGACCTGATGCATGAAATGCTTACGTTCGTGTGGCTTGGAGCGTCCGTGAACGCGTTCGAACGGAAATGAAACAGAATGCTCACGTTCGTATGGCGTTTGTGAACGCGTTCGAACGGAAATGAAACAGAATGCTCACGTTCGTATGGCGTTTGTTAACGCGTTCGAACGGAAATGAGACCTGATGCATGATAAGGCAAAAATGTATGCGCGTTCGAGTTGCGTTCGTGAACGCGTTCGAACGGGAACAGACCTGATGCATGAAATGGGACGCGATACATGAAAGCTAAAGGGGCGCGGCGAAGTATCGCGGTAAGGATCTTATCCCCGTGAAACGGAGTGCCTTTAATCCGACTTACTAAGCCCATGCGCAATGAACATATAATAAAAGTAAAGGCATAATAACAAAGACGAGTTATCGGACTTTGTATATCCGATTGAACACATCTCACGTCCAATCGAATATACGTCATCCAGCGCGGCGAAGCATCGTGATAAGGATCTTATCCCCGTGAAGCGGAGTGCCTTTGATCCGACTTACTAAGCCCATGCGCAATGAACATATGATATGCATAAAATAAAGACAGAAGTAAACACAAAGATACTTGGCGCGGCGAAGCATCGTGGTAAAGGATTTTAACCTCTTCAATTAGAGGACCTTTCATCGCACTTACTAAGCCCATGCGCTTTTCTCATCATTACATAAATAAATAACATGCAGAAAATTAAATGGCGGAATAATTAAACAACTCAAAATTAAACAAAAGAACATGCCGTTTACTCAAGTGATACGTGGAGTTGTGGCCCGAGTGCAGATCATACTACCGTCCATTCGGAATCGGCTATGAAATTTACGTCCGGGTTTCCATCCGATATACCACAAGAGGCGGCATGCCTTTCATCCAAAATTCACAACAAACATCGTATATGCAACAAATACCACAAATACAGAAAATATAATCAAGATAAATGAACAGAAATTAAATAGAAATAAGTGTGAAGAAACCCTCAGGTCTAACCTTTTAGTTGTCCTCGGACTTGCGTTTCGCGGAGATCGGAAGGGATGAAAGTTCCTTACTTTTCCGGTTCACTAGTTTCGCGTTTTGGGCTCGCTGTTCCACTGTTTTTCCCACTGTTTTGGCGTCGTTTTGCTGCTGTAATTCGGTGATGAGAGGGTGAAGATGATGAGTGTTTTGGTTCGGCTAAGGAGGGTTGGTGGTCTCGATTTTGAATTTTGGTGTTCTGGATTCAACTATGGAGGATAGTTGCTTGTGGTGTATTCTTTTTCTCTTTTGTGTCTATGTGAAGTGTTTTTCTTTTTGTTTTAGTTTGGGCGTATAGGGGGAGTCTAGAGCTAGGGCTTGGGCGTGACTTAGGTTGTGTGACCAGTGAATGGCTTTGGTGAAGAGTGGTTATATAGAGAAGGGTTAAGGTTGACAAGGGAAGGGATTTGGTTTCCAAATTAGGAGTCCTAAGAAAGGTATACACAAGATTGAGGGGGGACAAGATATTTTAAATTAGGAAGTCAATAATCTAAATGGGTATGTCTTATTAGATTAGGAAGTCAAATATTTGATTGGTGTTAATTAGGCATACAATATTTTAAGTTTGGGAATAATCTTATTAGATTGGGAATATAATTGGTTGATTGATTTTAATTAGGCATGATTATATTTTGATTTAGTGTGTGATTGTTTATTTTAGGCATGATTTTAGTTTAAGTTGGTAATGTTTATTTTATGTTTGGTAAATGTTTTATTTAATTATTTAATTAATTTAATTATTATCTTATTAGTTAATGTTTTAATTAATATTTATTTAATTTAATTTGGGATGTATTTTATGGGCTTTGGGGAGCTAAATGGGCTGGGGTGTGAGGCTAGCAGCAAAACCAGAATTACCGACACCGTTCGAACGCCTCCCCGAACGTGACACGAACGCTCGAAATCTGCTTTCCGTTCGAACGCCTGAACGAACGCAGCACGAACGAAAACAGTGAACCTTGCTTATTCCGAATTTCCCATTCCGATATCCGTTTCCCGCGGTTTTCATGGCTCAAAAGGTAGTGCCTCCAAATGAGACTCATCATCGGGTTTCACATGCAAAAATGCAATGCCTACAATAAGTCCGATGATGAAATTGTTTGCTTTAGGCGAACCCTTAGAAACGATAACCTTTTGACATGCTTTTTCTGATAATTTGAGTATTTCTCTATGTTAGACTCTTAAGCACTTGATTTATGGTTTCTTAGCGGAATGAAAAACTTGAGTAGTAGTAGTTAGCAAAGTGACTAGTTGAAGAAATTGTAGGTCGGCGAATGACGTTTGCTTAGATGTCTATCTTGAGTTGCTTATGTTGTGATATCGTGGTTATGGTTGAAAATGAAAAAAAAAAAGTCTCTAAAGAAAAGAATTGAACCCCTATAACCGATAAGCGTGAAGCTACCCATGGGCGAGTATTAGGACCAGCATGAGGAGAAATGCTACTTTAAAGGGTAGGTGTGTTGAAAAAAAAAAAGAAGAAAAAAGAGAGAAAGAAAAAAAAAAGAGAGAGAAAAAAAAAGAAAGTTGAAAAGCAAAAAAAAAAAAAAAATAGCGAGACAAAGGAAAAGAAAGATAAAATCATACCCCATTGAGCACGGAAAAGGCATACCTGAGACATCTAGGTTGGTTTGACACACCGATCCCGATTTTTGAAATGAAATCATTGAGTTGGCTTACTTAAGGATCAAGCTGTGAAAGAACCTTTGCACACACACACTTTGAGTCTGGCTTAGATCATTTATTCAAAAACTCAGATTTGAGTTGCATTGAGTGTTTTGAATGTTCTCTGGTTTCATTACTGGGCATTCATTGGGACGATAATATGTATAACTATTGGGACTATTTCATAGCATGTGATATAGTATGATGATATGGAAGGCCCCACCATATGGTTCATCTTGACCAAGTGCAAACAGTAGGGAGCAGAAAGCTAAATCAAGATTGGGGACGACCAGTCTACCACCCCGTGAATAAGAAGAATAACAAGAAATTGAGCCATGAAACCAGAGCGAAGACTGTGTAATCACCTGGAGAACTAGCGAAAGACCTAACCCAACGGAATAGGAAATTCATTCATGCATGCATGCATACACGTAACATATTTGGCATTCTTTTTTTTGTGTTTGTTTTTTTTTGTATTCACAGGTTTCAAAGAAGAAAAAGAGAAAGCGGCAAAGACAAGTCAAACAGAATCAGCAACATATGAGTAGTAGTTTTGAGGATGAGCCCCAAGGTTGAAGCCCATATCAGTTTCAGTTTTGGGGATGAATCCCAGGGTCGAGGCCCACATCAGAAGAATCCGAGAATGGCACTTCGAGAATGGAGCACGGTTCAGGAATAGACCATCTCATACAGCACAATTCGGGAATGAACCATTACATCAGCATCAGTATCAGTCTTGCCGGGTATGGCAATCTAGGGGCGAGGCCCACATTAACTATCAGTATTAGTCTTGCCGGGTATGGCACTCTGGGGGCGAGGCCCACATCATTACTAGCATCAGTTCTGCGGGTATGGCACTCCGGATATGGAGATACAACATTAATTCTGCGAGTATGGCACTCCGGGTATGGAGATACATCATCGGTTCTACCGGGTATGGCAGTCTGGGGGCGAGGCCCACGTCAGATCAGTTCAGGGGTGAGGCCCACATTAGCATCAGAATCGGTCTTACCGGGTATGGCACTCTGAGGGCAAGGCCTATATCAGTATCAGTTTGGGGCGAGGCCCACATTAGTATAAGTCTGGGGGTGAGGCCCACATCAGTCTGGGGGCGAGGCCCACCTCAGTATCAGTTGAGGGCGGGCCCACATCAATATTAGTCTGGGGCGAGGCCTACATCAGTATAAATCTGGGGTAAGGCCCACATCAGTCTGGGGGTGAGGCCCACGTCAGTATCAGTTCAGGGGCGAGGCCCACATCATTATCAGTTCGAGGGCGAGGTCCCTATTATCAGCGGTGTTGGGTCGAGGTGCCCAGGGTCGAGGTGCCCCGTTTTCGGTTGTAGTTCCGGGTCGAGGTGCCCAGGGTCGAGGTGCCCACTGCCTATTGTTAGCGGTGTTGGGTCGAGGTACCTAGGGTCGAGGTTGCCCCGTTGTCGGTTGTAGTTCTGGGTCGAGGTGCCTATGGTCGAGGTGCCCACTACATCATTATCAGTTCGAGGGCGAGGTCCCTATTGTCAGCGGTGTTGGGTCGAGGTGCCCAGGGTCGAGGTACCCCCGTTGTCAGTTGTAGTTCTGGGTCGAGGTGCCCAGGGTCGAGGTGCCCACTACATCATCAGTTCGAGGGCGAGGTCCCTATTGTCAGCGGTGTTGGGTCGAGGTGCCCAGGGTCGAGGTGCCCCCGTTGTCAGTTGCAGTTATTGGGATGCGTCCAAGGATCGAACTCCACAATCAACAGTTCAGGACCAAAGCCTGCATTCAGTTCAGTTGGGGAATAAAAGCCCATATTCATTACAGTCAGGGGGGAATATAGCCTCATCTCAATACAGTTCGGGAATAAAGCCCACAGTCCAAAACAATCAGGGAATAAAGCCTTATCTCTACACAGTAAGCAGTTATGGAATAAAGCTCGGGAGGAATAAAGCCTCATCTCAACGTTCGAGAATAAAGCTCAGGAGGAATAAAGCCTCATCTCAACAGTTCGGGAATAAA
>SKCR01035425.1:600000-771127 GCA_019454045.1 Zanthoxylum bungeanum | reverse complement strand
GCTTTACGTATCATTTGGGAGTGGAGGGACCCTGACGTTAAAGCACATGACTGAGCTAGCTTGGGTTTGGAATTGAGCCAGCAGAGATTTATTTTGGGTGGTGCGCCAACCTACAGAAACAACTGCAGATGGTGCGTTTTTTTTCTGCAGGGAAGCTCGGTGATGATTATCATCAAGTTTCTTGCCTGATGGGTTCTTAAAAAGGACCCACAACATTGGAACGTTGGTCACAGAGTGGGCTCCACAAATAGACATTCTGAGCCATCCATCAGTTGGAGGGTTGTATCACACTGTGGGTGGAATTCAACGCTAGAGAGCATAGTAAATGGAGTGCCAATGATCGCGTGGCCTCTTTATTCGGAGCAGAGAATGAATGCTACCCTTCTAACGCGGAGGAACTTGGTTGTTGCTGTAGGTCAAAGAGTTTGCCTTCAAAGGCAGTTGTGGGAGGGATGAATGAAATAAGATGATGGTGAGAAGAATAATGGTGGACGAAGACGGACATGAGATTAGGGCAAGAGTAAAAGAAACTGCAACGTAGTGCAGATAAAGCATTAGTGAGAGTGGTTCATCTTTAACTCATTGGCTGTGTTTGCAAAGGACTGCAAGACGAGCAAAACGCAACGCCAACAAGTGAAGGCTGGGAAGTTCCTCTGTTAATGTAATCAAGTGTAGCGTTATTGTGTAATAAATTAATAATGGCCTTTCACATTCTATTTTGTGCCGGATTTGGTGGGACTCAGGGATTTAAAATTTGTTGGGAGTTTTTACAGGATCATAATACAAACAAATAATCACAACTCAGATTTGAATTTAAATTCATTTCGTGCATCATCTTTGTATTGTTGCATGATACCACTTTATAATGAAGGGTACCAATCGTGTTTAGAACCGGCCACGGTTTCGGTTCGGAAATCAGAATCGAAACTGATTCCGTACGGTTCGGTTAGGATTTCCACCCTAGCCAAACCGTTGTAACGCGACGGAACCGAACGGTTCCATTAATTTAATTTAATATCTAAATTCAAATTCATAATATTAAATAAAATTTTTTAATTTAAATTTTATTTTATTCTTAAATTATTATTAAAAAAATTTTAAAAAGAGAACTTGAACCGAACCAGCCACAAAAACATGAAATCGGATAATTCCGATTCAATTTTAATTAGATTCGGACCGGCCGGGTCTGATTGTGTTTGTGTTTGGTGTGAAAATAATAACTGACTTGTTTCTTTATTATTTTCATTGATTGCTTTCCACTGTTTATTCTCCACGTATAAAGTATTACTTTAGCTGCCTCAATATGTGTGCCCATCTTCAGTTATTATTTTTTGTGCATAATATGCTAACATTTTTTTTTTTTAATCTTTAGTAATCTCATCACAAATCATTCCTTTTATATTTAAATAAAATTTTGATGGTCATAAATTTTTATAATAATTATAATCCTTGGATTCGACTCAGGATTTTAAAATCAAATTATAAATCATACATCACCACCAAATAATGTTGGGGCGACTAACTACTATTGTTCATAATCTGCTACGATACAAACAACTATTGTTCACATTTTTTTAATCGTTTTTTTAGCATTAATTATAACCCGCATTATTTTCTTCAAACCGTCACTTATATAGTCTGAATTAAATTCGATCAAAGACCATGTCTTAGATGTCTAGGTGCTATGTACTACACTGTTATGCACTGAATATTTGACACCAAATATTGGTTTGACCAACACACAATGTTTTAAATTAGTTGAGTTACTAATCGTGTGTCAGTCCGATGCTTAGTGTTTAGAGGGGATTTATCTGCCGAAATCTTATTTATGATTCAATTCTAAAACAAATTATAATATTAACAAACAATTCATTTGAGAGAAATCAAGTATCAAAATGTATGGTAGGTTTTAAGGTACCGAATTGTATAGATGGAAGTGGAACAAAAAAAATATATTATCTGCTCATTCACAAACAGATGTACAGTGTAAAGATTTCAAATCACAATCATATTATCATAAATTATCATCATCCACCAAATCAGACAAAGTTAAACGCCACACATCCCTTAATGTTTCATCATACATAATAAAGACATCAAGTGGTCCACAAGGACCTCTTATTTTTTCAATAGATCATCTATTTCTATCTACATATCTATATCTATATCTCTATATATATATCAAACAAAATCTAAAAAAGTTATCTCAACTACAAGAATTATGACTTTTAGCGTCCAAATTTTAGCGTCGTAATTAAAATTCGACGCCAAATATCAGGCTTTTAGCGACGAAAATAATTTCGACGCCAAATATTCAACTTTTATCGTCGAAAACTTTTATCGACGCTAAAAGTACAGTTATAGCGTCGAAAAATATTCGACGCTAAATTATTTTACTATTCCAATAATTGTTGGCGCTAAATGTTATACTTTTAGCGTCAAAACTACTAGTCGACTCCAAAAACAAGACATTTAGCATCAACTATGTGGCGTCGCTAAATGTTTATGAAGATTCCACCGACAATCCTTTAATCTTTAGCGTCTAAATTTATGTCGACGCTAAAAATTCGACATTTAGCGTCGAATAAACTATTTCGACGCTAAAAATTACAACAATTAGCATCGAAATAATAAATTCGACGCTAAATATAGATTAAAATGCAGAATGCCACCAACCATTCTCCCCCTCTGTTTTTTCTCCCATTCTCTTCATTTTCATCCTCTGAAATCTTAGAATCTTTCCTCTACAACCTCACAACTCTCCTACAAATTTTCAATAAAATTGTAATCAATTTTCCATAAGGTAAGTCTTCTTTTATATTTCTTTATTATTTTCAATTTTTATGATTAAGTTTATTATATACTTTTTGTTAGTGGCTTATGTTCATATATGTAGATTAAGTTAATTAATTAACTAAATAGAGAATTTTTCTGTAAACTATTTACTTTATCAACTAAATATATATGTATATGCTTAAATAAATAATTAATGAATTAGTAATGTGATGAGTGTAATATGATATTTAATAATTATATTATTATATTTAGGTATTTCGCTAAATGGATAGAAATTGGATGAGCTCGCTGGATAGATTGAGTGTTGAATATCGTAATGGAGTGTATGAGTTATGGAAGTCGCAAAGCAACACATTGATGCAGAAGGTCGTGTTCGGTGTCCATGTGCAAATTGTTTGAATAGGAAAAGGAAACAGTTAGATGAAGTTCATAATCATTATACATGCCAGGAATATCACCAACTTACCGTACGTGGATTTATCACGGTGAGCAGTATCATTCTCAGTCACGGTTTATTGATTCCGGTGAAGGGAGCAATAGTTACAATAAACCTGTAAACGATGAGATAACTGATGCTTTGCATGACTTATAAGGTCCACAACTTGGTCATAGTGTCAGTGGTGACATGCCAGTGTTAAGTGGAAATGATCAAAATTTATTTAGTGAAACTACTTGATGAGGCAAAAAAAATTCCATTTGAAGGTGCTGGAAATGTCGATCTTGAATTTCGTTGTGAAATTATTACACATTAAAGTGATCAACAGAATGACCAACAAAAGTATTGATATGATGCTAGAGTTACTGGGCAAATGTTACCGGTTGGAAGCGAATTGCCTAAGTCGTACTACGAGGCAAAGAAAATGTTGCGTGATCTGGGAATGAGGTATGAATCCATTCATGCTTGTAAGTATGATGTGTATTATTTCGTGCCGAGTATGAATCACTTGAATATTGTCCGATATGTGGTGAAAGTCGGTACAAAGTCCGTGGTATGGGAAGAGAAAGTGCCTCAAAAGATATTGTGATATTTCCCTTTAACGCCCAGGCTGCAGAGATTGTTCATGTCACGACACACATCGACTGACATGATGTGGCATCATGAAAGAGGATCGTGCAGAGGGCATACTTAGACATCCTGCGGATGGAACCGAGTGGAAGGAATTTGATGACATGTACCCCCGTTTCGCTGAGGACCCCCGTAATGTCAGGTTAGTCTTGCCTCTGATGGTTTTAACCCATTTGGGAATATGTACAACTCTTATAGCATGTGGCCGTTATTGTTTTTTCCATATAACTTACCTCAATGGAAATGTATGAAGGATCCGTTCATGTTTATGTCATTGCTTATCCCTGGTCCATGTTCCCCTGGTAAAGATATGAATATTTACTTGAGACCATTGATCGAGGAGTTACAAACATTATGGAATGGGTGTGTGTATACCTATGATGCAGCTTCCGAGCAGTATTTTCATATGCATGCCGCATTATTATGGACCATTAATGATTTTCCAGCTTATGGTTCATTATCTGGATGGAGCACTAAGGGATACATGGCATGTCCAGTTTGTGCGGGTCAAAACACCTTCGCAACGATTACAGAATAAAATAGGATACACAGGGCACATGAGATTTCTTGAGTTGAGTCATCCTTGGCAGATGAGTAAATTATTTACGGTCAACATGAACCTCAGAGTATGCCCAGTCCATTGTCTGGATTCGACATACTTTGCCAACATCAACATCTCAGAGACAGCACACCAGGGTAAACATCTTAATAATAGAGATAAAAATCGAAAACGCTTACCTGAAGAGTTGAATGGATAGGAAAGAGTATTTTCTTTGAGTTAGAATATTGGGGGACTCTGAGTTTGCGACATAATTTGGATGTAATGCATATAGAAAAAAACATTTGTGAGTGTTTAGTGGGCACACTATTCAATATTCCGGTAAGACAAAAGACACTGTAAATGCTAGATTGGACCTACAAGATCTTGGAATTCGTAGTGAATTGCATTTACAAGTCACTTCTCGAGGTCTTATTAAGCCACCTGCTAGTTATGTGCTCACTCAATCAGAGAGAAAATCATTTTGTGATTGGCTGAAAATGGTTAAATTCCATGATGATTATGCATCGAATATTGGGCGTTGGGTCAGAGATGATACAATAACGGGATTAAAGAGTCACGCTTGTCATGTGCTTCTCGAGATTCTCCTTCCTGTTGGCATTCGACCTTATCTCCCCCTGAATGTATGTGACGTCGTACTTGATCTATGTGGCTTCTTTAAACAATTATGTCAGAGGACATTAACCACAACTGTTATTGACGAACTTGAGCGATGAATCGTGATAATCCTATGCAAGTTGGAGCGAATTTTGCCACCCGTTTTTTTTTATGTGATGGTACATCTGGCCGTGCATTTACCGGCTGAAGCTAGAAAGGGAGGTCCTGTCCATTACAGATGGATGTATCTCATGAGAGGTACTATATATATACATTTTTAAATATTACATTCTTAAATTTTTACATTGCATTGAATTTAGTTTTAATGCAAACTTGTGTTGGCGACTTGATCGCATTAAAAGGATTTTGATGACGTCAACGTGAATAAAGACTTCGACGTACAAACACGAAGCATTAAAAAAGTGTCGAAGCATATGAGGTGACGAGCCGAGAATGTGAAGACTTGCGGCAAATTGAAGAATATATTGCGAAGTCTTAGCTTAGGATTTAATTTGTAATGTGAGATGTAATATTCAAGTGCCTAAGCTCATAGGGATCATGCACATTCACTTAGATGCATTAGGGGCATGTACAAAATGCATCAAACCTTCAAATCTGCATGTAGTATTTAGGGAAGCTCTCTGGAACCGGCATGGACCTTACCGGTCCCTTACCGGTCATTTAAACGGCCTTCCCCTTGTTTCGCATGCCTACTGGAACCGGGCCATTACCTCGTCGGTCTCCTCGCCGGTCTCCATGCCGGTATTGGCATAGAAATCATGCTCTCTGGAAACGGCACACTACTTACCGGTCTCCTCGCCGGTTTGCTCGCCGGTCCAACGGCTAGTTTTTCGAACGTTATGTTACGTTGGAACCCTAGACCGGCATGCCGGTATCCTCGCCGGTATTGCTCGCCGGGTCTCGCTGTAAGTAGGGAAAGCTTTGCATTTGTTATAAATAGAACCCTAACTCCTTTGCCTTAGGTTAGAGACTTAATACATAATCTTCATACATTCTCTAAGGCAAGAATAGAGTGTTCAAAACCTTCATATTCATAAACACTCATCCAAGCTCACACACACCTTCCATACATTTAGTGAGCTTAGAAACACTTGGATTTGCTCTCACACAATCTTCTTTTATTTGTGAGTGCCCAAGTGTTGATTTAATTCTTTCATATCAAAACACTTGTGATTTGTGAAATCCCATAGTTTGGGTAAGTTGTAAAGGTTGTGAGTGCACCTACGAACAAAACTCAAAGTTGTAAAGGTTGTGAGTACGCCTACGAACAAAACTCAAAGTTGTAAAAGGTTGGAGTGCACCTTTGCGGAAAACTCTTGGTTACGAGTGAGCCACGACAAAACTCGGATTTAGTGGAAATCTTCAAGCGAGGCTTGAGGGAGTGGACGTAGGCACGTTTGGCCGAACCACTATAAATCGTGGTGTCATATTTCTCTTTCCCTTAACTTTTACTTATTTGCAAGTTTGATTACATTTATAATATTGATTAGAAACTTGCATATAGGCTATTAATTGGATAGAGAAAATTGCCTAAAACTCCCACTTGGTAATAAGAGCTTAAAATCGGCAAAGATTTTATAATTCCGCATTTATAGCGATAACCCAATTCACCCCCTCTTGGGTATAGAGATTTCTTGTCGCTATTGCTTGTAGGTACTTTCAGTTGGTATCAGAGCGAGGTATTCTCAAGAAAGACTTAACCGTCCGAGAATAGATCATGGCATCTACAAGCAACTCGTCAAATTTTGCCGAGGGATTTTCAACGACTAGACCTCCGTTTTACACCGGAACGGACTACAACTATTGGAAAATGAGGATGTTGAACTTCCTTCTTGCCGTTGATCCACAATCCTACTTGGAAATCATACGAGGGCAAAAATCTTCGGTAAATTCTAATGCACTTAAATTTTTATACGAAGCATTAGATAAACATAATTGATAGGATTCCCAAATGTACAAATGCATATGAATTATGGAATTCCTTAGAATTAATAAATGAAGGAAATAATGAATTAAATGCATGCAACATTGACTCTAACTCATCAAATGATGAAATTTATAATTTGGATTGCATGGATATAGAAAAACTTAAGGGGAATCGGAAAATGAAATTACTATTGTGTATGAAAATGAAATTCCGATGATGAAATGCTTGACATGTTGAATGATTTGCATGATAAATATGATGCTCTTAGAAAGAAATGTAATTTGATTAAGGAAGAGCATACATCACATCAACATGAACACGCATTATGCTTGGATAAAATTCGTGCTTTAGAAATTGATGACATTTGCTTAAAGACCAAGCTTGAAAATGATGTTTCAATTGATCATAATGAGCATGTATCTCTTGTTAAACAAATTCATGCCTTAAGTAATGAGAATATGTGTTTAATTGTAGACCATGAACATTGTATAGAGAACTTACAAAATGAAGTATCTACCTCTAAATCATCATGTGCTTGCGAATTATTGAAAATTAAAAATGATGATTTGAATAAGAAATTAGAAGACTTGCAATGCAGTGTGACCAAGTTCACTTATGATGAAAATAATTTTAAAATGCTACTTGGTTCACAAAAATGTCTTTTTGGAAAATATGGATTAAGATATAAGCCTTACACGAAGGAAAAATATGTGAACAATAATTTTATGAAGGCATCCATATCACATATACATTCATCACATGTACATGTATCTAAATAATTGATTCAAATGTTGTATGCCATGCATGTAATAGGAAATGTCACAAGAGTTATGATTGTTGGATTAAAAAGAAAAATGTGACTATTATTTGGGTTCCGAAAGGAACTAGGATTAACCCCAATGGACCCAAGAAAGTTTGGGTACCAAAGTGTAATTGATAAATTTGTAGGGGGAGCTTTGGGAATGGATCTTTAAAGAGAATTAAAATTGATCCCAAAGGCTCAAAGAGATGAGGATTCGCAACGGTAAAGGTAAAACTCCGTACTCACGGAAACATTGGTACCGTTTCCTCTAAATTGCCAAAATGTGCATATTTTTTAAATTTTTGGTATCTTTATAGCACATATATAATTGATACCAAAATAATAAATATAAATTTTACTTCTCCACTTTTTGATAATGTCAAAGGGGGAGAAATCATTAGAAATGAGATTAAAACTTGTTTAACCCTCACCCTGGTTTAAGGGGGAGTAAATGTACTAATGTGTTTGTCAAGTTGTTATAGAGCTATTTTGAAGACAATCACACATTGAGGGGGAGCTTATGTTGAGGGGAGCAAAATGGTCAAATTTGGACTCCAAGAAGCTCACAAGTTGCAACAAGTTTTAAGGGGTTGCCATCATCAAAAAGGGGGAGATTGTTGGCGACTTGATCGCATAAAAGGATTTTGATGACGTCACGGACATAATAAAGACTTCGACGTACAAACACGAAGCATTACAAAAAGTGTCGAAGCATATGAGGTGAAGAGCGAGAATGTGAAGACTTGCGGCAAATTGAAGAATATATTGCGAAGTCTTTAGCTTAGGATTTATTTGTAATGTGAAGATGTAATATTCAAGTGCCTAAGCTCATAGGGATCATGCACATTCACTTAGATGCATTAGGGGCATGTACAAAATGCATTAAAACCTTCAAATCTGCATTTTAGTATTTAGGGAAGCTCTCTGGAACCGGCATGGACCTTACCGGTCCCTTACCGGTCATTAAACCGGCCTTCCCCTGTTTCGCATGCCTACTGGAACCGGGCCATACCTCGTCGGTCTCCTCGCCGGTCTCCATGCCGGTATTGGCATAGCAATCATGCTCTCTGGAACCGGCACACTACTTACCGGTCTCCTCGCCGGTTTGCTCGCCGGTCCAACGGCTAGTTTTTCGAACGTTATGTTACCGTTGGAACCCTAGACCGGCATGCCGGTATCCTCGCCGGTATGCTCGCCGGTCTCGCTGTAAGTTAGGGAAAGCTTTGCATTTTGTTATAAAAAGAGAACCCTAACTCCTTTGCCTTAGGTTAGAGACTTAATACATAATCTTCATACATTCTCTAAGGCAAGAATAGAGTGTTCAAAACCTTCATATTCATAAACACTCATCCAAGCTCACACACACCTTCCATACATTTAGTGAGCTTAGAAACACTTGGATTTGCTCTCACACAATCTTCTTATTATTTGTGAGTGCCCAAGTGTGATTTAATTCTTTCATATCAAAACACTTGTGATTTGTGAAATCCCATAGTTTGGGTAAGTTGTAAAGGTTGTGAGTGCACCTACGAACAAAACTCAAAGTTGTAAAGGTTGTGAGTACGCCTACGAACAAAACTCAAAGTTGTAAAAGGTTTGGAGTGCACCTTTGCGGAAAACTCTTGGTTACGAGTGAGCCACGACAAAACTCGGATTTTAGTGGAAATCTTCAAGCGAGGCTTGGGGGAGTGGACGTAGGCACGTTTGGCCGAACCACTATAAATCGTCGTGTCGTATTTCTCTTTCCCTTAACTTTTACTTATTTGCAAGTTTGATTACATTTATAATATTGATTAGAAACTTGCATATAGGCTATTAATTGGAATAGAGAAAATTGCCTAAAACTCCCACTTGGTAATAAGAGCTTAAAATCGGCAAAGATTTTATAATTCCGCATTTATAGCGATAACCCAATTCACCCCCCTCTTGGGTATAGAGATTTCTTGTCGCTATTGCTTGTAGGTACTTTCAACTTGTTGTCATATCTGCAGGGCTTTGGGAGATTACAAAAAATATGTGAAAAATAAGGCGCGCCATGAAGGGTCAATAGCTGAAGCTGATGTAATAAGTGAAGCAATAACATTTTTTTCGATGTACATGCAGAATATTGAAACTCATTTTAATCGTCGGCCACGAAACTATGATGGAGATACAAGTAATTCGCAAGATATCACAGTGTTCCGTCAAAATTGCAGACCATTTGGAGCAGTAGGTGTCAAATTACTAACCCTTCAGGAAAATAAAGGTGCACATTGGTTTATATTGAGTAATTGTGATGAAGTGCAACCGTATTTAACGTAAGTTTTTCTGGTGCATAACCATAGTATTTTTTCCATACATTAACCTAACTCATTTTTTGTAGGCAACATCTAACAATGCTACAATGTGGTGGTGACCATAACGTTGATGAAACACACAAAAAAGAATTTCCTAAATGGTTTGAGACAACTGTAAGGCCTAACATTTTATATTTATTTTTATCCTAACATTAAATATTTCAGTTTGTTATATTAACACATCTATTTCTCTCATTGTTAGATTAATAACCAAATGCAAAATGGTCAATTGGACTCGTCATCCTCGTTGGTTTCTTTGGCTTATGGGCAAAAACATGCTTATGAATACAGTGGGTGCATTGTCAACGGAGTTAGATTTCTTACCGAACAGCGAGATGTTACTCATGTGACTCAGAATTATGGAATTGTAGTCCAATGAGAACACGGCTCAGATCTTATTGACTTCTACGGAGTGTTGCAATCGGTCATCGAGTTGATATACCGACCCAGACGATATATTGTGCTATTCGACTGTAAGTGGTTTGACACAAATGCCAGAAAGAGGAGAATTCAAGTTAGTAATCATCTAACGTCAATTAATGTTCAACGTTTTTGGTACAAGAATGATCCATACATTTTTTGTACCCAAGCACGTTCAGTGATATATATATCTGATCCAAAGTTAGGAACTGGATGGATGGTGGTAGAAAAGTTACAACATAGGGGCATTTGGGACACGCAGGAGAAAGATAGAGTTGACATATCAGATGAAACACAAGAAGTCTCCGGTAACTTCGAAGTTCCTGAACAGATATTTTATGGACCAACTGTCACTGTTCCTGAAAATATCACATTAACACGAGATAGCACATACGTTGAGATAATTTCTCCTTCCGAAGTTAGCGTTGAAGTAGCAAGTGAAGAAGAATTTGACACTGAAGATGACTTCGATTCCAGTCACGAATCCTCAAATACCGAAGATAATAATGATTAATGAAGTTAGGTATTTTGTGATTGATTAATAATTTTCTGAATTATAATGTATGGTTGTTGTTTTTAATTGTTATTTAAATATGGTTGAAAGATTGTCGTAATTATTAATACTATAATTATCATATAATTGTTATTATTATTTTTAATGGTAGACATTTAGCGTCGATAAGACTTTTCGACGCTAAATGTTAGACATTTAACGTCGATATAATAGTCGACGCTATGACAGACATTTAGCGTCGACTATTATATTTCTAGCGTCACCTTTATTTTTAGCGTCGAAATTATTCACTTTTGGCGTCGAATCATTTCGACGCTAAATGTCCATTAAATCCCTAAAACCAGTGTCTTCTTCTTTCTCGGCTCAGACGTCCAAAAGCAGATATCTCTTCAAATTCTTCTTCTTTCTCGGCTCCAACCACTATTCTTCAGCAAATTCATAGACTTTACAGGTAAGTCTCAAATTTTTCTTCTTTCTCGGTTTTGTGGTTTAATTTTAGGGCTGCTAGTGGCTTGGTTGGTGATGCTGATTTTTGTGGTTGAGGAAGAAAATTTGTTGGTTGATTTTCTAGGTGTTTTGTGGTTGTTTTGGTTTGTTTGTTTCGATTGTTTGGTGGTTCGTTTGTGTGTTGTTTTGGTTTGGTTATTTCAGTTGTTTGGTGGTTGTTTTCGCACTATTTTTGCTGGTTGTTTTGGTTTGTTTGTTTCAGTTATTTGGTGGTTTTTTGTGTGTTGTTTTGGTTTGGTCAAAGAAGAAGAATGGGTCTTTAGGGTTTTTTGGTTGGTGTTGCCCCCAGAACAGCAGCAATTTGCTGTTGTTCTTCTGGCAAATTGCTGTTGTGGGGTCTGTGTGTTTGAATTGGTCAGTTGGAAGGGGCTGTTGATTGTTTGTCGAGTGAGAGAGAGCCAAATGAAAATGAAAGGTGAGAGTGTGAGAGGAGATAGCAATCTTAGGGTTTGTGTTTTTGTGTCTCGAATGAGAGAGGAGGCTGCTGAGTCTTGTGATACAATAACGAGTTTATATGTTTGTTGCCGAATGATTGTAATCAAAAAGAGAGAGCGTGTGAGTGTCGTGAGGGACTAGAAGAGCTTAAGGGTTTGGAATTGCATGGTTTGGACTAGAAGAACATGTTTGTGATTCTTGTATGTGAGTGAGATTTAGGTGAGCAAGAGAGGGAAGGCCAAGGCCGAGAAAATTCTGATTAACATTAAATTTTGGAATGTGTTTGTTTGGTTAAGTTTAGTTTGGTTTGGTTTTGTAATATAATGTTCATACATATACTATAAAATGCATGTGTTTGGTTTGGTTCTATTACATTCAAAATACATGATCCTTTTTGTGTTTTTGCAGATGGCACCGGGCAATCGCAGACGGGATAATGTGACTCCATCTACATCAGCAAGGACAACTGGCCCTGGTGGTGTCTCTGCTAGCACAGGTGAGTCCAGTACAGCGAAGGGTCGAGGACGCATCGTGGCCTAGGGTTGTCTAAGTACGTTAAGACTCACGGCCGTATCCGGATTGAGATATCAGATGATGGACACATTCAAGTCGGACAACATAATTCAGCGTTTAATACAGCCATAGGAGCTGTAGCTCAATATGAAGCTCCCCAAAACTACGTTTTTTGGAGAAAGATACCGTGGGAGACGAAAATCAACCAGCTATTCTCTTCGCTACTTGTAAGTTTTCGATATTGTTTGTTAGTTAACATTTTTATTCTATACTTATTTTTACTCGGTTGTTATTCATGTAGGAGTGGTTCGACTTCGATCTGACCAAAGTGAATGTCCAACAATATATTGACTACCACATGGGGAAAAGTTATAAAGATTATAGGACAAAAGTCCTGAAACCAATATTCGACGAACATGGACCTTCAAATGCTCCACAACACAAGCCTGATTTTATAGATGAGCAAGACTGGACATTCTTATGTGAGCTTTGGTCTACCAAAAAAACACGAGGTAAATTTTGAAATAAACGGAAATTTATAATTGTCTTTGTTTTCGGTACTTACATTGTTGGTAAATGCAGGATAAATGTCACGCAAATGCGGAAAATCGAAGTCACTTGCGTTTTAACCACCGTGGAGGTTCGAAGCCATTTATCCAACATCGTGCCGAACATTCTGAGGTAAATATATCCTAACATAAAATTTAACAGTTCATTGTTTTTACTAATGTGGAATATTGAATTTATTTTCTATTTATAACAGAGTAGCACATGTGAGGTGCAATCATTTCCAGATTTTTTCCGTGTGACGCATTACAATGAGAGGAACAAATGGATAAATGAAGAAGCCGAACGCTGCTATGTAAGTTTCAGTTTTTAAAATAAAAAATTAATATTATATATGTTAATTTTTTTCTCAAATTCTAATATTCATTTATTTTTTGAAACAGAACGAAATGCTGGAACTCCAACAGCAAACTCAGGAGACAGGGTCCGACTCGATACCAGATGAGCAGTTTTCGCAATTGGTTTTCAAGAATCAGACAGCTTACAACGTTGGCCATGGCACTCGTAAGAAGCCGACGTCATCTGCACGCAATATTGTTAATTCGGACAATGCATCTCTTCAAGACGAGTTAGTCACCACCAAAGACGAGCTAGCCACCACTTTAGCCACCACCAAATGCCTCTCTTCAAGACGAGTTAGTCACCACCAAAGACGAGCTAGCCACCACCCGAGACGAGCTGAAGCAGACTAAGGAGAAGCTACAATAGGTCACGGTGGACCACGAGAAGAAGATGGTGGACCACGAGAAGAAGATGGAGCAGTTGGAACAGAAAATGATGGCTTTCCGTCAGATGTTCGAGGCCTCAATCAGTCAGGGTGCATCGGGCTCGAGCGTCCCCCCATCACAGTAGCAATTAATTTTATATTTGGTTTTGTATAAATATTTTGAACAAATAGATTTAATATAATATTTTTTTTTCTAAAACAAATTTCAATATAATATTTATTATAATATTTTGTAATTCTGTTATTAATTAGATTTTTTTTCAATTAAATTAAATATTTTAGACCAAAGAGAAGTAAATTAATAATTTTTTTAATTTTTTTTAACTATTAGCGTCGAATATTTCGACGCTAATAGTAACAAAAAATGGCCGTTGTAATTATACATATATTACTTTTTTAATATACTTTAGCGTCGATACGTTTCGACGCTAATTTTGGCGTCGAATTATTTCGTCGCCAAATATAACCTATAGCGTCAGAAAATTTAATTTAGCGTCGAAAAAAATTGGACGCAAAATATAGTTTTTAGCGTCGCATTTATTTATTTCAACGCTAAAAGTGATTCTCGTCGACATTTCAGCGTCCATTTTTTGCGTCTAATTAATTCGACGCTAATCGTATTGCGTCGAAAATGTGACTTATGGCGTCGAATTTTTTCGACGCTAAAGGGTCTAATTTTTGTAGTGCTCATTGATTCAAGGAAAATGATGAGTTCTCATTAGTTTATTAAATTATTGATTACAAAATTTATTAACTACTAATTCTTAATTTCTTATAATATTAATAACACTCGAAAATTCATCTAATTCATTAAATATTAATAACACTAGAAAAATCAATGAATTTAATGATACACTTGAAAATTCAATGAATTTAATGATATAATTATTAAATTTATCATTATTAATAATGGTTAAATAATTAACTATTAATAACACTTGAAAATTCAATGATATATTGTTTCATATTAATTACTAAAGAATCTTATAAAATTATTTATTTATTTTCATAAGTCTTTGGCTGAATCTACAAATTAAGCATTTTTTCCTTTATTTAATTGAAAAATACACAAAATCTTATATTCCATTGTTGATTTGTTTGCAGGTTCAACATTAAATAGGATTGATGTCCAATCCAAAGACCATGTCTGTAACGCCCCGACATATAACAACCTACCCAAAGGAGTATAGTGCCGGAATGTTATCAATCATTCTATACTAAACTTAAATTGCCCAAACGCTTAAACAAATATTCAAATATTATTAAATTATACTCAATCAGAAAAGACAAATAACTTCCTTCAATTTCAAATTGTAAAAGAAAGTGTACTGAATAAACTAAAGTATCAAACTAGGTCTTCTGAAACCTATTCATCCCGAAAAGTTATTATCATATTGGCCCTAGGCTGTAAATTAAGAAGACACAGTCCCTTATCACATGAGTCACCGTCATGGATATATCGAGCAACCATCATCCGCTAGATCGGAATAGTCAACCGAAAAATGATCACTTACACCACATGACACCGTGAGCCTAAGCCCAATAAAGAATTTTCATGCATGTATACAAAGATAATCAATTTAAAATACAACTCGTTGAAAACTTTGATTTTAACATGTATCTTTACAATTTGATAAACAATTTTTAGTTAAGTGGGCCCTCGGTATCGGTACACGCTACATGGTAACCGGTCAGGATTTTGACGTTCTACCTCAGAACTTGTTTAACCATTACCAAAGATAATCCTTTACTAATAACCTTTACCAACCATTACCATATACCCTCCCATGTAGCAGTTGCGCACGCCTTAAATTCCATTTCAAATCGTTTTCACAAAAATCAAACCATGACGCTACACATGTCATTACCCAAATAGCTTATGCATTATACATGATGTGAGCGATGCAATGAAATTAAACCGTATGCTCAGTAACAGGAAGCAACTGTCATATTATTTATAGCACAATATATACACATAATACACCTAATCGATTTCAACATCATTCAACAATCACATCAAACATACCACTCAAGCACATGCATTAGTCATGCGATATAGTTGAAAAATTACTTACCTTTATGAGGATTTCAAACAACGTACATAGTTCGTTAACCTGCTCCTGAGATATGTTACGTGTCTAAGTGTGAAAAAAATCATGGGTCCGGTCCGGTCCGGCTCGGCCAGGGGTCAAAAAATCCTGGTCCGAGCCTGGCTCAACTAGAAAGCCCGAGCTTAAAATAAATAAAAAATTATATATATATAATAAATTATATATATATATATATTTTTATATTAAAAAAATCGTGCCCGGGTAAAACCCGACCCAAGCCCGAGCCCGAGTTGGGCCGGGCCGACTCGGCCCGGTAACAGCCTGGTCCCGGGCCTAAATTCTATTTGTCGGGCTTATCAAAGCCCGACCCTTAAACATGTCAAGTTATTAAAATGCACATATACAATTATATCATCATCATCATCAACGAACGAGTATGTATTCCTACATATATCCCAATATATAATTAACCATTATTTCTACCTAATATTTTATTTATCTTTATTTTTATTTATTACCACTATTTATTACTATTACATTAATAGGATTATTAATATATAATAATAATAATAATAATAATAATAATAATAATAATAATAATAATAATAAAATAATAATAAGGAGGATTTCCTCGGGAGTGATATTCCCATATTGCCCTGAGACCAAAATCCACCGTCAACAGTTGGCGCCGTCTGTGGGGAACTCAACAAAAAGCGGTTCGCGTAGTAGGACGATGGCAGAAGGCGGAAATCACCAATCGTCGGGGAATCCGGCCACAGATTGGATGAAGAATAGAAAAAAACATAAGGAATGACAGAGAGGATAGTCAGGCCCTCCTAAAAACCATGATGGACCGACTGGGGAGAATGGAATGGGGGAACCGCGAGAAGCCTGAAACCAGAGCTAATCAAAGAAGAGGAGAGATAGCAGATGGAAAGAGGGTTGTGGATACAAGTGAGGACGATGGACCTAGGAGGATGGGGCCTTACGGGATAAAATCCATAGTTGTGGAAAAAGATTCAAAAGCAGAGGACACATGGGAAGAAGAAGAAGAGAGACTTTCGACAGATTCCTCTTATGATAGTCTCTGCTACACTAAAAGAGGAGACACAGAGTACGACGAAACTGTGCGGGAGATTCCAAGGCGTAAGGAACATCGCACCTGGGGCAACAGACATGAAGAAGAGCACAGAAGGCGACATGACGGTCCAAATAGCGAGGTAAAATCTTGGTTAAAGAAAGAGATGGACAAGTGGAGGACAAGCCTCAAAACAGATACATGAGACACCCGGGAATGGATCAGGATCACATGCGGAAGTCAGAAGGCAGCCCGCAGCTGCTTTGCAACTCTCTCACGAGAAACCCTCTGCATTGAGGAGGGTACCAAAAAACGGCAGAGGAATGAAGACGGAGGAAAAGCCAGTGGAGATCCTAGTCCTCGGCCAAACAGAATAGCCCGGCTAGCGGCGGTTGAAGAATTAGAAGGGATAGAACTCTTCGGACCAGAAAAAAACATAAAGATAGGGGGAGGCTTGGACAAGACCCTGAGACAGAGCCTACTAGAATGTCTAAAAGAGTATCCGGACATCTTCGCGGGGGACATACTCAACGCCTATTACATAGGACAGTTGGCGCTGAGGCCACTTCAAAAAATCAGCTCGGGGCTGGAGTTCGTTCTACCGAGGCCACTTCAAACAATCGGCTCGGGGCTGGAGTTCGTTCCGCCGAGGCCACTTCAACAATCGGCTCAGGGCTGGAGTTCGTTCCGCTGAGGCCTCTTCTTCGGCTCGAGGCTGGATCTCGTTCCGCCGAGGCTGCTATACTATTCGACTCAGGGGTCGGGTTACATCCCACCGAGTCGTGCTTATTGGCCTAGGGACGAAACATTCCCTCAGAACCAAATGTCTCTTTAGCTCGGGGTCCTCAGAATATTCAGGGACATACTCGATGCATAGGATCCGTGAGAAGCATAGCACGAGGATGGATGATACCCTCGTGGCGATTGCTTACTCCAGTGTTACCGAACATTAGGAGAAACATGCCCTTAATGTGTCGAGCACTCTTTTGATCCTCACTTACCCGATGTAATGGATCCGTGGGAAAACATAGCACGGGGGATGATGATGCCCCCGTGACGATTGCTAACTCCAGTGATGCCGGACCTAAGGAGGAATATACCCTTAGTATCCCGGACACTCTTTGAACCATTCATCATTTGGATCCAAGAGAGGCGCATCACGGGGATGCGTTACGCCCCTGTAGCGTGTGCCTGCTCCAGCGTGGTAAAGATGAGCCCTCGTACAATACACAGGCTCCACAGTGACCCGACGTATAGAGGATGTGCCCTTACCATTCAAACGCTCTCCTGATCCAAATCCTGGTTCGCCGGGACACTGAATTGAAAGATTCAGAATTGTGTTTTGGAGACCTCGGGCAGGACGTTATTTTGAGGCATCCGTGTTGTTGTTTATACTTGTGAAATGTTTTATTTTGGGACAAGCGCTAAGTCGCCCTCGCCCTTTAATTTTATTTTTCAAAGTTTTGTTTTCGTTTTCCACTGGTCTGGTAGGGGGACGCCAGTGCCGGACTCAGTAGGGCTTCAAAAGGTTGATTCATTTCCCTTCTGAATAAGTCCAACCTGATTAATCTGTTCGAGGCTGGATTCGTTCCGCCGAGGCCACTTGATTAATCGGCTCGGGGTTGGATTCGTTCCGCCGAGGCCACTTGACTAATCAGCTCGGGACTGGATTTTATTCCGCCGATGCCACTTTGTTTTTCTCAGCTCAGGGTCGGGGTACGTCCCACCGAGTCAGCCATTCGGACTGAGGACGTAACATTCCCCCAGGTCCAAGTGCATTTCTCAGCTCGGGGTCGGGGTACGTCCCACCGAGTCAGCCCTTCGGACTGGGGACGTAACATTCCCCCAGGACTAAGTGCCTTTCTCAGCTCGGGGTCGGGGTACATCCCACCGAGTCAGCCCTTCGGACTGGGGACGTAACATTCCCCCAGGTCCAAGTGCCTTTCTCAGCTCGGGGTCGGGGTACGTCCCACCGAGTCAGCCCTTCGGACTGGGGACGTAACATTCCCACAGGTCCAAGTGCCTCTCTTCACTCGGGGTCGGGTTACGTCCCACCGAGTCAGCCCTTCGGACTGGGGAAGTAACATTCCCCAGGTCCAAGTGCATTTCTCAGCTCGGGGTCGGGGTACGTCCCACCGAGTCAGCCCATCGGACTAGGGACGTAACATTCCCTCAGGACAAAGTGTCTTTCTCAGCTCGGGGTCGGGGTACGTCCCACCGAGTCAGGCCTTCGGACTGGGGCATAACATTCCCCAGTTCCAAGTGCATTTCTCAGCTCGGGGTCGGGGTACGTCCCACCGAGTCAGCCCTTCGGACTGGGGACGTAACATTCCCCCAGGTCCAAGTGCCTTTCTCAGCTCGGGGTCGGGGTACGTCCCACCGAGTCAGCCCTTCGGACTGGGGACGTAACATTCCCCCAGGTCCAAGTGTCTTTCTCAGCTCGGGGTCGGGGTACGTCCCACCGAGTCAGCCTTTCGGACTGGGGACATAACATTCCCCCAGATCCAAGTGCCTCTCTTCATTCGGGGTCGGGTTGCGTCCCACCGAATCAGCCCTTCGGACTGGGGACGTAACTTTCCCCCAGGTCCAAGTGTCTTTCTTCATTCGGGGTCGGGTTACGTCCCACCGAGTCTACCTCTTTGGACTCGGGACGTAACATTCCCCCAGGTCCAAGTGCCTTTCTCAGCTCGGGGTCAGGGTATGTCCCACCGAGTCAGCCCTTCGGACTGGGGACGTAACATTCCCCCAGGTCCAAGTGCCTCTCTTCATTCGGGGTAGGGTTTCGTCCCACCGAGTCAGTCCTTCGGACTGGGGATGAAACATTCCCTCAGGTCCGAGCATCTCTCACAGCTCGAGACAGGATCACATGCCACCGAGCACATCATCGTTAGCTCAGAGGCAAAATTTTCTCCTCACAATCGAGATTGGACCAGTCAGGGGTCAGGACCTCTAAATCTCTGGTACAGATATTACAGAGGAGGAGTCATTTTTTGTTTGGACAACAAGAGGAACTTCATCTCCTGATGGAACGACCCAAGTAAGCAATTTGCTTTGAGGTGGATAATCGTTCTGAATAGGGTCAGCATCTCCAATAACCGAGGAAATGAAGATAGAAACAGAAGACTTAGTTGATGGCGAAGGCAATTTCTCTATGATTTCTGGAGCGACCACCAGCAAGGCGATCAGCACACCATCTTTATATAGTTACCGGCACCAACTTGCATACTTGTTGGAACCGAGAACTAGGGGACAGATGTTGATGGTGTTTTCAGGCACTATGTTATTTAAGCAGCACGACAGGGGTAAAAAAGGTAATTCACTTCTCAGTCAAGATTATTAATGCCGACCCGACCACTAAAGAGTCAACAGTAAGGGGCCGGGAACTTTACGGTTAACGACCGAGCACTTGAGTTCAAGATGACCGGGCAATTATCAGGTCGACAGCAGCATTCTCAGTACAAAAGACTATTATGACCGACCACATGAAGACCGACCTCGTGAAAACCGAGCATAGGGCAAGACATGTTCGGGAAGATAAGGCATTCTATCCATACAAGATAAGATAATAAGTTATCCTACTTTCATGGGGTAAACTAGTAAGTCAATGTCCTAGTATGATAAAGGAAGTAAATGTAGTTTCTGACTAGGAATCCTTATGGGAAAGGGAATTGTTTCAACTAGGAAACCCTTGTAAAAGAAGGAATCTGATTTCTGCACTATTATAAATAGGAGGGTAGAGTATGCTTAAGGAAAGGATCAATATCAGAATCACCAAGCTCTGACTTGTAAAACACAAAAGAACGGTCTGAGAAGCGCATTTGAATAATAAAAATATCATCCTGTTTGTGTCCGTGGACGTAGGTCGGACCCAAATCCACCGAATCACGTTAAATCCCCTTGTTGATTGGTGTATTTATCTGTTTTCTGCTAAATTTGCCTTTGGTCCCCCATAACCAAACAAATTCACTATTGAATGAGGATTTCCTCGGGAGTGATATTCCCATATTGCCCTGAGACCAAAATCCACCGTCAACATATGGTATTACATAAAATTTGTAATACTGAAGATACCAACAATCACAACGGGACTATAATAGAAAAACCATGATTTAGCATAGTACAAACAAAAAATAAGAAAGAAATTTAGATTCTTTATTTTTCATGTGTTTTTTTTTTTTGGGTGGCCAGGAATGTAAATGGTTCTGCCACAAGGATTCGTCTGAATTTAAATGTTCTCAGACCAACTAGGATTTAGTTTTTCATTTTTTTTAATGTGACAATAAAATTGATGAGCTGATAATACTTATTGCTATATGATCGTCTGCGCGTTGCTGCGATTATATAAGATAAACATTATAAGTAAATAATATATTTTAAGTTAACACATACATGAGATAAATATTATGCAAACTATTAGAAGCAAATGAAAGAATAAAATAAACACGAAAGAAAAATGTAACGTCTTAATCATCCAAAAAAAAAAAAAAATAGAAAAAAGAGTTTTAATGGAACATCTTATATCCGTCAAATTTAGGTCTAGGCTTTAAAAATTACATGATGTATTTATATAAGCCTTCTAATCTTTCAAATTTCAATTGTCTACTAAACGCGAATATGGCTTCATAGTACCTTGTATTCTAGTCAATTTTAAATCTATTTGATTGTTACAAAATATAAGGTTATGCATATATTTATAGTGACAACAATAAAAAATCCATTACACTTGACTCAATTCACTAATTGTAAATTTGTAATAGCAAATTAATTACCTATAACTGACAAATACATTCATTATATCATATTCCTTCACCTTCTAGACATTCATTAGATCAAATTCATTAATTTAGAAATAACAAACACATTTATTAAATCAAGCTCATTCACCTCCTAGAAATGACAAATACATTTATTATATCAAGTTCATTTACCTAAAATTGAAAAATATATTCATTAGATTAAATTTATTAACTTATTAATTACACCAAATATTTCAAAGTTTTAAAGTAACACATGGCAATACCACATAAAAGATGAGACAAAAATATATGTATGCATGATAATTTGGTGTGTTGTGGAAAAAAAAATTGAATCAAACCGTTTTTAAATATATAAAAAAAAATTGTTTTTGGTTTTAATTTAGTTCGATTAAATTAGAAATCAAATTTTACAATAAATACGAGTTACATTGTACCTGTTCATTTTAAAATTTCAAAATATTTTTAATAATTTGATAGTTTGAATTAATTGAAACAATATAATTTAAAAGTTTAAATCAAATTGAACCTTTGGTTCAGTCTATATTTATGATTAGTTTACACAATTTGTATTTCATTAAAAAAAATTAACCATACGGTTCGATTTGATATTTTATAAAAAATAAAAATAAAAATAAAAATACAAGAATATACCAATTATAATTCGTTGACGTTCCTCAGAGTTTGTCATATATATATAGATTGACTTCTAGATAAGACAGCTGACAAAACAAATTTTAATTAAATTATCTAGTTCTCTCTTCGGGACGTGGGCTTTTTATTAAATTTCGGTTGATTTTTTGTATATAGAATTTACTTGAGGATAACAAAAACAATGCAACTCTTTATTAAAATAGTTCGAGTTGAGCAAGTTTTTATTTTAGCAAATTTATGACCATAAAATTTAAACAAAACGAAAGATTGAAAAACAGCCAAATGGAAGTCTCTGTGCCAAAACAGGGCCCATGTCAACGAATATATTATTTGTATATATAAATTTATAATTACTGCGGTGTGGGGTGGCTTTAATTAATTATCTTGACAAATTGGAATCATGCAGGCATGCGAACAAAATATTTATACTGGGTGATGTGGTAGAATTGAGAATTGGCCTCTCCGCAAGCGAAAATTATAGGCCCGTCTGTTGGGAGAGAGATGATATATACACCCGGCACATGATATACCACCTCCTCCACAAGTCTCCACGGCCAAAATTCGCTTCTCCATTTTTTTTTCTTTGAATGATTTGAAAATTTCGTCATCAATCACTTCTTTCATATTGAAACGGAACATGTAAAATTCACGGTTGTCTCGAATTCTTATAAGAAACGCATTCTCTGAATTCGGACCTAAGATTTAAATATCAGATCATGAATCTTACATCATCAAACCACGACCAATTGAGGCTGGCTTCTCCATTTCCTTAACTTTACATTTGTGTTTTTTTTTTGATTTTTTTGGCAGAAAAAAATTTAACTGCCAAAATGTTGTTAATACTGGGAGCGAATTAATCATACTTGTGGTTTGGTGGTATAGGGTTCAGGATTTTACTGTGTTCGAATCCAGGGAGTGCATTTCTTGTAAGAACTTAGAACAACTAGAGGTTTTACCAGCTCCGTTTAAGTCCGAAAGTGGTGGTTTGGCGGTAAGATTTTCAGCGATTCCAAAAAAAAAAAAAAATTAATCATAGTTTATAGTGAATAGATAAATATATAAATAGTAGGATTGAGTTCCGTTATAGTCGAAAAAAATTAGATAGACCTAAAATCTTACAACTTTTAATCAGGTGAGGGATTAATTAATTAATTAATTAATCAAAAGATAAAATTGCATATGATGTTGCCAGTTGTGATAATAAACTTCAGCCCAAGTTATAAATTTCTAAATGTCATGGTGAGAAAATAAATACAAATAGTATTGTTATATGTCAACGACATCAGACAATAATACGTAAATTGACATGTACAGAATTGAAGACGGAAAAAATGGAAAGAATTCATACCTTCAAAATCTTTCGACCTAAATCCACATAATCCAACTGAATTTGACCTTTTCACCTGAATTCCAATAAGCCTGCTCAAGTGTATGTGTGTTGTAATTATAATCTTCTTCCTTTTTATTATGACTGTAATTAATTGCTAAACGTTTATTAAAGTTTAGAATATTTTTCTTCCAGAAGAAGAACTCATTCTCTTTGATATCTCATTAGTTTATATAGCATTATGTGCGTGGAGATTTCTGAAATTACCTACAAACACTAACGACAATCAATCTCTATATTCCCAAGAGGGAGGGGGTGAATATATTTAGGTTATGACCTAAATATGCAGAAATAAAAATCTTTGCCGATTTTAAGTTATTTTACCGGTTAAGCTTAAGGTATATTTTCTCAAACAATAAATATTACCTATATGCAAGTTTCTATTATATAAGTAAATACAAAAATAAACTTGCAGTAATTAAAGAGTTAAGAAATAGAGAAAATAACACAGTGAGTTATAGTGGTTCAACCAACAATGCCTACGTCCACTCCCTCAAGCCGCACTTGAAGATTTTCACTATCAATCGAGTTTTTGCTGTGGCTCACCCGCAATAAAGAGTTTTACACAAGGTTCACTCCAAACCTTTACACTTTGAGTTTTAGATATAGGCTCACTCAAAAACCTCTACAATGAGTTTTCTACGTAGGCTCACTCACGAACCTTTATAATTACCCAAACCATGAGATTTCACAAACCACAAGTGTTTTGAATAAGAAGTTTGTAAATACACTTGGGCACTCACAAAGATAAAGAAGATTCACACTTTGAGTTTTACACAAGGTTCACTTCAAACCTTTACACTTTGAGTTTTAGATATAGGCTCACTAAAAAACCTCTACAATGAGTTTTCTACGTAGACTCACTCACGAACCTTTACAATTACTTAAACGATGGGATTTCAAAAACCACAAGTGTTTTGAATAAGAATATTGTAAACACTCTTGGGCACTCACAAAGATAAAGAAGATTATGTGAGATGCTTACCCCAAGTGATCTAAGCTTACTACTAAAGATTAAGAAGGTGTAGTGTGTGAGCTTGATGTATGATAGTGTATGATTATGAAGGTTAAAGAAAACTCTATGTTTTTGCCTTAATGTAATATATATGAAGGTTGTGTAACATTGCAAAAACGAATTGAGGCTCAATTTATAACAAAATGCAAAGCATCCCCAACTTGCCTGTCTGAGACCGGTATGCCGGTCTCCAGACACCGGTATGCCGGTCTGGCATAGTAATGGCTCTTAACGGCTATATTACCATTTGAATATATCTGTTAGGTCGGTATGGTCACCCGTATGTGGACCGGTATGGTCCTCACCGGTTCCAGAGAGCTCGTACAGTTTCAGGCTCACCGGTATGGACACCGATATAGAGACCGGTATGGTCCGTGCCGGTTCTAGTAAGTATGCAATCCACAGATGGATCGATATGTGTTATGCCGGTTCCAGTGACTGTGTAAAATAAAGGTGGACTGGTATGGTCTCCGGTATTGGACTGGTATGAAGTGCTTCGGTTCTAGAGAGCTTGCATAACAGAGCATTAGACCGGTATGGTCACCGGTATTATATCGGTATACCGATCGCAGTACAAAATGCAGGATTTGAAGGTTTAAAATATTTTACACATGATCCTAATGCATTTATATGAATGTGCATGTGTTCTATGAGCTTAGATACTTAGATAAACATTTCACATTAGACTAAGCAATAATATCTTTGATTTTCCTCTAGTCTTCACATTCACGCTCTTCACCACCAACGTGTTTCGACATTTTTTGTAATGTCTCGCTCATGTGCGTCGAAAACTTCAAGTGTTGACGTCATCAAAATCTATCATGCGATTGTGTCGCGAACAATTTCAACCTCCACCTAAAACTTATCTGTCGTCGAACTACTCTTGATTGCATGGGTATATTTAATTTGTCATAAGACATGTTAAAATATAATATTATATGTGATTACATTGTTAAAATATAGTATTAGATGTTATTACACATGTCAGGGTGCTTACATTATATTTCTTAGATGAATTATGGGTTAATCTTCTTCGAAATAGGTTTTGATCAGGTTGGACTAATCTCAGAGTACCTCGACTTCAAAGTGAGTTGGCCCGGAGCGATGTCACTTCAGAGGAACGTCGCTCCAGGGTTGAGTTCTAGTTTCTCCGATCAAGTTATAGTTTCTCCGAAAGTGTTCGGATTTTGAAGATCATTCTGACATTTCCCGTCTACTAATACTGTATGATTAATAATGCCATGACATGTGTCATTATTTTATTGGACCTCTGTCTGTCCGTCACAATTCCACTGAAGAAGCGTGATGAGGAAGATTCATTTGGGTGGCAACACTTGACTAATTATACAGGGCTAGAATTAGGTACTGATAGTGATTTTGTATAGCACTCAAATGCACGTATCGTATAAATAATATAAAAAGATATCGATCCCACAAGGAATTATTATTAATATCAAATATCAAATTTTCCCAACCCTAACCTTATTTAGACTATCGATTATGAAAGAAGAGATAATAATTAAATAAGTTAAAGAAAAAGCAAAAGCAAATAAACCTAAACAAGCGAAAATAGTAAGGTAAGAAAAATCTAATTAAATCTTTCTCATTTCTTTATAATTAATCAACTATGGTAAATTATTAACCTAGAACACATAATTATCCACAAGCTTCTTCCGATGGTCAAGTAAAACGCACAATTTAGTTCAATTACCTATATTCATATGATAATTAATCTAAGCCAAATTCATTAAGAATAAGTTCTACTCATGGTTACTCATGCCTTAAATGTATATTCATATCTTGCACTGGAATCGATTGTATGGATACGATCACCTGTTATCAATTCCCAATACTAAATCAAAATTTCATTTTTCGAGTTTATCAGGGTTTACCACAACTATCCAATTATTAGCCAAGTAATAAAATGCATTAAGCAAATATAATGATAAATAATCCACATAAAATATTACAAATCAATTATAAAAAGATTCAATTAATAAAACTGTAACACCCCGCCTGAGTCAGGATGCTACTGGCAGCAAACAGCAGACATGATTAACCATCTCTATAAGCCTCCAAATTTACAGAAAAATTGACATAATATATCCTAAAACTGGACAACTTGGAATACATTCCAGCACCAAAACGAAACCTGTAATAAGCATCAAATAGGCAAAAGGACCTCAGGTTCATAAATAAGACACATCAAACTTATATTCAACACTTGGCTCATTGCCATAACATCACATATAAAACAAAATTTGTATTTACATAAATATAAAATAGCATGCATATTGTGGGACACAGAAACTGAGCGACGCCGTTCCTAGGCTCGCGGCCTAGTTGGGAAGGATTACATAACATGGAGTCGCCACCCGGTGTGAACCGGGACAAAGATTTAAGGCCGCACTCACCCCTCGCAAGGGAAGACCTCAAACCGTTGGGTTCGGAATGGTCCCTTACTTGTGTCACTCGTAATGAAAGGATTCATGTAATAATTTAACTAAGCTTAAGTAACACTTATTTCCAATAGTATCATGCTTCTAAATTCTCATATGCAAAATAAAACTTATGTGTACGCTTTTACATATATCTCATATTTAAAATTGCATGCTTAACATATCAAGATAGCAACGAACATACAAATTTACATATCACATTCAGGAAAACGCAAGCACACATATGGGCACTTTTCCAAGCGGTACGTGGAATTGTAGCCCAAGTACAGACCGCACTACCGTCCATTCGGAATCGGCTACGGAATTTACGTCTGGGTTTCCATCCGATATACCGCAAGAAATAATACTCAAATGTTATCATGACATAAGCATACGAATTGTGACACATTTGCATAAGAAAGATCAACCAATAGGCAATTATGCATGAATATAATAAGACAGACTCAGTTCAGTGTGTGCACGTTCGTGTAGCGTTCGTAAACGCGTTCGAACGGAAATGAAACAGAATGCTCACGTTCGAGTAGCGTTCGTAAACGCGTTCGAACGGAAATGAGACAGAATGCTCACGTTCGAGTAGCGTTCGTAAACGCGTTCGAACGGAGATGAGACAGAAAGCTCACGTTCGTATGGCGTTTGTTAACGCGTTCGAACGGATACGAGACCTGACACATAATAAGGCAAAAACACATGCGCGTTCGAGTTGCGTTCGTGAACGCGTTCGAACGGACACGGACCTGATGCATGGAATAGGATGCAATACATAAACAGAAAATAAAAGGGCGCGGCGAAGCACTGCCGTAAAGGTGACCTTTTGGGGCTCTTGATCTCTCAAAGAGAGGACCTTTAGACCAACATGCTAAGCCCATGCGCGTCACACATCACACTTACAAGAATAGAACCAATCATATCAACCAAGTATGCCCGATTGAACACATCTTACATCCAATCCGAACACACATCAACCGGCGCGGCAAAGCATCGTGGTAAAGGGCTTTTAGCCCCTCCCCATAGGGGATCTCACAACACACTTACTAAGCCCATGCGCTCGATTGACTTATACATACGAAAATAAAGATAACAATATCAAACTAAGTATGCCCGATTGAACGTATCTCGCGTCCGACCGAACATACATCAACCGGCGCGGCGAAGTAGTGTCACGAAGGTGGCCTTTTCGGCTCTTTATCTCCTAAATGGAGGACCTTTGGACTAACTCACTAAGCCCATGCGCTTGGTTGAATCATGCATAACTAACGACATACATAATTTAAATGACGAGGAATAAATAAATGAAAGCAACACAAAACAAGAGAATGTGTCGTTTACTCAAGTGGTACGTGGAGTTGTGGCCCGAGTACAGATCATATTACCGTCCATTCGGAATCGGCTATGAAATTTATGTCCGGGTTTCCATCCTATATACCACGAGAGACGACGTATTTTCCGTTTTAATCAATGGCCACAACACACATCACATGCAAACAATATTCAATAAATAATTAACACAATTAAAAGAATCAATAAAAAATCAAATAAAAAGTGTGAAAAATACCCTCAGGTCTAACCTTTTAAGTCGTCTTCGGACTTGCGTTTCACGGAGATCGGAAGGGGTAAAAGCTCCTTACTCTTCCGGTTCACTAGCTTAACGTCTCAACTCGCTGTTCCACTGTTTTTCTTGCTGTTTTGACCTCGTTTTGCTGCTGTTTGCGCTGTATTTCTGCTCACTGTTTCAGCTCACTGTTTTGTGCTTTAAGGGACTGTTTTTGATGTTTTTTAAGGCTTTAAGTGCAGATTTTTTTTGTGTTTTTTAAGAGTTAAATTTGCAGTTTTTTATTCACTGGTTTGGGGTATTTTAGGGGCTGTTTTCAATGAATTTTGCTGCTGTTTTGGTGGTTAAATAGTGCAGTTTTTTTATGTTAAAATAGTGCAGTTTTTATGTTACTGTTTTTAGGATTTTAGGGACTGTTTTAGGAGGATTTTTTGCTGCTGTTTTAGGGTGATTTGGGCTGCTGTTTAGGTGATTTAGGAGCTATTTAGGTGTGTTTTAGGGGGGTGCAGGGGCTGGTTTCAGTGGCTTTAGAAAGGCTTGTTATTTTCTGCTATGGAGGGGTTGAGGAGGGTGGTGTGTTCGGTTATGGAGTGGAGGAGATGAAAAGAATATTTTTGTTGCTTCTTGCTTGCAATGGGCGTGAATTGGGAAGAATTCTTGTGTATGGGCGTGAACTAGAGGAGTCGGGGAGAGGCTTGGTGAAGGGTGGTTTATATAGAGAAGGGCTAGGGCTTCACCTTGTTTCACAAGGAAGGGATTTGGTTTAGGTGTTGGACAAGGAAAGTCAAGGATTTGATGGAGACAAGATTGGTTCAAATTAGGAAGTCAATATCTTCAAATTGGTTATGAGTGATTTAATTAGGCATGACATCCTTTTAATTTAGTATATGATTTATTTGATTTGTTTAGATTAGGCATGATTATATTTTGTGTTTTATTTAATTGGTAAATGGTTTAATTAAAATATTTAATTCAAATACATTATCTAATTAATTTAATTTAATATTTGGTTTAATTTGAGTGTGTATTATGTCAAGTTGGCGCCAAAGAGAGGAGTGGGCCTTGGTTGGTGGGCTTGGTTAGGTGTTGGACTTTAATGTGTTGGATCTTAAGTTAATTTAATTTGTGACATGCACTTAAAGGTTCCAATTGTTTTGGATTGGGCTTGGATGTGGGGTCTTGGGCCTTGCACAATTTTTAAACAGCAATCAAACGAGTTACTCGAGGCTAAACTAGTGAAATTAATCCATCAACGAGTCAATTCTTGACTCTTCCCTTCCGATGTCCGTTTCCCGCGGTTTCCGCAACTTAAGAGGTAGTTGTCTCCAAATGAGACTCATCCTCGGGTTTCACATGCAAAAATGCAATACCTACAGTCGCCCCCACTTTGATGGGACTTGTGCAGTGTGTGACTTTGAACAATCCTATCAAAGTTATGCAATGCATTTTTACTTACCTGGCTCGCCAGCCGTCACCTGGTCCGCCTGTTGTGTTGAGTTGATGTGGGCCTCGACCCTTGGATTCATTCCCAGATTTCTTATTCATTCTTCTGGATTCGTTCCAAACTCCGAGATTATTCTTATGGATTCCTTCCGTATTCTGAGATTCATTCTCTGGATTCCTTCCAAATTCTGAGATTCCTTCCAAATTCTGAGATTCATTCTCTGGATTCATTCCAAATTCTGAGATTCCTTCTCTGGATTCTTTCCACATTCTGAGATTCATTCCCGGATTCATTCCTGGATTCATTCAAAAACTGAGATTCATTTCCGGATTCATTCCAAAACTGAGATTCATTCTCGGATTCGTTCCAAGTTCTGATGATGTGGGCCTCGACCCTAGGATTCATTCCTGGATTCATTCCATAATTCTGACGACGTCGGCCTCGGCCCTAGGATTCATTCCCAATATTTGATGATGTGGGCCTCGGCTTAGGATTCATTCCTGGATTCATTCCATAACTCTGACAACGTGGGCCTCGGCCCTAGGATTCATTCCCGGATTCATTCCTGGATTCATTCCATAATTCTGACGACGTGGGCCTCGGCCCTAGGATTCATTCCCGGATTCATTTCTGGATTCATTCTATAATTCTGACGACGTGGGCCTCGGCCCTAGGATTCATTCCCGAGCCGATACTGATGTGGGCCTTGACCCATGCTGATACTAATGTGGGCCTCGACCCATACTGATACTGATGTGGGCCTCAACCCAGGCTGATACTGATGTGGGCCTCGCCCCCAGACTGATATTGTACTGTCGCTGCTTTTGGTTGACTTGCATTTTGACGCTTTCTCTTTTTCGTTGTTGAAACCTGTGATTTACAAAACAAAACAAACACCAAAAGGAATGCCAAAATACGTTACGTGTATGCATGCATGCATGAAGTTCCTATTCCGTTAGGTTTTCTATCAATTCTCTTGATGGCTACTTAGTCTTCTCTTCCTTTGGCAAAGAACTACTTCATTCTATCTTCGTTGACTGGCTCGATGTACTCATTCCTTTCCAAGTTTGACAATCTCACTGTCCTCATTTCCTAATTTCTGAACGGCTAACTTATCCTTTCTACTTGCTTTTTCTGAGGATTTCCCGTGTTCTGAGCATCTTAATACCAAGATTGAATGCTTTTGTCACATGCACTCATGTTGGAGATTCAGGCAAGTAAGCGAAATGAACTTCTTTATTATTGTTGAGAAAAAAAAAGGTCCGAACAAGCAAACAAAATCAATGTCTTTAAAAAAATGCAAGATAAACTTGGAGAAACAGCAGTGCCTTCTTCCTCAGCCTATGGTTCTTCATCATTGTCATCCCTTATCCCAATGAATGAAGCTGAGTGGTTGAGAGCCTGGAGGACAAGGGTTTCGGGTAGGCCAGAGTTGATCATGTAGTTGGGTAGGGGATTTCTGTGTGCATTGGGTTGTTCTCTTTCTGGGTCAGGTATTTTGTGGGTGTCAATGAGGTCTTGGATCTCATGCCTAAGGCGGGGGCAATTGTCAGTTTCGTGACCCTTTTGTTGGTGGAAGTAACAGAATAAGTTTAAGTCAAGGTAGTGGGGTACAGGGCTTGGAAGTGGTTTAGGTTCCAAGGGTTTCAGGAGTCCTTGCATTTTCAACTTTTCAAACACCTTCGATAGAGGCCTACCAAGGTTGGAAAATTGCCTATTTCTGATGGCGGTAACCTCGGCAGTAGTGGGCCTTGTCTCAGAATGCCCCCCAAAATTCCTCTTATTCTGGCCATAAAACTTCTGGTTCTCGGCCTCTTCTTCTTCAATGTCCATGACAGTTTCCCTCAATTGTCGGAAATCTGTAATCATCGAAGTCATCCTCCGCAGCTTACCATAAATAGAAGGCTTAGTACCCTTGATGATCATTTTGAGCTGGTCTTTCTCTGAAGGCCGAGTCTGCATCTTCAGAAGCTGGCTTCTCCAGCGGTCTACATACTCCTTGAAGCTTTCTCCCGGCTTCTGCTTAGTGTTCTCCAAATCACGGAGTGACAAGTCAATCTCTAAGTCTGTAACATACTGCTTCAGAAAAGCATCAGCTAGTTCCCTCCAATCTTCCTTAACCTTCTTCTCAAGGCTATGATACCAAACCACAAGAGCCCCCTCGAGTGACATCCCAAACATCTTTTGGACTTGGCGCTGTGATAGGCCCACTGAACTCATGACTGAGACATATTGCTGCAGATGGACTCTCGGGTCTCCATTCCCATTAAACTTGGCCATGTCGGGCATTCTGAACTGAGCAGGCAACTGTTCCTCAAAGGTCATTGCCTCATAGTCTAGTAAGTCTTCATCCTTACCCTTCATCTTACGGGTAACAGACTCTATCTGGTCACGGAGTTTCTGCAATTCTGCCTGAGACCCAACTTTTCTCCCAGTGATATAATCAGCCATATCATCATCAAAAGCGGGGATGTCATCCCCCAATCCATTCGGAGTCTCCTCACGTCTTACATTCTCAGAGTTTCCCCCAGCACGGGGCACAGCCATATTTTTCATGGCAACAGTCAAGGCTTGCAACTGTTCGGTAATCTTGGCCAAACCATTTTCCAACTGATCTATCCGGGATACCTCATTATCGGATGTACTCATGTCTGTTACCGGTCTTTTGGTGAGTCTTCCCTCTTCCCTAACCCAACGGAGTCTATGATGGCTTTTAGAACACAAGGGTTAGCATGATGTATGTATGCATGAGGTGCGTGAGATGCATGTAACATATATAACATACTAAATCAATTTAAAATTTTCACACAAATCGGCCTGTTATCATTTTAGAAGCTTTCGGGCTAATTGTCATAGGAGTGAACTCATCCCAGTTTAAATGGCCCAACAAGTTCACGTCTTATGGCAAGGAGCCCAACTAAATCCAAATGATAATATTCCGAACACAAGCACAGAGTGGCTCATCAACACTTAGAAGCCTTCGGCCCAATTGTCATAAAATACGTTCTTGTCCCAGTTTAAATGGCCCAACAAGCCCATATCTTATGAAAAATAGTCCAAATGAATCCAAACGATGATGTTCCCAAACACAAGCATAAAAGAGAGATAATGCAAACATAACATAACAATTTTTACATAATGGCCCATCAACATTTCAGAAGCTTTGGGCCTAATAGTCATACGGTGCGAACTTGCCCCAGTTTAAATGGCCCAGCAAGCCCGCATTTCTGACAATAGTCCAACTGCATCCAAATGAGGATGGTCCACAAGCACATACTCAAGGAAATAATTGTTACTTTAACCATAAAAACCGGTCTATGGGTGGGTTAGCAAGAGTATAGACAAAGGCTCTCACCGGCGAAGGATGGCCCACAACTAGGTCTCCCCACTCAAGGGTTCGAGCAACCAAGTGAGCGCACCCTTTTTTATACACTAAGGTACGTGCCAATGAGCTATGGTGTGTGATGGACTGTCAAATGGATTTCCCGTTGTAGATTCCCCAGAGGGAAGGTGGAGCGAGGCTCACTTAAATACCCAAGCCTCTTAGGCTCTTATCGCTTGGTGTCAGGAATAAACAACGAGTCCTCCAAATTAGTCCATCACAAAAGGCTACGAGTAGATGGCTATCTAGGTGCCTTCACAGCTTTTCCTTCTAGAAAGGTAGTGAGTGAAGGAAGACACCAAACCATTACCTAGCCTCAAAGTGCCTTTGATTAACCCTCATTTTATCCACTATAGACACGGTCAATTAAAACATAAATCCAAACATTACAAGACAATATTCGGGGCCGATTCTCTATCCCCAGTGGAGTCGCCAGACTGTGGGACACAGAAACTGAGCGACGCCGTTCCTAGGCTCGCGGCCTAGTTGGGAAGGATACATAACATGGAGTCGCCACCCGGTGTGAACCGGGACAAAGATTTAAGGCCGCACTCACCCCTCGCAAGGGAAGACCTCAAACCGTTGGGTTCGGAATGGTCCCTTACTTGTGTCACTCGTAATGAAAGGATTCATGTAATAATTTAACTAAGCTTAAGTAACACTTATTTCCAATAGTATCATGCTTCTAAATTCTCATATGCAAAATAAAACTTATGTGTACGTCTTTTACATATATCTCATATTTAAAATTGCATGCTTAACATATCAAGATAGCAACGAACATACAAATTTACATATCACATTCAGGAAAACGCAAGCACACATATGGGCACTTTTCCAAGCGGTACGTGGAATTGTAGCCCAAGTACAGACCGCACTACCGTCCATTCGGAATCGGCTACGGAATTTACGTCTGGGTTTCCATCCGATATACCGCAAGAAATAATACTCAAATGTTATCATGACATAAGCATACGAATTGTGACACATTTGCATAAGAAAGATCAACCAATAGGCAATTATGCATGAATATAATAAGACAGACTCAGTTCAGTGTGTGCACGTTCGTGTAGCGTTCGTAAACGCGTTCGAACGGAAATGAAACAGAATGCTCACGTTCGAGTAGCGTTCGTAAACGCGTTCGAACGGAAATGAGACAGAATGCTCACGTTCGAGTAGCGTTCGTAAACGCGTTCGAACGGAGATGAGACAGAAAGCTCACGTTCGTATGGCGTTTGTTAACGCGTTCGAACGGATACGAGACCTGACACATAATAAGGCAAAAACACATGCGCGTTCGAGTTGCGTTCGTGAACGCGTTCGAACGGACACGGACCTGATGCATGGAATAGGATGCAATACATAAACAGAAAATAAAAGGGCGCGGCGAAGCACTGCCGTAAAGGTGACCTTTTGGGGCTCTTGATCTCTCAAAGAGAGGACCTTTAGACCAACATGCTAAGCCCATGCGCGTCACATCACACTTACAAGAATAGAACCAATCATATCAACCAAGTATGCCCGATTGAACACATCTTACATCCAATCCGAACACACATCAACCGGCGCGGCAAAGCATCGTGGTAAAGGGCTTTTAGCCCCTCCCCATAGGGGATCTCACAACACACTTACTAAGCCCATGCGCTCGATTGACTTATACATACGAAAATAAAGATAACAATATCAAACTAAGTATGCCCGATTGAACGTATCTCGCGTCCGACCGAACATACATCAACCGGCGCGGCGAAGTAGTGTCACGAAGGTGGCCTTTTCGGCTCTTTATCTCCTAAATGGAGGACCTTTGGACTAACTCACTAAGCCCATGCGCTTGGTTGAATCATGCATAACTAACGACATACATAATTTAAATGACGAGGAATAAATAAATGAAAGCAACACAAACAAGAGAATGTGTCGTTTACTCAAGTGGTACGTGGAGTTGTGGCCCGAGTACAGATCATATTACCGTCCATTCGGAATCGGCTATGAAATTTATGTCCGGGTTTCCATCCTATATACCACGAGAGACGACGTATTTTCCGTTTTAATCAATGGCCACAACACACATCACATGCAAACAATATTCAATAAAAATTAACACAATTAAAAGAATCAATAAAAAATCAAATAAAAAGTGTGAAAGGTACCCTCAGGTCTAACATTTTAAGTCGTCTTCGGACTTGCGTTTCACGGAGATCGGAAGGGATAAAAGCTCCTTACTCTTCCGGTTCACTAGCTTAACGTCTCAACTCGCTCGCTGTTCCACTGTTTTTCTTGCTGTTTTGACCTCGTTTTGCTGCTGTTTTCGCTGTATTTCTGCTCACTGTTTCAGCTCACTGTTTTGGTGTTTTAGGCTACTGTTTTTGATGTTTTTAAAGGCTTTAAGTGCAGATTTTTTTTGTGACTTTTAAGGGTTAAATGTGCATTTTTTATTCACTGGTTTGGGGTATTATAGGGGCTGTTTTAGGAGGATTTTGCTGCTGTTTTGGTGGTTAAATAGTGCAGTTTTTATGTTAAAATAGTGCAGTTTTTATGTTACTGTTTTTAGGATTTTGGGGACTGTTTTGGGAGGATTTTTGCTGCTGTTCTAAGGTGATTTGGGCTGCTGTTTTAAGGTGATTTAGGGGGTATTTAGGCGTGTTTTAGAGGGGTGCAGGGGCTGGTTTCAGTTGCTTTAGGAAGGCTTGTTATTTTCGGCTATGGAGGGGTTGAGGAGGGTGGTGTGTTCGGTTATGGAGTGGAGGAGATGAAGAGAATATTTTTGTTGCTTCTTGCTTGCAATGGGCGTGAATTGGGAAGAATTCTTGTGTATGGGCGTGAACTAGAGGAGTCGGAGAGGCTTGGTGAAGGGTGGTTTATATAGAGAAGGGCTAGGGCTTCACCTTGTTTCACAAGGAAGGGATTTGGTTTAGGTGTTGGACAAGGAAAGTCAAGGATTTGATGGAGACAAGATTGGTTCAAATTAGGAAGTCAATATCTTCAAATTGGTTATGAGTGATTTAATTAGGCATGACATCCTTTTAATTTAGTATTGATTTATTTGATTTGTTTAGATTAGGCATGATTATATTTTGTGTTTTATTTAATTGGTAAATGGTTTAATTAAAATATTTAATTCAAATACATTATCTAATTAATTTAATTTAATATTTGGTTTAATTTGAGTGTGTATTATGTCAAGTTGGCGCCAAAGAGAGGAGTGGGCCTTGGTTGGTGGGCTTGGTTAGGTGTTGGACTTTAATGTGTTGGATCTTAAGTTAATTTAATTTGTGACATGCACTTAAAGGTTCCAATTGTTTTGGATTGGGCTTGGATGTGGGGTCTTGGGCCTTGCACAATTTTTAAACAGCAATCAAACGAGTTACTCGAGGCTAACTAGTGAAATTAATCCATCAACGAGTCAATTCTTGACTCTTCCTTCCGATGTCCGTTTCCCGCGGTTTCCGCAACTTAAGAGGTAGTTGTCTCCAAATGAGACTCATCCTCGGGTTTCACATGCAAAAATGCAATGCCTACACATATCATGACAAATAACATATTAATCATTGACCTTAAACCCCTACGACATTTCACATGACACTAGAGAGGGTGACTGCAACTTGGATGATCTATAGTCTCAAGTATGACTTTCCAATGGCTTGAAAGGATGACCAACTTGGTCGCCAACCTGCAAAACTAGCAAACTCGTGTCATGAACACTCATGATCCTAGTCAAATCAAGATTCAAAGGACATCAACAGACTTCAAACGAGCCCACGAACGAGCTGGTGTGGTCGAAATTCCATTTGGAGGTGCCGAGCTATGTGGACTCCGCATATAGTTTGTTTTTACCTCGTTTTATGTGCATAATGTAACCAAGCACGAATCAGAGATATCATCATAATCATCTTGTAGTATTCTCCGAGGGCTTCGATTTGAAGGGTGGCTCAGCACGTGGATCGAATAAACGAGGTGAGATCGGAGCAATCTTCATCGCAGTTTCTACATGCGCGTGGGCCTCGACCATGGGGCGTGAGGTGACGGGCCACCCACCATCGAAATCTTCTCGACAAGATGCTTCTGATGGCGGTAGCACATGCCGTATTCAGGGGGCGGAAGCCCGTCCACCGACCAATCACTGTTTTCTCTATTCTCTCTCTCACCCAAAAAAGCCCGGGCCCGGCCCGGCCCGGGCTTAAAATAAATAATTAAATATATATTTTTTATAAAATATATATATATTTATATAATAAATTTTTTATTTTTATAATTTTTTATAATAAAAAATCGGGCCCGGCCCGATGACAGCCCGGGCCTAATTTTTTTTTTTGCCTGGCTCGGGTCGGGCTTTGATAAGCCCGGCCCGTTGCCATCTCTATCTCACCTATATCCAAAAGTTATCTTACTCTATGTACCGCCAAAAGCCACACATTTCGTGCGGAACAAATCCCATAATAACATATCAAATTCAGTCAAAACATATCAAATTGAACCAATCAATTCATACAAATCAAGTCAATACATCATCCAAATAAAGTCAGAATCTATACATCAAATGAACTTCAATCGGAATCTATACATCAAATGAATTTCAATCATGCCAAATGGGTATCCTATCAAAACCATATATCCAAGCGATTTCAGACATACCAAATCATAATCAGATCAAACCATATCAAATCATAACATATCAATTCAGATTACTTCAAATCACATAAAATCATCAAATCCATTACAGACTCATTCATACACGCCAAATAACATGAAATCTACTCCATTTGTATCAAGGCCAAGCCATATCATGTCACGTCAGGTTATGCACATGAAAGAGATCTTATTCACATCATATCAAATAACATATTGTATCATATAGCAAAAGAGAGCAAACTATATCACAAACATAAGACCTATATGTTTATACATAACATGAAACTTACTCAGATGATCCGACACCTTGTAGCTGCAGTCACCGACATCTAAATCATAACTCTAATACCAACTTTGTAACATCCCGTCTGAGCCAGGATGCTACTGGCAGGAGACATGATTGACCCATCTCCATAAGCTTCTAAATTTATAGAAAAACGAACATAATGTATCCTAAAAATGGACAACCTGGAACACAAATCAGCACCAAAACGAAACCTATAATAAGCATCAAATATGCAAGAGGACCTCGGATCTATATACAATACACATCAAACTTATATTCAACACTTACGGGCTCTGTGCCCACAACATCACATATAAAGCAAAACTTTTATTTCCATAAATACAAAACAACGTGCATATCACGACAAATAACATAATAAACATGGATCCTTAATCCCTACGACATTTCCCAGGACACTAGAGAGGATGACTGCAACTTGGGTGATCTGTCGTCTCGAGCATGACTTTCCAATAGCTTGAAAGGCTGACCAACCTGGTCGTCAACCTGCAAAATTTGCAAAGTCGTGTCGTGAACACTCTTGATCCCAGTCAAATCAAGATTTGGAGGACACCAACGAAATACAAACGAGCCCACAGATGTGTTGATGTGGTCGAAATTTCATTTGGAGGTGGTGAGCTATGTGGACCCCGCATGCAGTTCGTTTTTGCCTCGTTTTGCATGCCACCAAGCACAAATTGGAGAAATCATCACCACCTTCTTGTAGTATTTTCCAAGGGCTTCAATCTGATAGGTGGCTCAACACGTGGAACGAAGAAACGAGGCGGGATCAGAGCAATCTTCACCGTGATTTCAACAAGCGCATGGGCCCAACCATGGAGCGTGAGGTGACGCGCCACCCACCATCGGAATCGTCTCGACGAGACGTTTCTGATGGCGGTAGCACGCGCCGGAGATGGAGACCGAAAGGCCGTCCACCAACCAATATCTATTTTCTCTCTCTTCTCTCTCCCTCTCCCAAAATTTGGATGTGTTATTCCACTTTTTGTAATTTTCGAAAATTCGGGATGTTACAAAAATAATAAATTATTTCATGATAAGACTAAATAAAATCATCAATATTTTAGGGAACTTTAGTAAAAATAACCCAGAAACTGAGACGAATCCGTAGCTTTCGTGTGTGGCAGATTTGCTTCAATCAATTCTGTTAATGAATTAATCTCGGCTTGCGTGTTCAAATTGCTTCCCTGACTTTTGTGCAGCTCTCTGTTCATGGCTCTGTGCTAAATTTTTGGTGTTGTTGTAAAGTGGCGTGATGCCACCTCTCCTCGGCTCCCTCCGTTACTTTCGGCAAATGTAATTTTTTTTTTAATGTCTCAACTATAGTAATTTAAAAAATTAAATTCTCAATATTTTAGGATTTTTTTTAAGTCTTCTAATTTAATTTGTTTCCAAATTAAATTATTTCTTAAATTGTCTTTTTTTTGTAACATGAGAATTTCATAATTAAATGATATTATGATTTCCTTTCACTGCTTATTCAAAACCTATTTAAATTAAAAAATAAAATAAAAAATTATAAACTAACTTAAAATTAAGTAAAAAAGATAATAAAACAATATATAAAATATAAGCTCATTAGGCACCTACAAGAACCATAAAAGAGATTTAAATTTCACTAAATTTAATAAAATAATAATTTTAAAAAGAATACAGTGATAAAAAATAAAAAATGCATTATTGATAGCAAGCCAAACGTGCAGATCGTGTCATGTGAACCACAGAACCAGTGTCTTTGTTTTAATTAATAAATATTAACTTCTAGTCATTTCTTATTGACAGAAATCCAAACGCATATGAATGAAAAAAGATATAATTTCCATCTTGCTAATTCATTTTATAGAACCATAAAAAAGCTTCAGAAAGTAGTCTAAATGTATGCTTTCTTTATTCCAAAAGACACTTTTTTTTTCCCAAGATTTTAGACTTGACTTTTGACTACGTCTTTCATGTTTATGCAATTACATAGAAGCTGGCTGCTTAATTAATTACAAGAGCACCGAAATCACGAGTACAGCAAATTCATGTGTCCTTTTAACATATCCAAAGTCGTGTCTCCCACGTTCGACTATATATAGGTACGTAACCTAGCAAGATAGATAGATATATATTGGAAATTGAAATTGGAAATCCCGCCGTTAGGCGGAGCGATAAAATTCTCGACCGTCTCTTACAAAAAAATGCATTCATTGGATTTGAACTCAAGACCTGACAACTAAATTTTAAATTATTTGTCACCAAGCCACACATCTTGGAAGCCTGTGTGTATATATTATAAGCATCATGAATCACATCTCTCCCATTTTTGTTATCCTCTTAGTCTTTGTCGTTAATTTTTATATTATATAATGGATTAAGATTCTGACCTGATTTTATATTTAACATATAATTAATGACCATGATTTTGGTTACACTACTATTTTTTTTTTTCATTTCTCTTATCTAACATCTAGTAATTAAGTGCTCACAACTGAATCCTAATTCATATATAATTGCTTATTTTCCTGAATAATGATCATATTATAACTATTTATAACTGTTCTGATCAACAAATTGCAATTATTTGTCTAGAAAACACTCTGGAATCGGGATGTGTTTGTAACCTATTCTGACTTTAAATATAATATGAGATTTCAAATAACTAATTAATATCAATGACGCCAAGGAGGCGCCCACAACTGTTAATAATTAATTGATTAGGAGGAATATCTCTCTAAATTATACATTGAGTGTATGGACAATAATCAACCAATTTAATTAATTGATTAGGAGCAATCTCTCTCTATATTATGATTTTGATTGGTTTGTACATACAGCCAATGTACCAAACTCCCTCCCTCTCTATCAAAAGAAAAGATATTACACAATGGCCTTCTTGACCTTCAACATAAGGCCCCACAAAATTATCAGTATTTCTTTTATTTCTTTTTAGTTGAAAACCGAATTAATTTCGTTTACCCCCAACCTCCTCATAATTCGAACAAAAATCTGTTTAAAAACCACTTGGTATAGCTTCATTGGAGCTAAAGGTTGTAAATCTATTTTTCGCTTTAATTAAAATTCTCGTTTTGTTTTTCCCAAATCATTTATAAAATTTCTCCACACTGTATATCGGTTCAACAATTGAAAAGGTTACTCTTCTAAAAGATATTAAAATGTTACAATCATAATTTATATTATACTTTTTTTTAAACAGTTATAAAAAATTATTAAGATTGCAAATTCTTTTCAGCCGGACCTCATAGCTAGTCAGAACACACTATAAATTTCCAATAGGCCTTGTTACTTACGCCTAAAAGTTTGCAAAATCAGTCAATTCTAATAGTAGTTTTGTTTTATTTTTTAATGAACAGTACTCTATTCGCGACATCTTTGCCTATAAATACCTTGACAAGTTTTTGCTTCTTAACCAGGCCATTTCAATTAACCTTCTTCTCACTGACCCTTGTGTAATTTCCTTTCTTCGAGCTAGCTCTTGAATCCAAAAATGGCCATGCAATCGACAAAACCTCACGTGGCCCTCCTCGCTAGCCCTGGCATGGGGCACCTTATCCCAGTACTCGAGCTAGGCAAACGCTTTGCCACTCAACACGACTTCCAAGTCACTGTTTTTGTTGTGGCAACTGATACATCCATTGTTCAGTCCCATCTTCGCAACTTACCAAACCCTAATCTCTTTAAAATCGTCTCACTTCCGCCCGTCGACATCTCCGGCCTCCTTGACGATGATGCATCATTTGTAACCAAAATTATTGTCATGATGCGTGAGTCATTACCAGCACTACGGTCGTCAATCTCCGCAACTAAGCCTCGCCCAATGGCACTGTTCGCTGACTTGTTTGGAACTGAAGCTTTCTCAGTCGCTGATGAGTTCGAAATGTTAAAGTACGTGTACATTGCTTCTAATGCGTGGTTTCTTGCAGCGACAATATATTTTCCGACAATGGATGAGAAGCTGCAAGAAGAGCACTACGACCAGAAAGAGCCGCTATTGATTCCAGGTTGCAAACCGGTTCGGTTTGTGGACACACTCGAGGCCTTTACGGTCCCCAAGGATCAGTTGTTTGATGAATACTCACGTATAGGGCTTGAGATGCCAACAGCTGATGGAATTTTGGTCAACACGTGGGAGGATTTGGAGCCCAAAACACTTGCTTCCATGAGAGATGCCACCTTGTTAGGCCACGTCAGCAAGCTACCCATTTATCCAATTGGTCCGATGGTTAGACAGATGGGAGGATCATCAGCTGTGGAGAAAACAAGCGTATTGGATTGGCTGGACTTGCAGCCTACTGAATCTGTAATTTATGTGTCCTTTGGTAGTGGTGGGACCCTCTCAGCCAATCAAATGATCGAGGTGGCTTGGGGACTTGAGCTAAGTCAACATAGATTTATTTGGGTGGTCCGTCCTCCCATGGACAACGATGTATCCGGCTCTTTTTTTAAAATAGGGAACGGATCTGATGGCACGCCAGATTATTTGCCAGATGGGTTCTTGACACGTAATGCAAAAAAGGGATTAGTGGTCCCTAACTGGGCCCCACAAGCCGAGATTCTGGGACATACGTCAGTTGGGGGATTTTTAACTCATTGCGGGTGGAATTCAACTCTTGAGAGTGTGGCCAACGGGGTACCGTTGATCGCATGGCCGCTATATGCCGAGCAAAAAATGAACGCTACGATGCTAACGGAGGAGCTTGGGGTATCCGTCCGATCAAAGGAGATGCCAACGGAGAGTTTAGTGAAGAGGGAGGAGATAGAGAGGATGGTGAGAATGATATTAGTGGACAAAGAAGGGGAAGTTAAAAGAAATAAAGTCAAGGAACTAAAATACAGTGCACAAAAAGCATCTAGCAAGGGTGGTTCCTCGTATAATTCACTGTCACAGGTTGCAAAACAATGTGAGATGAGCTTGCATGGCTTAATGGCCAGGGTCAGAGGTGCATGAATAATCAAAACTTAGTGTAATAATAATATTATATTCTATTAGTATTACTATCTGCCTGTGTTAAATTGAGTTTATACTTGACACTTCGAGTTAATTGGAATTATATCAGTACCATGGATCTTAATTCCAGGGCTTGTGTTTTTTGTTTATGGATATATGTATTTATCAATTAATGAAAGAAATATTATGTTCAGCTTATTTTTTGTGTGTAAATACTGGAAAATTTTACAACAGATCAGAAGAATTAAAATGAAATTAAATTATATGATCTCGATATCTGATCAGACCAATACAATTTAGCCAATGGCTACGTAGATGCCAATAAGGTGGTAAAAAGTAAGAATTCTTAAGACATGAAATGGTAATCATGGAATTACTCTCTTGCCAAATCCTAGTCTAGCCATGAGCTATTGCATGTTTAACAGATAACTCTACATAGAAGTGAGTTTGAACACAGAGAGAAATGCGAAGCTTTCTTTGAAAGTCCAATTAAAATTTCTGAAAACGGCCCTACAAGAAGCAGGACTCGGATTTTCTTTTACTGCACCATCTGTGATAATCTTCATCCACTGAATGGAAGGAGAATTTCAAAAGACTGTTAATATTTTAGGGTCGCAAAGGCTTACTCAATCTGACAACCTCATAAATCAGCAATTTTGAGTTGACAAATCCTGGACATTTGTCACTCAATGCCGTAATATCTGATGAAATTATGTTCAGCTTATTCTTTCAAACAAAAACTGTATTCATCACGTATGATTATCCACGGATCGCTTGTCGCCAAATGGTTGTGCAAAGACGTTGTAATTAAAAAAATGTGAAAAAAAAACTATTTTTTAATGAATTAACTACAAACAACGTCACGAATACATATATAATTAATGTTGTACAAACGTAGTGTATTATATATATATATTATAGGGACGGTATTTTTACACATAACCCGATAATGAATTCTGAAAAATTTAGGAAAGTTGTAAGGTTTAATATTGAAAGAAAATAAACCCTAAAATATCCAAAAATAATAACCAGAGTTCTGACCGGACATCATCTATATCTGGTTGGACATAAGATCATCATATCCGACCAGATATATCTAAGTTTGGTCGGATATATGTCGGGTTTCCAGTTTTACAGAATGATTCGATCTTTTTCCTTCTTAACCAATTTCCACAAAATCTCATTTTCCTTCTTAACCAATTACCTTAACATATGAGATATTTTCCTTATTAATTAAACCCTACACACTATAAAAATGAGAGATCAAAACATACAGAAAGGGGCTTTTCCCTTTAGAACGTCGAAACCAAAATACACCAATCCAACTACAAGAAATTACAGTTTTAGCGACGGAATTTAGCGACAGAATATTCCGTTTCAAAATTTAACGACGGAATTGAGACGAAATTGAAACAGATAATGAAATTAGGGACAGAATTTAGCGACAAAAAAAATTATATCTCTAAATTAGAGACGAAAATGAAAATTCGTCGTTAATTAGAGACAGATTACTATTTCGTCGCTAATTTTGTTTAGAAACAGATTTTTTCCGTCGCTAATCCGCTAATTAGAAACAAATTCAAATTCTGTTGCTAATTAGAAACAGAATCAAATTATGTCGCTAATTAGAAACGGAATTTCAATTCTGTCGCTAATTTTAAATTTTATTTTTATTTTTATTTTTTTTGTTAATTAGAAACAGAATTGTTCCGTCGCTAATTAGAAACGGAATTAAAATTTTGTCGCTACTTAGAAACAGAACTTTAATTTCGTCGCTAATTAGAAACAGAATTTCAATTTCGTAGCTAATGTTAAAATTTATTTATTTTTTAATTTTTTTGTTAATTAGAAACAGTATTAAAATTATGTCTCTAATTAGAAACGGAATTTCCATTCCGTAGCAAATTATTAGAAACAGAATTTCAATTCCATAGCTAATGTTCAATTTTAATTTTAATTTTAATTTTTTTTGTTAAGTAGAAATGGAATTATTCCGTCGCTAATTAGAAACGGAATTAAAATTCCGTTGCTAATTAGAAACGGAATTTCCATTTCGTCGCTAATTAGAAACAGAATTTCAATTCCGTCGCTATTTTTAAATTTTATTTTTATTTTTATTTTAATAATAATTTAAACAATAATAATAATTTAAAACATATACTGCCATACCGTATACATGGAACAAAAAAAAAAAACAATTATTAATCACTTTCACTATTCTTATTAATATCAAAATCTATTATCCACAATTTAAAAAATAATAATAATTTAAAAAGTATATTTCCATATACATATTTATGAAAAAAACAATCAAAAAATATTAATCACTTTTAGTATTATAATTGAAATCAAAATCTATATATTATACTACTCTATCATAATTTTAATAAAATAATCAACAAGTTGCTATCGTACTTTTGCTTTAAACAATAAAATGAAATACCGATTCAGCATTCTAATTCAAATCAAAATTGCTCTTTTTGTCTCCAACAAATATATCCTATTTTTAGTAAAAATAAATCAGCAGGTTGCCTATACTTTTGCCACTTTTTTTTTTTTTTTTTTTTTTTTTGAAATCGTTGGAAACCCCGCCACCAAACCACCCATTCTGGGCCGCGGCGCAGGTAAAACCCCCGCTGCCCCAGGCTTACAAGAAGTTGCACCCCCTGGATTCGAACCCAGAACCTCAAGGTGAGTTTCTGGACCCTTCACCACCAAGCCACACCCCCTTGGGGGCCTTTTGCCACTTTGCTTTCAAGTTTTATTTTCTTTTCTTATGTTATATATGTTTTTTTTTTAATTTCAGTTTTTTATTTTTTAAATCAAAAATTTTTCATGTCGGCTTAATTTTTCAAATAATAAGATTTTAAACAATACTAATTTAATGAAATTAAATATTAAATGAGCTATTATATTTCTAATACAATTATTATTTAATTGCAACTATATAAGTGTTGATTAACAAACCAGGCCCATATTTAATCTTTTGTTTAATATATATATATATATATATAACAAAGAATGTTTCTGCCCACTTTTTGTGATGATGGTTATAACAAAGAATGTTTATGCCCCCCTCCACAGTGTCCTTGTGATATTAGTGGCAGCATATAGGCATTATTTCCCTTTCCAATGAATGTGTGTTTTCTTAATGTTGGGTAAGCTCTATTGGTCCCCAAGGGGTGTGGCTTGGTGGTGTATGGTCCAGGATCTCACTTGAGGTTCTAGGTTCGAATCCAGGGGGTGCACTTCTTGTAAGAGCCTGGGACGGCCGGTGGTTTTACCTGCACCGCGGCCCATAATGGGTGGTTTGGTGGCAGAGTTTCCACTTTCCATCGTTTCCAAAAAAAAAAAAAAAAAAAAAAAAGGGTAAGCTCTATTGTAATACCTGCTTTGCAATTGCAGCGGCTGGAATTCTCGGAGATGTAGTGTTATACTATCTTATCACTAATTATAAAAATAAAAATTTAACATTAGCTACGGAATTGAAATTCCGTCGCTAATTAGAAACGGAATTTCAATTTCATAGCTAATTAGAAAGGGAATTTCAAATTCGTAGCTAATTAGAAACGAAATTTCAATTCTGTTTCTAATCTTAAATTTTTATTTGTATTTTAAAATTTTTTTGTTAATTAGAAATGGAATTGTTCAGTCGCTAATTATAAACGGAATTGAAATTCCATCGCTAATTAGAAACGGAATTTCAATTCCGTAGCTAATTAGAAACGAAATATCAATTCCGTAGCTAATTTTTATTTTTTATTGATAATTAGAAACATAATTATTTTGTTTCTATTCTGTCGCTAATTTTTAAAATTTTCAATCCCCCCAAAATTTATTCATTTCGGCGCCACTTTTTTTTTAAAAAAAATATAGATGGATTTTTCGTCGCTAAATAAATCGGAATATCTATTCCGTCGCTAATATTGTCAAATTTCAAAAAAATTCCCGCCTTGTGAAAATTTCAAATGTCTACAAAATTTACAATCTTCCCGCTTCTCTTATTTTTTTCCTCTAGATTTACATCATAATCTTTTTAACTTCAACTCCAATACACCATCCAAAATTTTCTTACTCAATTTCATATACCATCCAAATTTTTTCATACCTCAATTCTCATTATCAATCTCTCATTTTCTTATCCCATCTTTTAAAATTTCTTAAGAAACAAACGGTGGACATTTCGTAAATGGATGGTGGTGTGGCAAGCGCGAAATAACCAAATCTTTGAAGGGAATACTGAAAATCCTTCAAGATCGTTTGGAAGAGCTCAAGCGATGGTGGATTCTATAGAGCTACTATCTATCTCCAAATTTGATTTATCGCCTAAGAGAGTCCGGGATGAAAATTACATATGGAAATAGGGGAGTGCAACTTAGATGCGGCAATAGGGGAGTGCAAACGCAAAGCAGGCCTGAGGGTGGTTTTTAGAAACTCGGAGGGGGAGGTATTATATGCAGCTGTGAAAAGTGTAGGTTTTAATGGAGACGTGCGGGTTGCAGAAGCCGAAGCTATAAAGTTTGGGCTCCAAGTCGCGGCAGAAATGAATTTTCGACAGCTAATTGTGGAATCGGACTGTTCCCACATGGTAGATTTGATTTTTAACAGAAAGGGCACGATATCAGAGATCCTATGAATTATTGATGATATTGTTGAGAAGTTAGGTTGTTTAGATAGGTTTTTTGTTGGCCATGTTTCTCGTCTCTGTGATTTTATTGCCCACGCTCTTGCTAAGTTGGCAATCAACAAAGTTTATCCTGTTATTTGGAAAGATAGCTTTCCTTCAAACATTAGGTGTATATTCACCTCGTTTAAGTAAGTAATGAATTTCTGCTTTTTCTTCAAATAAAAAAAAAAACAATTAAAAAATCCACTTTTTAAAAATTTTCTACCATTCAAAATTTTTAAATTTTCCCTTATCTAAAATTAAAAATTTCATATCTCTACAATTTATAAATTTTTCATATCTATATAATTACAAAATTTCCCCACCTTCTAAAATTAAAAAAAAAAAAAAATTCCTTTCTAAAATTTTAAAATTTTTCTTTTCTAAAATTTTAAAATTTTTTCATTTCTAAAATTTTAAAAGTTTCATATATTTTTTAAATTTTAAATTTCCCGCCTCTCTAAAATTTTAAAATTTTCGTTTTTAATTTTTTTCAAAAAAAAAAATATAGCTACGAAATATTATGTCGCTAAATATTTTTAAATTTTAAATTTTCCGCCTCTCTAAAATTTTAAAATTTTAAAATTTTTAATTTTTTTCAAAAAAAATTTATAGCTACGGAAATATTCCGTCGCTAAATATTTTTTATATTTTTAAATTTCCCGCCTGTCTAAAATTTTAAAATTTTAGTTTTAATTTTTTTTTTAAAAGAATTATAGCTACGGAAATATTCCGGTCTGCCGAATAGAAACGAAATTTCTGTTGCTATTTAGCGACGGATGAAAATTCCGTCTCTAAATAGAAACGAAATTTTTCATTGCTATTTAGCGACAGAATACTAACCGTCGCTAGTTAGCGACGGAAATTTTGTCGCTATATAAAGACGTAATTTCCATCAGTCACTAACTTTAGCGACGAATGGAATATTTCCATCACTATTTTTTTTGCGACCAACAAAATAGAGACGGACTTTTTCCGTCGGTATTCCGTCGCTAATTGTCAATTAGCGACGAATTAGCTACGGATTTTTCCGTCGCTATTTTGTAGTTTTCTTGTAGTCCTGTTTCCCATCTCCAGTAAGAGATTCAACAATCTACCTAAACTTTTAGAGGTGTTCTCGAAGCCAAGTTACTCTTAAGGTACGATCTGAGGGCTCTCAACCTTTATTTTAATGTTTTCGGTTTATTGTATTGACGTTGTATCTCTGGCCGGACATTATGTATGTCCAGCCAGATATACATCTGTCATAAAGAGAATTCGACCATATATCTGGCTACATCTGGCCGTTTGTGTTCCGTGATATGTAGGATGGAAACCCAAATATAAATTCATAATCAATGTTCAATCCGTATTTTATTATTGCTTTGAATATTTCATATTAATATTAATAGATATCTTGTTAGATCAAATATTTATTTATATATTTGTTGATAAACTCTAATGTACTCTTTTTAAAATATTTAGATGACTCCTGGACGTAGAGGTACCAAACGCATATCACTAGAAACTGTTATCACATCAACCATTCTAGCATCTCAACCTCTTTTACCTAACCAAGAGTTTATGCGAACCGATACTATTATAGGGTCAGCACCGAGTAATACAACTCCAGAATCTGGTGCGTAAAAAGAATAAATGGTAAAACAAGCAACAATTTACTTCTAATATATATTTTCAGCCATAATGTTTTCAGTTCCACAAATTTTCGGGTTCATTAATATTTATATTATGAGCTTTTAACTTTTCAAGTTGTTAATATTTGCATGTGTTATTTTCTATTATAACATTTTTTTTTTTTGGTGTGTGTTTTTTAATCCCAAAATGTAGAGTCAATCTGACACAAACAAAGCTAATCGTGCGAAGCTCCCATTTAACCATTATGGGGGATCAAGACCTTTTGTTAATTATCTCGAGGGACGAGGAGGACACAATTGATGGCGAAATAGAATTATTCGTGTCACCCATTGCAGCAAGACGAAAGGTTGGGTGAGTGAGGTGGCACACTCAAAACATGTAAGTATATTACATTTGAAATTATCTGTATGATTTTATTTATCATGTAACCCATTTAAGATTGATGGAAGTTTAATTATTGAGTTTTTCTCTAAGATTGATACAAAAAAAGTGTCTACGTTACTAACTTTTGACTTTTTTTTTCTTTTGCTTATGCTTGCACTAACAGAGTTTCATTACATTTTTTTTTTTTTTTTTTTTGTGTGTGTATATATATAGAGATAAATAAAGCTTTGGTCCCCAAGAGGTGTGGCTTGGTGGTGTAGGGTACATGATCTCACCTTGAGGTTCTGGGTTCGAATCCAGGGAGTGCACTTCTTGTAAGAGCCTGAGACAGCCGGTGGTTTTACCTGCGCCGCGGCCCAGAATGGGTGGTTTGGTGGCGGAGTTTCCATCGTTTCCAAAAAAAAAAAAAAAAAGCTTTGTTATATATATATAACCCAACACAAATTCTATAAGGTAGGAGCTGCTAGATATGGCTTAGCTTATGGCTTAGCCTATAGATCTCCTGTTATCTACCTATAGAATGTTAAATGTTAAATGTTAAGCACTTATAGATAAATAAAGCTTTGTGTCTGTATATCCTTTGAGTTCAAATTTCCCATTTTTGACCAGCTACAGACCATAGGTTTTAATTGCTTGCAGATATCTCAAAAATCTTTTGCAAGCTAGCCAATGCTATAAGGTAGGAGCCGCTTGATATTGGCTTAGCTTATGGACAATAAATGTTATGTCAGGTCTAGTAAGAATCATATATGGAAGTCCCCCTACAATGCTCCTGTAAGTTGATGAATCCTCAAATTGTTGGCCAAGATATCCATCAACATTCTGTTGTAATTTTACACCAGTACTGAATGGTGTATCACAACCTTTGCAGTCTGTCATAGAAGCTTTGTTGAGAATATATTTGATGTATTTGGTCTGAGCAAGATACAGTCCTTCCTATGTATAGTTTACTTATATGCCAAGGAAGTAAGCTAACAATCCCAAATCTTTGAAAGCAAAGATAGTGTTGAGCTGATGAATAAAGTCTTCCAAAGCAGTAGTGTTTGGACCAGTAACAAGTATATCATCTTCATAGACCAGTACTATAATAATTGTTAGCTCCATTTTTTATTGGCATGTATCCGTGACAAAATAAGTTCAATTGAGTTATAATCTGTCGTGAAGATCTCTGTGCAATTGGACTGGTATTTGGCTGTTGTGCATCAGACATGCGTTCGTGGTGCGTTCGTTGCAGTGTTTGAACGATTGGCGTTGGTGTTTCGTTCTTTATTGGGTTCGAATGTGAGCATTCCAGAGAGCAAACGTTCGAGTCACGTTCTTGTTGGGTTCGAACGGGATCATTCCAGAGAGCATCCGTTCGTTGTGCGTTCGAGTGGCGTTCGAACGAGTCTTTCCAGTGGGCACGCGTTCATGAAACATTCGATAAACCGTTCGAACGCCAGTCACATTTGGACGCGTTTTGGCCCTTTTCACCTTGGAAAATCCTAGCTTTTCACACTACCTATATAAACCAACTTGTAGCCGCCATCCCCATTAGTTGAAACATTTTTCCCTTGAGCCAAATCTCTCAAAAGATTTCAACTCTCTTTGATTTCACCTTGAAGACTCTTTGAATCTTCTGTCTTCTTTGTTAATGGTGAAATCCATTCTTTGTTAAACCTTCAACACAACCTAACCCAAAATCCCTAATCCTTTAGAGTTCTTTAGGAGGAGTTTTGGTAGTCGGAGTTCCGGCGTCAGAGGTGATACAATCTACTCATAGACTTCAAATGTTCTGAAGAAAACTATGGGTCGCGGGCTTGAGGAGTTGCCTTCAGTTCTTGCAGTATAAAGGTACTTGAGTCGATGGAGTTGCCACCATAGGACTTGACCATCGCTGCAAGTTTTTCTCGATATAGTGGATTGGGCTGGTAGCCGATATACCCGGAGTGGTTTTTTACTCGGAAGAGTTTTCCACTTCGTCACCAAAATTATTGTGTTGATTTTGTGTGATTGTTTTACTTTTCCGTAATTTATATTTCGTATTAAATTAATATTGTGGATTTTATTATTGTTGGATATTGTGGTTGGTTGTTGATTTCCCATAGACACATTAATTATGACTTGTCTTAATTAATTGTGATTATTTCCGCATAGGTTCAGAACCTAGGATAACCTCGAATTTTCAATTGGTATCAGAGCCTTAACTCGATCTTGACCCTTTAGGTATGGAGCTTAGTCAACCCTTAAATTGTGATACCCTCACGTATCGTGATTTGGCCTTGTTTACAAAGAAGTTTAAGAAATTTCTTAAACTTAAGAAGAGTGGCCATAGTAGTGATATGGATATGGAGAATAAGCCTAGAGAGAGTAGACATAACAGGAGAGAGTCTAGAGGGGATATGGATAATAGATCCTGAGGTGTCCAATGCCATGAATGTGAAGGATATGGGCACGTTAGATTTGAGTGTCCCACATACCTTAGGGCTAAAGGCAAGAAAGCCATGACAGCCTCTCTTAGTGATTATGAAGGTGATGACTCTCCTAAAGGAAATTATATGGCATTTACTACTAGTATGTCTGATGAGAGAGAGATTGTTGTTAACGATGCTGATTCAGAAGTCTCTCTCGATGAGTCTATAGATGATGATAGTCTTCAAGTAGCTTATGTTGAACTATTTAATGAGAGTTTAGCGATTAAGAAGACTAATTTAGAGGTCAATAAAAGGCTGAAAGCTGTAGAGCTAGAAAAGAATGAAGCTCAAGCTAAATTTGAGCAAAGCCTTTTGATGGTTGATGACCTATAGGAGAGAAACAGAGCATAGTTAATAGAGTCCAAATATTAGAGACCGAACTTGAAGATGCTAGAACCCAATGTCCGCATTTTCTAGTGGAAATAAAAAGGTGGACCGAATGTCGTATGTATATTTCTGAGACCCATAAGGCGTATTCTTCTAAAGGCTTCTTCTCCAAAGCTGTGCTGTAGCAGCTAAACGTGACTTAGGTAGGAAACTTGTTGTGTGTAGTCATGTTTATCCTCCTATTGTTCCTCGTCATGTGCCCCAACCTCAATCTAGAGGTGTTATAGGTAAACCTCTATCTCGTCTGAGGTTTGTGCCTGTGTGCCATCATTGTGGCAAAGCGAGACACATTAGGCCTAAGTGCTTCATGTTGCACAAGCAAAAGAAGAGGCCTAAAAATTTGTCACATAGATTTGACTCTTCAAATTTAGCTTCCCAAGTTTCTGCACTAACTAAACAAGTTCAATTTCTTTGTGAGAAATTTTCTTTGTTGACTAGGAATTCTCAAGTGGATGAGGTTCCTAGAAAGGCTTGGGTGAGGAAGCGAGATGAATTCTCATCTTCTTCTGCGTGTCCTGATGGACATTATGAGAGTGCACTTTGGGTGTAACTCTGTTTAAAAGATGCATTTTTATTTTCTCATTGCATGTGTGTGTTGCGTGTTGTTTTTATTTATGCACGTTTATTTTGTTTTCACAGCATATAGGGGTGTGTGTGTGTTTTATTTTTGTTATATGTCCCTTGGTATATAGGATGGAAACCCAGACATAAATTTCATAGCCGATTCCGAATGGTTGGTAATATGATCTACACTCGGGATACAACTCCACGTATCATTGGATATTTTCAAGCCATGTTGTGTCTTTATTTTTTGTGTTTTAAAACTGAAAAATTCAAAAAAAAAAAAGAAATTGAAAAAAACCAAAAATATTTTTTTATGGCTTGTTAGAGCATGAATAACATGTGCATGTGATCATGGTATGTAGGATATATGATTATGCATCCATGATATGCTGTTATTTTTTTGATGCTCTATATGCATATGTGTATGTGATAAAAACTCTTGGTATATCTTGTGCTTGCAATTCACATACACGATTTTTTTTATCAAGGCTTGGTCGCATGTATGAATTTTTGGAATGACAATCTAATCTCTTACATGTTTTGTTTGCTCAATAGTGTGACTTTTGACTAGTTGACCTTGTGTTATCCCCTTTTGCAAAAGTAAAAAGAAATATATTAAAAAAAATGAGACTCAAGTGCAAAAGAGCCAATGTGGCCAAATTCAAAATATAAGGGCAAAAACCATTCACTCGAAAGTGTTGTTAAATATGAGCTCATGATATTTATGGGGTAAACAATATAGCATGCAACCAATGTTACTTATTTTCAGGTCCTAGTGGTGCTGGGTTTGAACAACTATTTTGTGGACTTGGTTTGTTTAGAGATTGATTTCTTTAGCTGTGTCAAGCTCATAAAATAAGGTCTTAAGCCTTGATTCGTTGTGCACTTTATTTTATCACGCAAGTGCTTGCTATACTTTGGTGTTTATGTCATATGCATAAGTGTTATATTTAGCCAAATTTAAAATGATGCATATTATTTCATGTCATAAACAGCTGAATACTGACTGTGTATCATTTTATTTGCTTGAAATGTTGTTTCAGTCAGTTTTGACAGGATTTTTTGTTTATCTCATTGTTTGCTTGTATATGCTTCATATCATTGCATATCATTTATTTTGCATATCATTGAGTGTTTACTTCCGATTTAATTATTTATTTACTAACTAAGTTAGCCTGTTAGTGAGGGGAGTAAGTCCTGTCTGTTTCTGCTCTTGCATGTGTTGTCTCCTGTTCTCCTGTTATTTTTCCTGTTTCTTTTACCCTTTGTCATTTCGTGACAAAAATGGGGAGAGTAATATATTAAGAGTGAGAGCCTTATTATATAGGAGGGAGCCGTAGAATATCCTTTAGATATCTCCGTTTTAAGGGGAGTTAAGATTAAGGGGGAGAGAGATTTCTACTTGTACTTGCATGAGATTTTTACATGCTTTATGTTTTACTTGGTTATCCCAATGCTTTTCACGGTATATTGTTGTTTGTGGATGTTTCAGGTAGCAGGTATGTTGTTGCGGTGGCACTGTTTTTAAGACTACTTTGTTAGGTGTTAGATCGAATCTATTTGTAATAAGTCACCGTTTTGATGGTTGACAGTTGACTATTTGCTTTTTGGGTCTATTATCGTAGTATTTGTATTAGGTAGTGTTTTGTCACGGAATGCCAAAGAGGGAGATTGTTAGCTCCATGTTTTATTGGCATGTATCCGTGACAAAATAAGTTCAATTGAGTTGTAATCTGTCGTGAAGATCTTTGTGCAATTGGACTGGTCTTTGGCTGTTGTGCATCAGACATGCGTTCGTTGTAGTATTCGAACGATTGGCGTTGGTGCTTCGTTCTTTATTGGGTTCGAACGTGAGCATTCCAGAGTGCAAACGTTCGAGTCACGTTCTTGTTGGGTTCGAACATGATCATTTCAGAGAGCATCTGTTCGTTGTGCGTTCGAGTGGCGTTCGAACAAGTTTTTCCAGTGGGCACGCGTTCGTGAAGCGTTCGATAAACCGTTCGAACGCCAGTCGCATCTGGACGCATTTTGGCCATTTTCACACTACCTATATAAACAAACTTGTAGCCGCCATCCTCATTAGTTGAAACACTTTTCCCTTGAGCCAAATCTCTCAAAAGATTTCAACTCTCTTTGATTTCACCTTGAAGACTCTTTGAATCTCCTGTCTTCTTTGTTAATGGTGAAATTCATTCTGTGTTAAACCTTCAACACAACCTAACCCAAAATCCCTAATCCTTTAGAGTTCTTTAGGAGGAGTTTTGGTAGTCGGAGTTCCGGCGTCAGAGGTGATACAATCTACTTAGAGACTTCAGAGGTTCTGAAGAAAACCGTGGGTCGCGGGCTTGAGGAGTTGCCTTGAATTCTTGCAGTATAAAGGTACTTGAGTCGGTGGAGTTGTCACAATAGGTCTTGACCATCGCTATAAGTTTTCTCGATATAGTAGATTGGGCTGGTAGCCGATATACCCGGAGTGGTTTTTTACTCGGAAGTGTTTTACACTTCGTCACCAAACATATTGTGTTGATTTTGTGTGATTGTTTTACTTTTCCGCAGTTTATATTTCGTATTAAATTAATATTGTGGATTTTATTGTTGTTGGATATTATGGTTGGTTGTTGATTTCCCATAGGCATATTAATTAGGACTTGTCTTAATTAATTGTGATTATTTCCGCATAGGGTCAGAACCTAGGATAACCTCAAATTTTCAATAATTGTGCCATTTGTATTCTTGATAAATAAAGAACTATTTGCTTTAGAGTACTTGAAATTCCACTACAGCAATCATCATTTTAGCTTATCAAACCAAGGTCTGGGAGCTTGCTTCAGACCGTATAAAGCTTTCTGCAACTTACATATATAACCAACCTTTGTGTTGTCTTCAAACCCTTCAGGTTGTGTCATGTAAACATCTTCAGTAAGATCTTCATTTAAGAGAGCATTATTAACATCTATCTACCTAACTTTCCAGCCACTTATCATTGCCAAGCTGAGAACAACTCTGACAGTACAAATTCTGACTACAAGGTTGAAAGTTTCATGAAAATCAATGCTAGTTATCTGTTGAAAACCCTTAACAACCAATCTTTCTTTGTGTTTAGCCATTGATCCATCTGTGTTATATTTGGTCCTAAATACTCACTTGTAGCCTGTCAGTTTTTTATCAGCAGAAGGTGGAACTAATGACCATGTTTTGTTCCCGATCAAGGCATCAAAGTCCAGTTGCATTGCCTTTTTCCAGTGAGAGTATAACATAACTTCATTGACATATGTTGGTTCAATGGAATCATTGGTAGCTAGAAAGGTTTTAGGCTTGAAGATACTAGATTTGGATCTGGTAGTCATGGCATGTGTATTGGTGACATCAGGAGAAACATTATGAGAGATTGAGGTGTTGAAAGGAGATGTGGGTGAAGGTGAATGGTTTGAATTTGAAGAAACGATAACAGAGGTAGAGGTGGAGGGAAAGATACTAACATAATCTTGTTGAGTCATGTCATTGTGTTGTTCTGAAACTAGAGTTGAAGATAAGTCTGAAGTTGCAGGTTCAGGTGCTTGATGATCAAAGCTAGCATGAGGAATAGATATGTGATAAATATGTAACAAATCATATGAGTAGTTAAGATGATAGGAGACATTGTTGAGAGTGGATGTGAAGAAGAAAGATCATGTGTAAGGATAGCAGGTTTCATAAAAAATTACATGACTGGAGATGTATATTTTACCAGATTGATGCAGACATTTGTAACCTTTATGGTAAGGATTGTACCTAAGAAAACACATTTACATGAGTGGAAGTTGAATTTGTGAACAATGTATTCTCTGAGAAATGGGAAGCAAGCACATCCAAAACACTTCAAGAACTTGTAGTCTGGTTTTTGTTTATAGAGACGTTCAAAAGGACTTTTCATGTTAAACAAGGGTGTTGGCAACCTATTTATGAGGTAAACAGAAGAGTGAAATGCCTCCCACCAGAATTGCAAAGGTAGTTTGGCTTGAGCAAGAAGAGTTATTCACAATTCAACTATATGTCTATATTTCCTTTCTACAAGTCCATTTTGATTGTGTGTATATGGACAAGAGTGTCTAAACAAAATACCATTGGTACTAAGAAACTGTTCAAAAGGTATAAATTCACCACCCCAATCAGATTGTAGAACCTTAATAGACTTATCAAAATACTTTTCAACTTGCAATTTGAAGGTTTTAAACATGTTTAGGGCTCCTGACTTCAGTTTCAAAGGAAGTATCCAGGTATGTCTAGTGAAATCATCTACCAGGCTAAGATAATATTTGTATCTACTAATTGAAGAAATATGAGCAGGCTCAATAATTCAATGTGGATAAGTTCAAGAGGATGTTGAGTTTTAATGTCTGTAACAGGAAAATATAGTTTGTGCATCTTACCTATTTTACATGCATCTCAGAAATCAGGCAACATATTGGTGTTTACAGAAGAATAGATATTGTAGGATTTAACAATGTGTTTAAGAATAAAAGCATTAAGATGACCTAACTTCCTATGCAAAATAGCAATAATAGAGTTATCATTGAGTCTAACTTCATAATAGTGCTTGTATGTTGAATATTGTTGATTCATATGGTTTATATGACTTTGAAGAAAAGAATATATTTGAGTCTTATTGATAATAGTTAGCTTGTAAAGACCATTTTCAGCCTTGCCCTGCAGCAAAACTTTCCCCTGCCTCTTGTCCTTCACAAAACACAATCCATGAGAAAACTCAACAATTACATTATTATCTTGAGTTAATTTTGAGATACTGATAAGATTTTTGATAATTAAAGGTACAAGTATCAAATCATTGAGTCTAATAAAATATCGAGAACAAAAGGATTTGAGAATCCCTCTTCCAATATGGGAGATATTAAGACTAGCACCATTACCAACTATGAGTTTGATGTTACCTGAGAAAGGTTATGTCATTTGCAAGTTCTCCATGTTGTTAGTCAGATGATGGGTGGCTCCACTATCAAGATATCAATTGCTTTCTGGAGGAAAATTATTGACATTATCCATATTAGCTAAGAAGGCAGCTTTGTTGTTTCTGTTAGGAGGAGGTTTGTAAGCACCAGAAGCAATGAATTCTTCAAGATTCCAGCACACATTTACAGTATGGCATGTTTTGTTACAAATCTGACAAGTAGGTTTGGAGATACTACTGTAAACACTTTGAGGCCCTTACATATTGCCTCCAAAATTGTTGGCAAAATGGTACTGACCAGCATTATATGGATTTTTTCCTCTGTAGTGGCTTGACACTGGATTCATCATTTGTTGTCCTTTGTTTCCAGTCCAGCTTCCACCAAAATTTCCATGATTTCCTCCAACCATAAGAATTGTTTCTATTCACTCTAGAATTACTATTTCAGTTACTATCATTGCCTCTTGGAGCATTAAAATCAACAAAAATACCGCCTCTATTGTTTCTTTTAAAGCCACCTCTATTTTGAACAAAGTTCGCTTCAAAATTCCGTCTAGCTATATTATTAATAGTCAATTGACTTTTCTCTAGTCTTGCTTCATGATTCAACAACATATCCTACACATCATCAAAACTCATCTCATCAACACTTGTTTTCCAGTAATGTAAGTAGCATGTGCTATATAGTATGTATTTAATCCATCAAGAATATGCATTATTAGATCTTTTTCAATTATAAGACTGTCTCGTCTAAGATTCATAACTTTGGCTTGTGATTGAGTTCCAAATTATTTAGTTAGAGATTGTCACACATCATATAAAGTAGTGAAATTTAACACAAAGCAAAATATACCTTCACTCATTGATTATAGCAGCCATCCAAGAAGAATATGGTCATGTGATGTCCATATTTGGTCATCTGGATTCTCAATAATTTGTTTTGCTCTTTCATGAGATTCAGGTTGTCTTGTCATAAACCTGGGAGATGATTTGCTGCTTCCATCAATGAATTTCTCAAGTCTGTTGCCTCGAATTGAAGCAAGTACTTGTGTTATCCAAATTAGATAATTGGATCTATCAAGCTTGATCGGATTATTAAAGGTGAATGACATATTTGCAGGACCTAGAGTGTTGATTGTTAGGTTATTAATGGCGGCTGCTGTGTTTCTTGCAACATGAAGATTATTGAGAGAAGATGCAATATTAGCATTGTGATTAACATTCATCATGATTATTTCTAGCTCTGATACAAAATGAGAAAGTATAATATAGAAGAAACTGTTGTTTGTTTCCTAAGAAAATTAACAGAGAAAGTTTGCGAACTGGAATTTTATTTTTCCAGAGAATTCTCAATATCTACTTACTGCCTATGCAGGGTCTGTTGGACAATTATGACCCATAGTGTCACTGTTTGTAAAAGACATTGTGTTTTTGTACAAATTAATTATGTAGCAATGGAATTTGACTTTTATCATTTCGTAATTAGATTACTTAAATGTGTGAATGATGAAAGTCTTTATGATTAGTTCCGGATTGATAAGATATGAGACAATATCAATCCATAAAGGTTTAATCATTAAATATCCATAGTCGTAGTATTATCGAGACTGGACATCGATAATGCGGAATAGACTAGTATTGCACTTGTGCGTGTTATGGAAGCGTAACAGCATAGTTCTCATATATTTAAGTATTGGATACTTATGCAAGTGTGGTTGGAGGTTGTGTTTTACCGATGGTACAGAAAACAGCTTCGCTCTGGATAGACCCCGCGAAATCTCATTGGTAGTATGACTATGTATCTATGGGAATCTGCATCAGGGTAGGTGTATTTGGTCTTAACCTGAGACTTGCATCACTAGTACTTGCGACAATCAATACGCTTTGGTTTTGGTCGTCCAGGACTTTAACAGGTTCTGTGTACGCCTCTTCTGGGTTTATTGAGAACCATAGTGTATTAGATGTGATGTCAAGACGGAAGTATCACTTCAGTCATATGGAGATGATGGTCACGCAGTGATACATAACTCATTCTCTAAGGGTTGCAACCATCGGGATAATATGACTAGGTCATGATTATCCGATAATAAAGAGACTAGTTGCTGGTGATCCGATATATGCTTCGTACGGGGCAGACACTGTTCCAGTCTCAGGCCTTGCATGTGACATCCGATACTAGATCGCAATACGCAATACTACGTATACTACGCCTGATATAGATCGTATATTTCATTAAGAATATTTCTGGAGAATTGGGTAGGCATGTCGCTTTGCTAGAAGCCAATCTTGTCTCGTAAATCGGTAAAAATATAGTACTTGGTACGTACGTGTTCGGATAGTCCGACGACCGGATTTACTGCCAACATATCCAGGGATCTCTTGTGTCGCTTCCCGAAGATTCACCGATGACGTATGATTCGAGCATAATTAATTTGGGATTAGTTGCGGAGAGACTTTATCTTGGATAAAGTACCATTTGAAGAGAGAGAAATATTAATTTGGAATTAATCGATAAAATAATATATTTGATATATTAAACGAAATTAGATTTCGACGCGGAATTAAAATTAGATTTTAATTTGGGCAAACGAGTTAATTTAGAATTAATTCGTTAGCGACGTGAATAGTAATTTTGCTAGGCATAATTATTTAATTAAATTCGATTTTAATTACGTCGCGTCGGAAGTTCGTTAATTCGGAATTAGCGAACCCGAGCCCGGGAGTGTTTGCGGGCCCACTCGCATTTTGAATCGAGTGGGGCCCACATGTCACATCACATGTCACTTCACTTGTCACCTTAAGTTGCTTTTGGTTGATGGGTTTAGGTGAAGTTGTTGGTAACTTCTATTACACTCCAAATTTGAAAGCTTGATTGACTATTACCAAACCATATTTGGTATATCCATTAATTGATTTTTGAAATAAATTACACAAGCCTTATCACTCTCTCTCATTACTGAAATTGGAAGCAATTTTCTCTCCTTCTCTTGTTCTTCATTTGGTCGAAACTTTGCTTGAACAAGAACAAAAATTGTGGCAATTTTTGTGTGCTAGCACACACTTCAAAGGAATCAATACAAGGTGATAGGGAAACCTACTCTAAGAGCTTGGAATCAAAGGAAAAGCTTGGAGCTTCTACTTCCACCTTGGCCGAATCTTATAAGGAGTTCTTGTAGGAATTTTTGCTTCTGCAACATATCCAAAACCGTTCAATGTAAGTGTGTTTCTGCCACTCTTCTTTGATTATTCATTCACATTTCTATGCTTATTTTGATCTTGGGACTAAACCTAGAAACCCAATAGGGTCTATAAGCAATTATATTAATTATAGATTTGTAACTAACTATACAAGCTCAACCAATCATATGGCTAATTTCAGAAGTTGTATAATTGTATCTGCCGATTAGGACTGATCGTGAGTTGATCTGGTACATGTTGCACTTACTCCTTATTGTATCCAACAACCATCTTACTGTAATGAGCTTCCTTTCAGTTGGAGTCTAGATTGTCCCAGATGAGCTAATGATGCAATAAGTTTTATCTTTTCAATGAATATCTCTTCGCTCTACTAGTTCACTTACGTTTTAAGTTTCTTTATGGATGATGTTTGTACATAGTATTTTGTAATTAGGCATGGCAATAAGACCTGGACGCGACCCGGTTCTGGGATTAAAAAATCCGGACCCGGGTCTTAAAAATTTGGACCCGGGCGAATCCGGATCCGGACCCGGGTTCGCACGGGTCCGGCCCGGATAGACCCGGGTCCCAAAAAAATTAAATAATAAATTAAAATATAATGAAAAATATAAAATAATATGCATATATATATATATATATATATATTATATATATATATATTATATATATATATATATAATATAATATAATTAAAAAATATAAAAGAATTGAAATAAAACTAATAAAATTGACAAAATTCAAATATAAATATAAAATAATACAATTAAAAATTAAAAAAAAATAGTAAACCGGGTATCTGGATTCGGACCGGGTAGACCCGGAAATATTTACCAGGGTCCGGAACCGGACCCGGGATAAAGAAATTGCTTCCGGATCCGACCGGATTTTGCCATCCCTATTTGTAATAGATTACTTGTTCTTTTTTGTTTTATAAATTCTTGTGATGAAATTCACTATTTTTATTGACTATCTTTATTTGATGATTTTTTTTTTTATTAACTTTCCATAAACTTTAATTTTGGATTATTTGTCACAAAATTTAGCAACAAATAGTTTTGTCGCCGCCCATGTGATTTTTCAAAGAGTATTCTATTATTTGACAAGAAAATTATTTTGTTGTATGAAATATTCAATTGTGACAAAAATATTTTTGTTGCTTAAAATATTTTAGCGCAAAAAAATCTGTTATCGCAAAACAATTTATAAAACTTTTTTTTTTTTGAAACGATGAAAATCCTGCCACCAAATCATCTATTCTGGGCCGCGGCGCAGGTAAAACTACCGGCTGTTATAAAACTTGTTAAATGCTTTTTACCGAAGAACTCATTTCGTTGTCAGGAATTACATTTGGCGATAAATTATATAATTTCTAGAACTCTCATACGACGAACTCATTTCGTTGTCAGGAATTACAAAATCATGTTGTTGCGGAAGGCCATTTTTGTTGTGGTGGCATGTGCGGAACGCAAAGTTTGACCTCCTGGAATGCAAGAAAACCATCCTTATTTTGAAGATTTCTGATGAGTTCATTAATATTTCATCACCAATATTTAAGTTCATTTATTTATTGGGCTTGTGAAGGTGCACAAAATTGGACTTACGATGGAAGATACGTGTTGACGGCTGATATTGATCTCAGGGCAATATGAGAATATTACTCCCGAGATAATCCTCCATCAATAGTGAATTTGTTCGGTTAAGGGAGAACCAAAAGCAAATTTAGCAAAACACAGATAAATACACAGAGATTTAACGTGGTTCGGCGGATCAGATCCAACTTACGTCCACGGACACAAACTGAATAATGATTTTATTACCGAGATATGCTTCTTTGATCTCTCTTTTGTTTACAAGTCTCACAATAATGATTCTGATACCTTTTGCACATACTCTACCCTTCTATTTATAATAATACAGAAATCAAATTCTTTCTTTTACAAGAGTTCCCAGTTGAGTCAATCTCCTTCTTCCACAAGGTTTCCTAACTTCAAACTATCTTTACTCATTTTGTCCTATTAAGATACTGATTTCACCAGTTTTCCCCGTGAAAGTAGGATAACTTGTTACCTTATCCGAGAAAATATGATGCTCTACCTTCCTGAATACGCCTTGCTATCTGGTCGGTCCTCATGAGGTTGGTCATGATAGTCTTTCGAACTGAGAATGCTACCACCGATCTGATAATGCTCGGTAATCCGAACCGAAGTGGTCGGTCACCTACCATCAAGTGCTCGGCCCCTCACTCATGTGGTCGGGTCGGCTTTTTAATGATTTTGACCAAGACGGGAATTTACCCTCCTACCCCTGGCGTATCCCTTAACTTAACATGGGATCTAGAAATACCATCAACAATACGTGTCGGTAACATAAATAAAATTTCCTCTATAATATACTGCAAATGGGGCCTGCCGCAAGCAGAAATTGGTTCAATTAAGGAATGACACCTATCACAACACAGCTGTGACACAAGACAAGAGAATTTGAAACATCTTCTGGTGTTCATACACTACAGAGTCAATTCACTACGGAGGGACATCTCGCATCTCTCTGAAGTGGGGAATGACTCCGGAATGAAGAGGACAATCCTCTGAGGTGCGTCCATCTCGAAGGAAATGTCATTCCTGAGTCCGAAGAATCATTTCAGATTTACTCTGATCTATGATCTCCGTATCAATATTAAATCCCTCGTGGGATAGTGGATTTTTATGACAACCCACTTACTTTGATATAAAAATATAATTTGTCATGCATAATTATAAGTGTTAATACACATAATCTCGTATTTGAGCATGTCATATGTCATGTGCACATCATGCAAGTGAACAAGTGTCAACCAAGAGGTGACACATCGATATGATTCACCATATAAATATCATAAATCCCGTAGTAATAAGGGTTCGGTTGGCAGAGAAGAAAATCATTAATTGCAAGCATAAATCTTTGTTACGAATCATTGACAGTTAAGTAAATGGAGAAAAAATCTAATTAAGGAGGGGCCACCCACATTTGCAGGACTAATCATCTACTGGACAAGAGGAAGCATAGCCTATATAGCAGTTGGTACTTGGATTCTCATGTGAGGCCCAATTACAACAAATATAGCTCATGACTCTCTTCCTATTTCACTTTAGATCACACTTTTATCGCATACCGCTTGAAATATTCTTAATTAGTCCAAATTTTTATTTGTTTCTCAGCCCTTGTCATTTAAAATTAAAATTACAAACAAATAAAAGTAACAAAATCATCATATATATAATAGAAAAAGAATTTAAAAAAAAAAATCTTTCTAATCTCTAAATCCCCTAATTCATTATCAAGCATGAGATTGAAATTAGAGATTTACATTATAGAATTGACTTCTCAAGATTAAAAGAGATCGGTGAACATGTATGGATAATGATTAAAACTAATAAGGATAAGTGGTTTCCGTTAATTTATTTATCGATTACAATGGATTTAATTCTACATGTAGCTACTATAATCGCAGAAAGAGAATTTTCAACCATTAGTATTTTGAAGAATCAACTACAAAACCATATGGGTGATCAATGATTGAATGATAATTTAGTTGTCCCCAAAGGGCGTGACTTTGTGGTATAGGGCTCAGAATTTGGCCTTCAAGTCTTAGGTTCGAATTCAAGAGGTGCATTTCTTGTAAGAGCCTGGGGCAGCCGGAGGTTTAATTAAACTGCTACGCTTAAGCCCGGATCAGGTAGTTTGACGGCAGAGTTTCCAACGTTTCCTAAAAAAATATATGATAATTTAGTTTTATGGATAGAAAAGATGTATTGTTTCTATTGATAATGAAACTATTATTCAACATTTTCAAAATATGAAACTACATCGAGAATAGATATAAATGTATTGAAAATATCATCTTATTAAAGTTCAATAATTTGACACTTATTACTTTTGTTAAGACTTATTATGTGTTAAAAAAAATTAATTATATTATATTAAGTCCCTGTTGGATAAAATTTTTGGATCCGTAAAAATCCAATTTGTTTATTATCCATGATAATGTAACAAAATTTGCACTAAAGCAAACCATGAATGAATTTCTTAAAAGAAACTACTTCGCCAAATCGTCAAAATATGGCTTCTAAAATATATAATAGGGAGAAAGAATTTTGCGTCCTTAATTTTTCATGATATCCCGTCAAGTTCTTGATTTTTTCACAATACCTCATCTAGTCCATGCTATTAAAAATTAATGATAACATATCTATTTCTTTTGCTATTTTTCATTTTTACCCTTTTATTTAAAAATAAAAATGTGACATCAATAATTATGGGCATACACAATAAATTAAAAGTTTTTTTCTCTCTTTCAATTTTCCCTCTTCATTTCTCCTCTCTATAATTTTTCTCTCCAACATGTTCATGACTCAGTCAGTTAGTCTCAATGTTTCAGCTCCATTAGAACCACCATTTTTTTTCTAATATATTTTTTCATTTCAAAATTCTTATATATATATATATTATTTTCTGTTGGAACAAAAGTGTTGGCTGCTGTTTACGAACCCAAAGTTATGAGAAAAAATCATGAGAATGCTTGTATTTAAATAATCTGAAAGCTTAAAACTTGGTAAATTGATAATTTCTTCTTTTTTAATTAAAAAATAGTTATTATGAAAATTAATCGAAATTACTTTGTAAAAATTTACATTTAAGTTTTATTTTGCTTTTAATATATCATATGAGTCTCATAATTATTGATGTTAGAATTCTTTTTTATTATTTATAAATTTGATAAATGGTAAAAAAAGGAAAATAAAAAATAAATGGATGTGTTACCATTAGTTAGATCGTATGGCATAAAAACTCGGGCCCGATCTAGCCTGGACCGGCTCGCCTGGGATAAAAAAAATCTCGGGTCGGGCCCTAGATTTAAGAGTCGGGCTTAGCATATAAAGCCCAGGCCTGGCCCGGCCCGGACTTAAATAAATATATATATATATATATGTAGCATTTGTATTTGTTTGTAGCATTTGAAATGTTAATTTATCGATGAAACTTTTGATATATTTGTGAATTGTCTTTGCATATAGTGTGAATGTATTTTGTATTTATATGTTTTTATTTTTTTAAAAAAAAATAGGCCGGATAAAGCATGGGTCTGTGCCTCGGGCCGGGCTTTTCCCTGGCCCGGGCTTTTCCCGAGGCTCGGGATTTTATTTTCCTTGCGGGCTCGGACCGGGCTTATCAAAGCCCAGGCCCGGCCCGACTCATTGCCACTCTTACCATTAGTTTTTAACTATAAAGACTTTATGAGATATTATGAAAAAATCAGGGACTTGACCGAACATTATGAAAAAATTAAGGATGCATAAGTCTTTATCCCTATATAATAAGAGGATCACGCCTACAATTTTGTTATCCTTTTGACATAATATCATATAGTGTGTGTCCCGCGATGAAGGACCCATAATAAGATGGACTGAATATATACCACGTTATCTGTATAACAATTCAATAATTTATTGTCATATGTGTTAAAATATTAAAAAAAAACAGTTAAAAATTGATAGTAAAGTATACATGTCATTTACTAATTTGTTGGTGATATCATATCACCCACATCTCTGTTGCACTAAAGAATTACTCGTGGATTAGACACCCACTCACATCACGCTCAATGTCCATTCTCATCGACATGTCCACTCTAGACATGTGTCGTCTTTGGACCATCTTTCCCTTGATGACATGCATGTTCCCCGGTAAATTTGATGATGTGTCATCATGTACTCCATATCCATAAACCCGAAATCACATACTCCGGAAATATCTTTAAAGATGTCCGAGTACAAATTCTCTCTTAGTTGATTCACTCTAGAGATGATCCAGTACCTCAAGAGAGTCGTTGACTAGGTATATCTTGAAGAAGAAGAAGAAGAAGAGAAAGAGATAAAACTCTAATTTATACTAATATATGTGTCATTTATTAATTTTATTGTTATTCGCACGCAAGAATAAACTAGGACTAAAAAATGAAACTTTATCAACATGAAGCAGCCCGCTACAAATAGAGAATGTTCCTCATTTTAAGGGAATATTCACAAATAAACATTGAATTCACATTGATATTGAGAAATACACTAATCAAGAAAATCTTGTTTATTTCTCACTTCAATTCACAAATCTCTAATTTGGGCGTCTAAGTATCTTTACAGATACCCTCAACGACACTGGGAAAATAAACACAAATAAGACATCACCAAGATTGTTTTGAAGATGAATTTTTCACTCCTTCAATATATATATATGATAGACTTACAAAGTTAAGTGTTATTATTTCATTGGGTCTTGTGGTAATTAATTATTAAACTCTATATGTTGAATTTATATTGATGCCATCAATCCACTGTTATAAGTGAAGTGAAAGTAAGAAATCACAGATTTAAGTCATAGTTGATATGTTTAATTTAAGGTTTGGGTCGATGATAGTGTAATATACCATGAATATATAGGACTTCGACATTCAATTTTATATATATATATATATAATATTCATACCATAATATTTGGGATACAAATTAACCATTATTTTGTGTCTCTAATTATGTAAGTGATTTATATATGTACTTTATAATATGGATCAGAGAAAGCAGTTTGTTATTAAATGTTATTTAAATGATGTACTTATTTGTTGTTTTCAGTATTGTAGGGATTATAGAGTTATGGCTGAACATGAAGAGATGAATCTTCCAGATCTTGAAGGTAGGCCTTCAAGAAGAAAACAAACCAAGAAGAAAGATTTGCAAAAGGATGGGGATAAAATAGTGGTTGAGTACAATATATACGGAGTTCCTATTGGACAAGGAAGAAATGAGCTGAGAAATTACATAGGAGTTATCGTTCGGGAAACAATTTCGATTACATATGATGATTGGAGGCGTGTGCCCTTAGAGGTGAAGGAGTTCCTATGGCAACATTTTCAGGTTGATATTTTCTTACAATGACAACTATATTGTTAAATATTTATAGTGCTAATATTTTCTTATTTGTGTATAGAAAAAATTTGCTTTGAGTTTAAAGATGAAAGGACAAGTGCTAAAGTTGATGGGAGTTTCTTTAAGGAACTTCAGGAGTGAGTTGGCAAATGAATTTATCATACCTAACAAGAATGACATGAAATCACTTAGGTCACCTCCAATTGAGTATCCAAGCATAAAAGATGGCGATTGGAAGTTGTTTGTAAATAAAGTTTTGTCAGCAGAATTTCAGGTGCGTTTAAAGTTGATTGTGTGTATATGATTAAGTATTTATTAAAATATTTTATCTTTGTGTAGGTAAAAAGTCAACAAGCCAAAGAGAAGAGGGCGAAAAATACCTACAATCATCACTTGGGAAGCACGGGATACAGTGGCATGTTATATAGACATGTATGTATTTTTATTTTTACATTATTATTTATTATTTTCTGGAATCATAACTGATTTACAACCTGGCACAGAAATTGAAAATTGGAACATCCGAAAATGAAATTGATCGGAGTGATGCTTGGATAATGGCAAGAAAAGATAAGGATGGCAATCTACAACCTGCAGTGGCTGCGATAGAGATGAAAATAGTAAATGAACCATAACTCTTAATAGCTGATATAGAAGCATGTTTAATTTCTTACTTGTATTTTTCTGTTTTTTTAGAGTGATCTTAAGAGCCAAGTTGAAGAAGGTTCTTTTCATTCTCAAGGCCCGAAAGATATTTTGACTGAGGCTATTCAGAAGCAACCTAATGGATCTAGAGTGCAAGGAATAGGTCAATTTATCACTCCATCCATGTACTTTCAAATTCCTGAATCTTCAGAGTTTGCAATGGAAATGAAGAAGTATCAGGAGAGCTTTCAATTTATGACAGCGCAACTTGAGTATATGAATGCAAGGCTGAACGCCTACAGCAACACTGAAGTAGGTAGTTCTAACTTTCCCAAGGCAAAATCTTCAAGTGGCGCTTGCTTAGAGCTTGAACGTTCCCCGAGCATACTTGGAAAAAGAAAGGTTAATACATTTGGCGTCTTTTTTAATATCTTCATATATATGTATTATTAAATACTAATAATGAATTAATCCTACAGGTTCAGTTAGTTGTGGGTAAAACTTCACCAAAGTCTGTGAAGAGCAAAATATTGGAGGATCCTATTAAAGTTGGTGTGCCAAATGATGATCAAAAAGAACAAAACATTGAAGCAACTTCAAGAATAACTCCAACGAAACCTAAATTGACTCCAAGAAGATCTCCGAGGTTAACTCCTGCAGTAAAGGAACCAAAAAATGAAGTAGTTGTGAAAAAACAAATTGCAAGAAAGCTGGTTCTTAAAAAGAACACGAGGGCAGCTGCACAAACAAGAAAACAAGATAAGAGTCCATACATGCAAATGTTTTTTATGCTTGTTAAGAGCTGTTTTCCGAATTTGATAAAGATTGATTATGACATACCAATTTTTGGTATTACTTGGAAGTCATACTTAGACAAAGCAATTTGCGAAGAAATCATGGATTTTAAGGAGGTCTCAAACTGTGCTATTAACATATGGATCAAGTATGTTTTCTTTTACCTCTTTCTTCATTTGTTCTAAATGTTTTATAAATATTTACTTTGTTTTTATGTTTATCTTGTCTTAGGCACTTATACGATGAGATGGATAAAACTGAAACTGCCAAACCAGTTCAGTTTGGAAATTTTGAGATGATACGTCCATCAAAGGTTGCTTTGAAAGAAGGACCTCAATACATTTCAAAACTGTTAGGTATGATAGAGTTGGGGCAAATCATATTGATCCCATACAACCCAAGGTAATAATTTTTTAATTTTTTTAGTATTCAATTTCAAGTTATGTAATCCAGATTTTTATTACCCTTTCTTTCTTATTTAGCTTTCACTGGGTGCTTCTTGCAATTGACATAGTACGACGCACGATATATTATCTGGATCCTAAGGGGAATAATCCTACTGATGAGTTGATGCAAATTGTTAATCAGTTAAGTTATAGTTGTTTTCTCTTTATTTTAACATTGGGTTTATTGTTGCATTATTTATATGATATCCAATTATAATTTTTTGTAGGGGAATTAGAGTGTATCAATCTTTACATTCTAATAATAAGAGCGGTAGTGTGACTTGGGTATCTGTGAAGGTACAAAGTTATGATATATATATATATTTTTGTGATATGCAACAATGAGAATATTTAGAATATGTCTAAATGAACTAATATTGATATAATAATTCTTTTTTATAGTGTCCAATGCAGCCTGGAAGTTTTGAATGCGGTTATTATGTGATGAAATACATGCAGCAAATTGTAACAAATGTGAACATTCTAAAAGACAATGTAAGTTAACAATAGTTAAGTTTTATCACTAGTCAATTAAGATATCTTTTCAATTAAGATATCTTACTGTTTAAAATTCTAACTTATAAATATTTTAAAGTTCAAGGGGATTAATGAGTACACTCTGGAAGATATAACGCAACTCCGTGATGATTGGGCAATATATGTTGCACATATAATGACACAGTATAATGAAGAGGTAATTACAAGGACATGTTTTACAGAGGTGATTATTACTTCCTATTTTTTCACTTTAATTCATGACATATTGGGAAATCTTCTATTCTTGCAGAATACAAATGACAAGGACAACATAGCTATTGTTCGTTGAGTTAATGAAGTAGTATGGTATTTCTCTTTTCTGTAAATTAATACATTCTTGTTTCTACTTTTAGCTTAGAATTTTTTCCCCAGATTTTTTACTTCAGTGAAAGCAATATGAATCATATCTTTTATTTCAGTTTTATGCCCTGATGGGTTTAATTTGGTGGGTTAATTTGTTTTATTTGTGAGTTTTGCTAGTGGGTAAGATTGCTTTGAGACTTGAAAGTTAAAACAATCATGATGTAAAATATTCTATTAACAGTGTCTCGATGTTCTCTATGTCAGACATGAACTTGGAGATAGTTTTTTACCTGATGAAGTTTTGCCATGTTCTGATTGATACTTGTTGAAACCTTTGGGGGATATGGCACCTGTCATCTGATGTGCTTTGAGGTGCAGCATGAATGCTATGGAAGCAGTATTTGATATATTGAGATCTAACATGTTTATCTCATCTATTTTTATGGCAATTACCTGGAATGTTACATTCTAGTACATTTTGAGCTTTGAACTTTTAGTTTCCAGGAATTCCATAATGAACAACTATCTTGTCATCTTGATTTGCTTCCTGCATTTGGAAACAGTATTAGATCATGTCATCTGATAAACTTCATCTGGTTCATGAGATCATTTTATTTCAGTTTTATGTCCGTCTATATATATGGTGTGTGTGTGTGTGTGTGTGTGTTATTGATTTATTTGTTTTGGTGATTATGTAGCGGTATGAAAGATACAACTTGTTATTATGGATGCCATTTGGTTTTTTATATGCATGCTCTTAGGTTGTTGGTATGGTTATTGTCAATAAGTGCTTTATGTGACAAAAATTAGATTAGGGTTATATTTTGTATTTTTATTTGGATGTATTTAATGTTTTTATTTATGAAGATATCGATTTTTTTTGGAAGTCCATCTAATTCTTAACATTTGGTTTATAATTTCAGATTTTGTGCCAGATATCATATTGTTGGGGGATTGTTGCAGGCTTCTCAACAAGTATCATAAATTTTGGTGGGGGCATGACATTTTGATGGGACTTTAAGAGTAGTTTTTGAAATATATATATGTTAATTTAAAGTTTGTCTATGAAGTTTTTGTATTCATCATGTGATACTGTTGAATTGATTAATACGATTAATCTATTATATTGCGAATTTTATATAAATGTAATTTTTTAGTTTTTTATTTCATTGAGTTGGTATATATATATATATATATTATGATTAATTTAATTACAAAAATAAGAAACATAATTGTGAAATAATACGATTTTTAAATTTTAAACCTGCGCCGCGGCCCATAATGGGTGGTTTGGTGGCGGGGTTTCCAACGATTTCAAAAAAAAAAAAAAAAAAAAAGAATAAACTAGGACTAAAAAATGAAACTTTATCAACATGAAGCAGCCCGCTACAAATAGAGAATGTTCCTCATTTTAAGGGAATATTCACAAATAAACATTGAATTCACATTGATATTGAGAATACACTAATCAATAAAATCTTGTTTATTTCTCACTTCAATTCACAAATCTCTAATTTGGGCGTCTAAGTATCTTTACAGATACCCTCAACCACACTGGGAAAATAAACACAAATAAGACATCACCAAGATTGTTTTGAAGATAAATTTTTCACTCCTTCAATATATATATATATATGATAGACTTACAAAGTTAAGTGTTATTATTTCATTGGGTCTTGTGGTAATTAATTATTAAACTCTATATGTTGAATTTATATTGATGCCATCAATCCACTGTTATAAGTGAAGTGAAAGTCAGAAATCGCAGATTTAAGTCATAGTTGATATGTTTAATTTAAGGTTTGGGTCGATGATAGTGTAATATACCATGAATATATAGGACTTCGACATTCAATTTTATATATATATATATAAAATATTCATACCATAATATTTGGGATACAAACTTTATATCTCATATTGTTTGTAATTGTATCACCACTAATATATATTATTAATAAGGCAACTCGAAAAGTGTATAATAAAGGACATTTGAAAAATAAGTGGGATGCTCTGAAATGTGATTGGAAATTATGGAAGCAACTTATTTAGAAAGAAACTGGTTTAAGATGGAATGCCAAATTAAAGACAATTGATGCCCCTGAAGAGTGGTGGCAGAATTAATTTTTACAAAAAAATACAGGTATGAATATTGTTAAAATTGTACAACATTTTTTTTTCCTTATATCCAAATTAATTTTTAAAATACCACATAAGGATTAAACTGGCTTTTCATGGAACACGCAGCATTTTAAAATAGCCTTAATATATTATTACTAACAACTGGTTTTTCATGGAACACGCAGCATTTGGTATGCGGGACTGTATCAGAAACGTGACACACGATGCCAGAACGAGTAATTTAAAATAAAATGAATGAAAACTTGCTGCTATATACATAATGAGACTGATTTTTATTTATTTATTTATTTTATTTATGTTCAAAATGAGTACACATTGTAAGAGTTTGTATATTAAATAGTAATATGAATCCCACATAGGAAATGTAAAAGGAATATGAAAAGTTTATAAGTGGACTTTGCACACTTATATTAAATTGGATGATAAGGCTTGGGCTTGGGCTTGGGCTTGGGTGTATGGTTTGGATGTATGGTTGGCATGATAATTAATATATATATTTAATATATATATAATTGGTCAAAAGATGGGCCTTGGAATAATTTTATGTTTTGTTTATTTTTGGATTTAAATCTTAATTTAAATCAAAAGAACACAACTCTACTCAAAAGTCATCAACACTGCATCAGTCTCCAACTGTTTCTAACTGTCTATTTATATAGAACAGTGTGTATTTGAAGAGATATACTTTTTATGAAAAACGTGGATTATCATATCTGATCTTTGGAAACGAAATAAAAAAGATATTGAGTAGATTCGCCAGAGGTCGATTTCCGTGCAGAATTTTGACTTCAGATTGTTGAATCCTGGTGGCAGACGTCCGTAGAACTACAAGCACAAGAGTAGGGACGAAATTCTGCTATAGGACATAGCGTTACGCTAGCCTCAATCTCAAGTCTGTGAGTTTATATATTTTGATTACTTGAATTATAAGTTCTGTCTTTTGTTTGGTTTGTAATTTTATTTATAAGTTTCTGATATTGTTTGTAAAGATTCTGTTTCAATAAGATTATCACATTCGTTGATTGTTTCTTTTAACACACATATCATTATTCTTTACAATTATCTTTACAGGTAGTAAATTTGAAATATTTGAATCAAAACATTTTTCACTCTTAATAATGCAACAAAGATTAACTCCGCTTATAAATAAGTTATGAACTAATGCAACTGATGACACAGGCCAATTAACATTCCAAGCCTTGCTTCCCTTCCTCTCTAAGTCACTTCATCAACTTCTAAAGTCCCAATTAAAGCCATGCAAATCACCAAACCTCACATAAGCCTACTCGCTAGCCCTGGTATGGGTCACCTTATCCCCGTCCTCGAGCTTGGCAAATGCATTGTCACTCATCACCAAGTCCAAGTCACAGTCTTTGTTGTCGCAAGTGATGCCTCAAATGTTGAGTTGGGGCTTTGCGACTTCACTAACCCTAATCTCTTTAACATTGTCTTACTGCCCACTGTAGACATACCCAACCTAGTTGACACGGATGCATCAGTGTCAACCAAAATAGGCCTCATGATGCACCAGTCTTTACCGGCCCTCCGATCAGCGATCTCCGCAATGAAGTCTCATCCGACGGCTTTGATTGTCGACTTGTTTGGAATTGAAGCTATGGACGTTGCGGATGAGTTTGGTATGCTCAAGTACATGTTCATTACTTCTAATGCTTGGTTTCTTGCTGCTATATTATATGCTCCTGCAGCTGATAAAAAGTTGTTAATAGATGATCATGTTAACTTGAAAAAACCGTTGAAAATACCTGGGTGTACGCCGGTTCGATTCGAGGACACCCTCGAACCGTTTCATTACCCAAATGGTCCTGCCTATGATTTGGTTTCCAGTTTGGGTGTAAAGATTTCATTGACTGATGGAATCTTGGTGAACACGTGGGAGGATCTAGAGTCCAAAACACTTGGAGCCTTGAGAGACAGTAACTTGTTGGGACGTGTTTCTAAGGCCCCTGTTTATGCAGTTGGCCCGTTGGTGAAACCGGTTGCTTCTTCGATCTCGAAGTGCCAAGCCGTAATGGATTGGCTAGACAAGCAACCTGATGAATCAGTGCTTTATGTATCGTTTGGAAGTGGCGGGACGCTATCATCAAAACAAATGATCGAGCTTGCGTGGGCCTTGGAACTAAGCCAGCAAAGGTTCGTTTGGGTGGTACGCCCTCCCATGGAGAACGATGCGTCCGGTTCATTTTTCACCGTAGGAAATTGTTCTGCCGTCGCATTAGAAGATTACTTGCCAGATGGGTTTTTGACTCGGACCCACAATGTAGGAATAACTGTTGATATGTGGGCCCCACAGACGGAGATTTTAGCCCATCCATCGGTTGGTGGTTTTTTATCACACTGCGGATGGAATTCAGCAATGGAGAGTATAGTCAACGGAGTGCCGATGATTGCGTGGCCTCTCTACTCTGAGCAAAAAATGAATGCATCAATGTTGACGGAGGAGATCGGGGTGGCTGTCCGATCAACGGAGTTACCAACGGAGAGTTTAGTGATGAGAGAGGAGATAGAGATGCTGGTGAGAAAGATTATGGTGGACAAAGAAGGGCATTCGATAAGAAGAAGAGTTAAGGAACTAAAATATAGCGCTCAAAAGGGTATTAGCAAGGGAGGTTCCTCTTATAATTCACTGTCACAATTTGCCATGAAATGTGAGATAAGTTTGCAAGAACAAGTAGCCATGGGTCAAGGTGCATGAACTGTCCAATTCCTCCTTTATCATATCATCAAATCATACTTCATACTTTTGTCCCCCATCTTTTTGATGTTGTAATGAAACATGCATCTTCTTCGTTGTTATCACATCTCACCTTTAAAATTTTGAAACATTTGGTATATTTAGTAGATGAATAAATTTAACTAATGAAAACTTTAAAATATTTAATGTATTTAGTAGGTGAATCATAATACTTAATATATATTTCTGATGTTTATTAATTAATTTCTACATGTCTTTCATTTACTGCTGGGGTTATTTGAGATTGTTTATTTCAGTAAGAAATGAAACTACCAAAATAATTGTGTTGATCGGAACTCGGAAGAGGCTGCTTCTAATCATAAAAATTGAGTTAATTTTTTCTTAAAACTGAATGTATGATCTCGAATTATCCATGTCATTCCATAAAAAAGAGAATAAACAGGCACATCATTTGGATTCATTGTTGAGTTATTTTTACTTTTTTTTTTTTTTTATTTTTATAAAATTTTGTACTTGTGATTAGTAAAATTATTGAATAACATTTTTTATTTAATTGAATTTTAATCATTCATTATTATTCACGCAAGCATGCGTAAGATTATATAAACGTTAACACACCTCAATTAAACACAGGATTCAAATTCCACACACGTATTGTATGTAAAATTTTAGACCGTTGAAAATAGAGTAAACTTTCATGAACTTCAACCAGCGTGGACAAGTATAAAACTCTTACATTCACTACAAATGTTATGTTATGTTGTAAAGTACCTGAGTCTTCACACATTAAAAATTCTACCGTCAAACTACCCGACTCGGATTTAACCCAAACAGGTAATTCAAAAGTTATACCTTAGTGTAAATGCCAAAACGCTAAATGTTAAGTCAACTTCCCTTGATTCTTTCCATGAGACTGCCGCAATTAAACTACATGGTCACCGGGCTTCAAATGTTTAACCATTCAAGTACAAGAGAGAAACAGTTGATGCAATACAGGCATACAGCCAATTATGGTTCATGGCTTTCTTTGATTATCCAAAACCATATTCCTAACGCCAACCAGAAGCAATATACATTCGCAATGTTGCTGAAAAATATATATTTTTTAATATTCAGTTATAAAAATTGCTTTTGCAATTCAATTACGTGCCCTTCTCATTCCGGCAAATTATTTGCTCAACTTGCTATTTGTTTATATTTTCCTCTTAAGCGTCCAATCCTGATACAAGCTTTCAACTGGGATGTGATGAAACGATACACACTGCATCACATTTTGTTAAGGGAAATACTGACCAATCGAACCAGCCTCCGGAAAATGAGTGGCAACCCACCTGAGTCTCTGTGGGTGATCTATATGAGTGGCGCTATTCAGCCCCAACTTTTTATGTCATCAACCAAATGATTCAAAATGAAAAATCTCAGCATAACCCATTTATTCCAAAATTATCTAGCAAGAAGTTTTGCAGACAGCCAATCACGTAAAAGAGTTGAGTTTTATCCAACGCTTGCTGGTGAAATCAACCAAATTCTAAAGCAGTCGGCCTTCCGTAGTTTGATTTGAGAAGCATTCATATTCCATCAAATCAAATGATGGGTTATATCCTAATTAATTCATCGTAATTCAATTCCAAGTAGATAGATATTCAATACCAAGTACCAAATAAGCATCACCAAAATAGATCAGTTGATGCATATAGTGTACTAATTCAAAAAGATGAATTAGGGAATTAATATCCGTTTTATTTACTGAATTTTCATGTTTAGTTTTTATTGATAAAAAGACAAGCTGAAGCATCAGTTTCTATTCTTTTCTTCTACTTCCTTTTTCCACTTTTTCAGAACTGCCTCTTCCGGAGAGAAAAAACAATGAGGAAGTTGAAGAGAGTAGGGGAGTAACCCATGGCTCCAACAAAAAAAATCAAGCACTTACAGGTTCAGTGGCTTTCTTCAGCCATGCCAACTCAGTTTCATCCAAGTATGGGGCTAGAATATCTCTGCATCTTGAATGGTAGGTGTTCAGCCAATCTATCTCTTCGGGCGTTAATGACTTAAGGTTGATCAACTTTGTCTGATATGGAGCCTGAGCATATAAAGATCATCAAAAATTAGAAAATCAAAACTTAGTTGCATTCAACTGACTAAGCAAATGTATGTGCCTGTGCTCGTGTGCAAGCATGTGCATGCTCACGACTGTAAAACTAAAGTAAAGAATACCAAAGCATGAAGACATTTGAAGTGTGATTAGCAATGCTTAAGAAATTGAACAAAAACAAAGAGAAATTAATTCATAAGAATCATTAACTTACCCATGTTATGTGCTCAAATGACAAGTAACCCTTATCCCCGAAATTAAATTTTGTACTGGCCTCAGTGACTACGAGTACATTCTCCAATCTTATACCAAAGTTCCCATCCTCATAATAACCAGGTTCTGCGAAAGCATTTCGCTACAAGTTACCGTTTTGTAGGGTTCCGGTACAATACTTTCCAAAAAGGCAAAAATAAAAAGAAAAAAGAAAGAAAGAAGCTACGCTAACCATCTGTTGCAGTCATGGAAACATATATAGGCACATTTCGAGGTTTGAAACTGATGGAATGGGGACCTGCTCAGATAGTACAATTAAACAGACAAGGAAAACAACATATTAGCTTTTCAACCAAACAAGTACAAGAAGTAAAGGCAAGTGTAATTTATTTCTCACCTTCATGAACATTTAAGTAAGACCCAACTCCATGACCAGTACCATGTCGATAATCAAGACCATACTTCCACAAAGGAAGTCTAGCAAGAATGTCCAGGGTATGACCTATAAACATTGTTGATCAATCAGTCAGTCAATTTTCAAACACACAGTCAATTTTTTCAAGTAACTTCAAAGTGGCTGAAATAATTCATACTAATTCAAACTGAAACAACTTATTTACATATGGAAAACAGATTAGAGAAAATTTTGTAATACCATAGGTTCCATTAGGAAATACGGTGTTTCCCAGAGCAATATGACCCTTGAGAACCTGCAAGATACCCAGCTTCATTAAAAATAAGTTAAGGCTGTAGAAGACAATTAAATAGTCTTGGTTTCCAATTTTCAATAATTCAACATGTGGAAATAAACATTTATTAGCCTAAAAATGAAGCTTTCAGTTATACTTCAACAGGGAAATAACAATTCTATTCACAAATTCTTCCAGAGTCGGCAGGAAAAGTGTTATTGATTATCAGACAATGTGCCGCATAACAGTTGTGCAGGTGTTGGTTCAATGCTATTACTAATGGGGCAAAACTAGAAGAAAGGTTGATGCCAATGATCGAAATAGTTTATGGCAGTAGAAATGCTTGTATATGGCTAGTGATGAACACAATAATGTTGACAGATAGCTAGAGGTGGCTGCAGCAATTGGTCATCAGAGGTGTCATGAGAGCAAGGTCAAGTGGAAGTGACAACAGCTAAAGAGTTTGTGCACCCAATAAAGGCATAGCTTAAGCAAGTAGCAGCTTACTACTGATGTGAGTAACCAACAGTGATGATGAGTAACAGAAGTGGTGGATGTTGACATTTGAAGCTCAGAAATCATTATTTACATTCGAAATTTCAAACTACAAAGTTATTTCATAGCTAATGTACATCCCAAAGATAAAGCACAAAAGGACAAATGCAAATATCCCAAAACAAAATGACGTTTCATGACCAGAGGCCAAAGCCTGAAATTTGTAATTGAAGGGCTAAATTACACATTAATATTTGTCAAAAGCAAAAAAGGGAGAGGGGGAATGCCCTAATGTGGTTCCAACCATGATATTACTCTTAACACAATGGACTAATACATAACCATCAAGACAACATCATCGTTACATATGAAGTACATTTAATAATAGCACGTTGAAAGTTTCATTGCAGTATATAACAATACAGAACTGAGTAGACATGGTTTGAAATGCATCATGCATGCTATTGCTATCAGAGAGAGTACGGCTGAGTTCAAATGCCAAACGAATAAAGTGTCGAAAGGAGAGAAGAAAGAAGGCACCCACCGCAGTATAGCATGTTTTCTCGTGTGCCGAGGGTTTTCCAAAATGAAATGTCCGGGTTATATCAGTTGTTCCATCTAGATACTTTAATGTGCCATCAACAATATCAATAAAGAGATGGAAAAAGTTAGAACTCAATGGTCAAACTCAGTATTTATGGATAATGGAATTCCATAGATAACATGCAATTATGACTATTTGAAAAACCTGCGCTCCTGAATCACATAGATAGATGCCATCTGGATCCATCTCAGCACATGTTTCTGCCTGCGGTAAATAATGGATGATGGCTGCATTTGGACCAACTGAAGAAATGGTAGGAAAGCTTAAGCCTCTAAAATGCTGTAATCATCACAAATAAAAACAATCATCCTTATGTTGAACAAATCAAGAGCAGAGGCTGAGATTAAAAGCCGCAATACCTAAATCAGATTCAGTAATTGAACAAACAAGGCCTTTGTTAATCACCTTTTTCCTTGCAACCCTTAAAATATTCTCAACCTTGGTTAACTACGATATAAAATGCTACTATAACTCTAATAATTTTTTTTCCCACAATTGTTGAATGCTCTCAGCCACAATGAAATGCACAATAAACTTGCATCTAAAATAAAAATAACAAATCTCCAAGATCCACTTTGGGTCATTCAGCAAACATTGGAAATTATCTTATTTTAACTAACCAAAGAGTTAGACTTGCATGAACATCATTTTGAATGTCATTTGCAAGTAGTTTATAAGAAGAACAGTACCTAGTGATATTACATTTAAGGTCTGTAAAACCTATCACAAACAACCTATTCCTGAATCCTGATGCTTAAAGTAACTACAAAAATAAAATCTAGAAACATTGCCCAAACTGTCCAAAGAGATTGATATGATTGACTAATGCCTATTTTCAAATAGTATGCCCTCGGATTTCCCCCCGGTATCTGTAGATGAAGACCAATCTTTAAAGTTCCTTTCGTTTCCCATATGCAAAATGTAACACAGATATTATAAGAAAATATCTTTGGATTTGAATTCACTCGCACTTTAAATCCAAAAATTAGATTTTCAAACGGAGCTCCAACTTCTGAGTTGTGACTTCCGCACTACCATTAGAATGGCGCTTCTTTGTATGCTTTTATATTACATCTCACTCACTGAATCATTTACTTCCAATATGCCCTCACACAGCCTCCACATCGATTTCTAAAGTTACAAAATACCAACATATTGAATTGCAAAACACCAAGATATTGTATTGCATTAAAAAAATATATAGAAAAATAAATCTACTCCCAAATTTTGACCAGGTCTAATGAGTTGGATGAAAATTTTCATATCTATTTTGTTCAGAATTATATATTCTAGAGTGATTGAAGTTAGCATTACCTCTTTAGATGCTCGGAAACTCTCCAGCTTGTCACTTGCAGTTACCTCAGTCAATTTCTTTTCCCTGCCAAATTTCATTCCATTAACAAGATAAAAGATGGATCAGTAACAAGTGAAACTCAAAAACATTCCCTGTCTCCAGCAGCTTTCTGTCAGCCCAAAAAGAAAACAAAAGATCCCATCTAATGGTTTCAGACAAAAGAATAATTAAGTGTATTAATGAGATGGAACTTTCCCGATTTTATGTTGAGATATATCAATTGAGGCAAAGCAAAAATAAATAAATAATAATTTGTTGTGAAAACTCATGCAGTAGTAACAATGAAAACAAGAGAAGACAGCTGAAATCTTGAAGTTTAATCCTAGGTCTCAGCAAGAATTCAGTTAAAGCAATGTCTCAGCAAGAGTTAAGTTAATCCAACTACAATGTTTAATGATCCCAAAAGGGATAACCAATTGGTTTGGCCCTTGCAGTGGGAGCAAGAGGTCAAGGGATCAATTGTTTGAGATGGGAGGCAAAAAACCAAAACAATGATTTGAGATGTCTTGTCTTATATGTCACTTTTTCCTTGATCACATTACACCATCAATGTATGATGTATCACATGATACATCTCAACATCAACTAAAATGTTACATATGGCCATAAAGTGCCAAAATAAAAAGAAGACAGACTTACGGATGTTTTTTCTCCTTTCCAGCCTCCCCTTCCAAGAAGTAACCAGAAGCCCCATAAAACTCCTGCATCTGTATAATTAAAAGAAGCTTGGCCATCATGTTTCAAGCCTAAGATTTTGTTAAAGTTTTAAGACAGAGGGTGCTTTAGACAATCCGGAATATTCATTAAAATTCTAAGAAACATAAATTCAAAAAACATAGAACTAACATACCTGTTTGTCCAACCATACAATATACTGCACAATAGCTGCACCATCCCGAATGTGGGCCTTTTTTAACCCTTCCAACTCAACTGGATTCTAGAACCATGAAACAAGCAGTTACCAAGCATAAATTGCTTTCTAAATTTCTTGTCGCAGTGCATAAGGCAATACCGTTAAATGAATTATTAGTAAACTATGTTACCTGAGATTTTATTACAACAGATATAGTCATACACAAGCAAACTCATGAAGATTCCTGAACATTAGAAGCATGTCCAAATTTACCAAAATCAAGAAAGAACCTTTCTTTGGCCTATAACTCAAGCACAACACAGAACATGAAATTTCTAAGAAAAGTTGACAAACCATATAGACGTTCATTTTAACTCTTAACAGTCTATCATGAATGCTAAATACTAATTATGTCAGGAGCATTTAACATCCAAATGTATATAAGCAAAGCAGAAGCAAGTGAAAAAGAGTACAACTATATCCAAATTATATACCAAGACGGCTAAAGAACATTGAGATACCAATGTAATCCAGTAGCAGCAAAGTTATGGCAATCCTCGAGATTATTTGAACTTCATGTAGTACCCAAGATCAAAATACAATATATTGAACATCACCACAATTTCTTAGGTTCGAAGTATAGATAAGGTTGCGTATATGTTTATATGGATGGAATCCAACTAAATACTATCCACAAATTTCTAAGATCATATTGTCTTAGCAAATTTGTTGCATTAGAAAATTCCATTGGTAGTAAGTGCAAGTACTACCTTTATAGCTTTTGCAAGAGCCAAAGGCGATTGCTGCAGAAGGACCTTATCAGAATTCAATTTTGAATACAAAGCATAGCAGCATGAGCCAGGGTCAGCCCATATGAAATCGTTTCCTTGTACATCAGCTGGAGGGTTGAGCTGATTAGATGAAAGCAAAACCACATCTGAATTCACTGCATCATAATCCCGTACTTCAATTCCACTTTCCTTCAAGGATGAGTTTACCTATACACAGCAAAAATGTTTGGTTGGATAAGTTAGATGTTCCACAGGCAAATGCATACGTGTTTATGGACATAATAATTGCAATCCACAGATTCGGACAGCATAGTCTGCTCCATGGTTTTAAGAATTAAAATCAGATATAACATTGGTCAGCCCATACCGAATTCATTAACAGAACAAAATAGACAAGCCAACATGTATGCATGAAAAGAGGTAATAAATGAGGTGTAGATCATACAGCTGAGAAGCCACCACTAAATAGAGACTTTCTGAGAAGGTACATAAAACTTTTTTTAAAAAAAAATTATAATACTGACCTCAGAAGACACCTTCCTCTTGTCAACGTAAAGAAAAGCTGAATTGGTTGTTACTAAAGCAAATGCATGAACCACCGGGCAGTAAGGCACATCAGTTCCCCTTATATTATACAACCAAGCAACCTGTAAAGAAGAAATAGGACTTATATATAGTGCTAGACAAAAAACAAAAATGATTTTTTTAAAAATGCAAATGTCCAAGAAAAAAAAAGAAATTCGCAACCTCAAGTTGTAAATAAAGGCAAAAGAATGGGACCATTTATAAGATAAACCCACCTCATCAAGAGTTGTGATGATGATACCACGAGCTTTTTCATTAGTGAGCTTCTCTCTCAAATCCTTCAACTTCTCTACAACAGAACGGCCAGCAAATTCCATTGGCTGTACACTAACTAGATTTGTTTCTGCTGGTGGACGATTTTTCCAAACCTTATCCACCAAATTGGTAGAGGTCTGAACCAGCTTCTGTTGTTTCTTCGCAAAAGCACGCTCCCACCTCTGTGCAGTGTCTATCGACACACACCAAGGATCAACACCAATGGCCGCATCATTTGGCAGATTCTAATAAAACCAAAGCACCACAAAAACAAACTTGTATAACAATTTAAAGTATATGAACATTTAACCTTAATTTCCACTAACAACTAACTATACAGTCCAAAAAAAGCGAGGCAACTTACATTGGCCATCCAGACATCGACAGCTGGGTCCTCTAACATGCGCATAAGTTTCCACTCACCAGTAAGCTCCTGTGATGCCTGAAGGAAATACCTTCCATCGGTCCACAGAAGCGCTTCATTCAATGTAATAAGCGCCAAACCTGAATCTCAATCCAATCAACAAACACTTGAGTGAACTTGATTTCACCTCAAATCTACACAAGAAAATCATAATCTACACCAACTTATAACCAAAATCAACTGACCGGCACTTCCGGTGAAACCCGAGACAAATTCACGCCGTTTATCACGTGCAGAAACGTATTCACTCTACAAATATCAAAATATTAATACCTTTAATTTTACTTTTAAAAAAACTCTAAAATCATTTATATTTAAATAAATTATGATGTGAAATAAAACCTGGTGATAATCTTCGGAAGGAACGACGAGAGCGTGGAGAGGAGGATCATGAGAGGACATAAGAAACCTCAAAGCAGCGAGAATTTCCGCCATGTTTTTGTTTTCCGACTTTTTATTTGTTTTATTTCAATCTGAGAATCTGAAATTTTGAGATGATTGATATAATAATATACAGATTAAAGATAAGAGCGAGTGATAAAACTAAAGCACCTTGCGATTTTGTTGCGACTTGGAGTTGAGACTTAAATCTCTGAGAGTAGTGTGAAACAATTTTCGAATTTCCGGTATTGACCTTTTTACATTACGAATTCTTCGAATCAAAATCAAATCGCAATTCGAATTCGGATTCGAATCAAAAATCGAATCGTTCAAATCAATCACTTTTTTTTTTTTTTTGGAAAATTACAATTCAAATCAATCACTTATTGTGCTTGTTACCATTTCAGTAAATTAATTATTATTTTAAATAAAACAGATTATCAAAAATCTCTCTCTATATATATATATATAATAAAGTATTAAAGTGTGTCGTTTAGTGGGTTAAATAGAATGTAACGAATGGTTAGATAAAAGAGAGATAATCTATCAAAATATCTATGTTTATGTGGTTTAATTGGCGGCTATTATAATCTAATAACAGATACATAACTATTTCATTATAAAATCTCTAAAAATGATAATTGTATGTTATCAAACAAATCAAAAAATAAAATCATTTCATTATAGAATCTCTCTGAAAAGAAATTTTAGGTTACCAAATAACATAATATTTTCATTATAAAATTTTCTAAAAATGGCAATTATAGATCATACGATTATGTAACAATGTACCGTAGGAACGAGCAATATAACTTAAACATATTTAAATATCTTCATCGCACCACGTGACGGTTTCATATTAAAGTTATAAAATTAAATTAATGAATTTATTAAATAAAAATCATATTACAAATCAACAATTAACTTAATCTCTACAATTAATTTTTATTATTAAATTATAGAATTAAAAAATCTCCTCCCGCCACATAACGGCTCTATATTAAAGTAATAAGAAGCTACTATCATATTATTTTTTAATAATATCACATATAATCTGACAAAGTGTGTGTATATATAAGTTGAATATTTTTAAGCATTCTCATGGTGTCACGTGTCACTTAATCTCTACAATTAATTTTTTATTACATAATCTTCTATTAAAATTAAAAAAAAAATATGGGTGGTATCTAATCTCTATAATTAATATTTTTATTAGTAAAGTATAAAATTAAAATAATAAATTATTAAAATAAAATATATATTACATCATAAAAATATAATATCCTATTAAAATAAGAAACTTAAATAGTAGACGTCCACATAACCTAAATAATTTTTTGGATTTTGGGTATATTCGTATTAGTTATTTTATTTTGAATTATTTCTTTAAGTTTTTTTTTTATTTTATCATTTTTTTTATTATTTACCGTGCTTCAGGATGCAGACTCCGACTATTAGATTTTGCATAGTGAATTAGAAATATTATTTGAGAACTGATAGACAAACGATTGAGATATAAATATTACGTGTAAGTAAATCAATTGTCTCATTTAGATTATAAAATCAACAAGATTCGCAATATTTACAAGATCAATATCAAAAATATATGGTCAATCTGCATAATGTACGGGCTTTGTGCTAGTTTTACATAAATTTACCAATTTTAAGATGATATTTGATTGCATTTTAAGTATAACTTTTAAGAATTTAAAAAATTATTTTGCATCTATTATAAAAAAAAAAAACAAAAACAAAAAAAACAAAAAAACTCAAAATTTGGATTTTGAGAGTATACCCTGAAAAGTTTTTTTTAAAATATTATAGTATCTATAAAAAATTTATTTAATTTATTTCATAACATAACTTAAAAAAAAAAATTGACATAATTTTATATTTTTTAATAAAAACTTTTACTTACAACCAAACACTTGTAATTTTTTGTATTAAAAGCTATACTTCTAAAATCTCCACTAGTAAAAGTTATACTTGAAAAAATTCTATTTGAAAAGTGCATGTTTGGTATAGTTTATAGTTGAGGTAAAATAGTTTTTTTAATCTCAAAAGCTATTTTCAAAATTTTTAATGTTGTTTTGTTGTATTTTAAGTAGAGTCTTTGATATTTTTTTTAGGGTTATTTACGTTTTACTACTAAAGTTATGATAAAATAACAATTGGGTACTATGAATATTAACATATTACATTTTACTACTAAACTTATATAAAACTTAACATTTTACTACTTTTCCATCTAAACTGTTAGTTGACCGTCAATTGACCTTTAAAAAGACCGTTTTATCCTCAAAATAAAATAAAAGTCAAAAATACAATTATATCATTTAAAAAACATATCTAAATCTTACATAACAATAAAAGAGATGCAATCAACAATCACATTTATAAAAATACTTTAGTCTCTGAACTGTCCATAAAACCCAACAAAATAAAGAATTTAATTTACCACAATAATTTGATAATTAACATTCTCATATTATCCAAAATACTTTAAAGTATAAAAATAAAAGAGATGTACTCAATAATTATTAATTCTTTGTTCAATTATATTATTGGCAGTGGAGGGGAACAATAAAGATAATGAATAATCGTATTGTCAATATCTTTTTTAGTTTTTATCTCTGTTATTTCTTTCGTAATGACAATATTACCTTTAATTTTTTTTAGAATATTTATAATTTATAACAATCTATGGGTTAAGACTCTTTTATCCTTACGATATCAGCATGATGTCATGGTCAACTGACGGTCAACTAACGGTTTGGATGAAAAAGTAGTAAAATGTTAAATTTTATATAAGTTTAGTAGTAAAATGTAATATATTAATATTCATAGTACCCAATTGTTATGTTATCATAACTTTAGTAGTAAAACGTAAATAACCTTTTTTTTTATTACAATACAAATCGACAGATATACAATCTGAAATTTACTACGATACTGAATACAAACGTTTATAGCACATACAGATCTCTATGTCTACTAAATACGAGATATCTACTCTCACTCAAGTATGAGGAGAATCTCTTCTCCCAACATTGAGAGATTTTTTGACTCACTGCCTATGCAGTGGGTCGAACTTGTGCTCTCCCATTTAGGAGAGCTCAAGCCCACCATTGGACCAAGAGCTTAGTGGCGAGTTTTTGAGAATTACAAAAATTATTTTGTCTCTACTAGTAAAATCTCAAATTTTGGGCTTTTGGAAGTAGAGCTTATAAACTTTTTTTAAAAGTGTTAAATTATCTATAATACTCTTATTTAATTTAACAACATTATTTCATTACTTTCATAACACAATTTTAAAAATATTGTCCAATAAAATAATTTTATATTTTTTTAATAAAAGTAATCACTTACAACCAAACACCTAAAAACATTGTATCAAAAGCTCTATTTCTATAAGCTCTATCCGACAAAGCTCTATTTGAAAAGTTATACCAAACGTACCCTAAATCCAACTATCGTCGATTGGTATGCAGATTATCAATATAGACAAATGTAAATAAAAGAATTTGGATAAGGTGATGTGTGATGGGTTAATTTTTTCATAATTTTATATCACACCATTTTAATAATAATATACGATTAAAATTTCAGTAAATTGAAATTATTATCTAATAATTATCGATGATATTTAAAAAAAAAAAATACTCAAAATAATACTCAATTTATCACTAATATAATTCCTTAATAAAATGGATAATCTTGAATAAGGCATTACCCTTTCCTTTTGAACATGATTATATGTTGTATTGCTATTTCAAAAATTATTTATTAATTTTTTTAATAAGAACCACGTTTAATATAATTGAAACTGAACCAAATATGAAAAAATTGAACAGAATTAAATAGACCCGGCCACAGTTCTGGTTCCGAACCGGAACCATGGCGAACCGTTCGGTTGGGGTTCGACCCCAACCCGAACCGGTGTTCTACGGTTCCAACAGGAACCCTACCCCCAACGGCTAGCCGTTGGGGGCTCCCTGCCCAAATAAATAAATAAAAAATTAAAAAAATTAATTTAATTTTATTATTTAAAATGTAAATTACTAATGTACCCCTAATAACGGTAATAAAACGGTTATATTTATGGGCATTTTTTGTATCAAAAAAATTCTAAAATTCTATAAATATGATTCATTTTTCATAATTTCATCACACCAAATTCTCAACTCTCTCATTTTCTATAATTCTCTTATTCTCAATCTCAATCTCACTTCAATACAATTCTCTTATAATCTTATTATCAATCTCAATTCATTTAGTTGTTAATTTGTTCTGGTTCGCAATTATTCAATTTTCTTATTTTTCTTCCTAATTTCTCAAAAAAAATGGCAAGCTCATCTGAGAACATAATGTCAAATATGCCAACCCAAGAGAGCGGCCCTAGTGTCAGTGCACAATCACGGAGAAGAGAAGTTAAGGCTCGGTCCTCATGATATTTCAAAATTCATTTTAATTTGGAACGTCTAGAAGATGGTTCACAACGAGCAATTTGCAACTATTGTGGGGTTATCTATAAATTTTCTGGTGGATACGGCAATATGATCAAGCACATGAAAAAACATCATCCGGTTGAACTTGACATTGATACGACGCAAACTCAAATGGGCAGGTACGCATCATCTAGTAGAGTACGAGTAGTGTAGATTTATTTAAATATTCTGATGCAAAAAATAGAGAAAAATTTGTGAAATTAACTTGTATGGCACATCTTTCTTTAAGCTTTGGTGAAAAAACTTCATTTTACTAATTACGTGCATAATGCTTTAAACCATGCTGCATGTAGAATGACTCGAAACACAACAAAACGTCATATTTTCAAATTATATAAAGATGGTAAAATTATTTTAAATGAAATATTTAAAGAGATGAAATGTCGTATTTCTATATGTTCTGATATTTGGAGTGACCATTGACAAACACACTCATACATGAGTGTGATTTGTCATTGGATTGATGCATCATTTACCATGCAAAAAAGACTTATTGCATTTAGAGTTTTTGATGACCCACATACTGCACATAATATTTATAGAATGATGAAGGTAATTTTTGATGAATATGGTTTAGTAGAAAAAAATTTAACAATTGGATTTGATAATGCATCTGCAAATACTGCATCCATTTATGATTTAAAATCCTTATGTGAACCAAATTTAGGGGGTCGATTTTTTCATATTCGTTGTACATGTCATGTCCTTAACATATGTGTGCAAGACGGACTAAAATTATTATCACATTTCCTTGATCCAATTAAAACGACACTTAACTGTATTTGGTCATATTCTCAAGTTATGAGAGAATTGACCAAGTTTTGTAAAATAAATGGTATTAAACCGATTAAATTTTCAAGAGATGTTCCAACACGTTGGAATTCTACTTATTTTCTTTTATGTCAAGCATTTCAATACAAAGATGCATTATGTAGTTTTTTTTCTCAACATGTTCAAAATATCACACTTTATCCTAGTCAATGGGATATTTGTGAATTTTTTTTAGATATTTTAAGAGTTTTTAATGATGCTACTTTAGTTTTTAACGGTGTTTATTATCCTACATCACATTTATTCTTCTTGAGAGTTTGAATATTGTTGGCACTCTCGATGCGCATGTTGACAGTGACGACCCTAATGATATTGTTTTGTTGGAAGCCATTACTGCTATGAAGGTAAAATGGTTGAATTATTTTAGAGAATTTCCTTTACTTTATCTTATTGCTGCTGTGTTTTGATCATAGATTTAAATTAGAAGGTTTGAATGGTGGTTTACAAGCTTACTATGGTTATTTAGGAATATTAGATGAAATTGATATTACGAGCATAATGACGAAATTAAGAAGTGATTTAATTATTTTATTTAATGATTATATTGTAAGATATAACTTAGGAACATTAGGTTAATCTAGTAGTAGTGAACCGGTAATTCAAACAAGACTTATCGCAGGGGATCGTTGGTTATTGCAACGAAATAAAAAAACTAGGGATACGACAACTAATAACCATGAATTAGATAATTATTTATCTACAAATTTTGAGTTTTCTAATGAAAGTTTATGTAGTAAAAATTTTAAAATCCTTGAATGGTGGAACCGGCATCAAAATATATATCTTGTTTTATCTATTATTGCTAAAGAGATATTGGCAGCACCTATTTCCACCGTTGCGGTTGAGCAAGCCTTCAGCTTGAGAGGTAATATATTGGAAGCTAGGCGATCTTCATTACATCCAAGCACTCTAGAAGCAACAACTTGTGTGGATGATTGGACTCGAGCTGATCTGAGACAACAAGAAGATGCCTCTGATGATTTTGAAGATTTGTTCGATAATGCTTCTGCAACAAGTGCAAGCGGAACCGGAGCCGAAGGATCAACTGATAATGATGATTGATAATTGTAAAATTATAATTTACAAAGGGGATATGTCTTAAAATTGTAATGAAATTACGTGAGCTTTGATTCCTCTCACCCTTAGAGGATACGTATGCAACTTAAATTTTTAAAAATTTAAGCTCAAGCTCTTCAATGTAATAATTTTTTTTATTTATAAAATTAATCTCATTTATTTTAATTAATTTTCAAATTTTAAAAAAAAATATTGGAACCGAACCGAACCGGTCGGTTCAAGGTTCCGGTTCCACATAAGTGTGGAACCGGAAACCGGCCGGTTCGGTAACCGAACCGCCGGCCGGGTCTAGAATTAAAGATTCAGTTCGATTTTAAGAAAAATACATGTTAATTTTTTTGTTAAAAAATCTAAACCAAGTGGATTTAAATTTCTGAGTTTTTAGAAAAACGAACGAACTAAATTAAATATTATAAAAGTGAAAAAAAATTTGAATCATTCTCAAATTGTTTATGGTTCATATAGTATGTATGTTCTTTGGTTGTAAATGGTTAATATTTTTTTTTAGAGCTGTTGAGGAAAATATCTCACATCGGCTGAGATAAACAATTAAACTCAAAATATAAATATTGGGCAACCCTCAACTCTAAAGCTGGCTTTTAGATTGAGTTAGGCCCACGAATTTCAACATGGTATCAGAGCCACACTCATGCACGGGTGGGCCCACACTACCTGTCCACATGACATGAACCAGACAAAAGACCGGTTTGCACGTGGGAGGAGTGTTGAAGAAAATATCCCACATCGGCTTAGATAAACAATTAAACTCAGAATATAAACATTGGGCAACCCTCAACTCTCAAGCTGGCTTTTGTGTTGAGTTATGCACACAAATTTCAACAAGTGCAATGTAATTTTATGTATTTTATTTATTGTAGCTTGTATAATCTTTGGTATTAGTAATTGCTAATTGGTTACCGACATACGTCTCGGTTTGAAGTTCTTGTATGTCACTTCCAATTAAAAATGGTGGAATCAGACCAATAGAGATTATGCTTCAAACCGAAGCTTTACAAAACTTTTTTCAGAATATATCACAAATTGATTGACATTTTATGATTTAATGAATACAAAGATATATTCTTTAGACTTTTGTCTAAAAATATTCATCGTCCATAGCAATGGCATTTCCTCGTGCGTACGAAGAAACGAAAAACATAATCTAAATAATTATAATAAAAAATTAAAATTACATTTTTTTTAATTGTACCGTGCCCACCCCTACATTTTAATTTCCGAAGTTGTACACTGTTAAAATGTTCTATTAAATTTTTGGTCTCAAAAATCCAAATGTCAAGTCCATTTTTATAGATATGCATCCAAAGTATTATTTCACATACATAAAAGATAAAAATCATAATAAAAATATATAAAACATAAATTTAATTATTATCTTTATAAATATACTAAATTAAGGGGATTAATGAAACTATAAATGTAAAATGATTAAATTTTCCTTTAATAAATGTGCACTTTTTAGTGTTCATCAACAACCAAACACTTAATTTTTTTTATTAAGAGTCATACTTCTAAAAACTCTACTAGTAAAAGTTATACTTGAAAAAACTCTGTTTGAAAAAATATATCAAACGGACTCTAAGTGCATGTTTGATATGGTTTTTAGTTGAGGTAAATTTTTTTTTTTTTTATCTCAAAAGCTATTTTAAAAAATTTTGATGTTGTTTAATTGTATTTTAAGTTGAGTTTTTGATTAATTTTTTATTACAATACAAATCTACATATATACAATCTGAAATCTACATTTCTACTTATACTAGAGACGAGATATCTACTTCCACTCAAATATGGGGAGAATCTCTACTCCAGAGATTTTTGACTATATGCCTATGCAGGGGTCGAACTTGTGCTCTCCCATTTAGGAGAGCACAAGCCCACCATTGGGCCAAGAGCTTAGTGACAAGTTTTTGAAGATTAAAAAAATAATTTTACCTCAACTAGCAAAAGTTCAAAATTTGGGCTTCTGGGGTAGAATTTGTAAAAAAATGTTAAAGTGTTAAATTATCTATAATACAATTAACATTATTTCATTACTTTCATAACACAACTTTAAAAAAGTTGTCCAATAAACTAATTTATATTTTTTAATAAAAGTTATCACTCACAACCAAACATCTAATTTTTGTTAATAAAAAGATTTACTTCTAAAAGCTCTATTCATATAAGCTCTATCAGGCGAAACTCTATTTGAAAAGTTATACCAAACGTACTATAAATTCAATTATCGTCGATTGGTATCCAGATTATCAGTATAGACGAATTTAAATAAAAGAATTTGGATCAGGTGATGTGTGATGAGTTAATTTTTTCATAATTTTATATCACACCATTTTAATAATAATATACGATTAAAATTTCATTAAATTTAAATTATTATCAAATAATTATCAATGATATTAAAAAAAACTCAAAATAATGCTCAATTTATCACTAATCTAATTCCTTAATAAAATGGATAATCTTGAATAAGGTATTACCCTTTCCTTTTTGAACATGATTATATGTTTTATTGCGATTTCAAAAATTATTTATTATTTTTTTAATAAGACCGACATTTAATATAATTGAAATTGAACCGAATATGAAAAAATTGAACCAAATCAAAGATTCAGTTCGATTTTAAGAAAAATACATGTTCATTTTTTTGTTAAAAAATCTAAACCAAGTTGATTTAAATTTCGATTTTTTAGAAAACGAACGAACTAAATTAAATATTATAAAAGTGAAAAAAATTTGAAATTCACATCTCATTCTCAAATTGTTCATCGTTCATATAGTATGTATGTTATTTTGTTGTAAATGGTTAATATTTTTTTTTAGAGTAATGTAATTTTATGTATTTTATTCATTGTAGCTTGTATATCTTTTGGTATTAGTAATTGCTAATCGGTTACCGACATGTCTCGGCTTGAAGTTCTTGTATGTCACTTCCAATTAAAAAGGGTGGAAATAGACCAATAGAGATTATGCTTCAAACCGAAGCTTTACAGAACTTTTTCAGAATATATCACAAATTGATTGACATTTTATGATTTAATGAATACAATGATATATTCTTCATACTTTTGTCTAAAAATATTCCTCGTTGATGGCATTTCCTCCTGCGTAGGAAGAACCGAATCCAACCCAAAAAAAGGGCAACTCCAAATAATTATAATAAAATTATAATTACTTTTTTTTTTTTTTTAATTGTACCGTGCCCACTGCCCACTTCTACACTTGAATTTAGAATCAAATAGATCTCAACTCAAAAAACAAAAACAAAAACAAAAACAAAAAAAACAAAAACAAAAAACAAATTGAATTGCTTTGAAACATCAAACGAATTTTGCCGATTTTAATGATCTCCCTGTATGAAGCAAATCATGTATATGATACGGTCGTTGCTGGAGTTATTGGCACCAATGGAACCAAGATAATAAATAAGATGAAGGCAAATGAATCAAATAGTGGGTTAAAAGATAAGCAGAGAAGGAAATTTATTTCATCAAATCCAGCCAAGGAAAATAAACATGTACAAAAGACATCTCACTGATTCACTCACTACTTTGTGGAGACACATGAGAATAATTTCGTATCATTTACATCCTTCTAACAGAATGAATTACGCGAAGGAACAAAAAATTGGAAGAAAAATGTAAAGCCCCAGAATCAATCACAAAGAAAACACAACTCAACACACACAGAGAGAGAAAGGAGATTATGGATGATTTGGTTTGAAGAATTGACACACAAGTTAAGCCTGGCAGAGCTTCTTGACTACTGCAGCCATATACTTACCCTGATGTTCTGCTAGTGCTAGCTCTGTTTCGCTTGGCTCTCTTGTGCCATCACCAGCGAAAACACCAGCACCATATGGAGAACCCCCTCGAATGGAGTCCATCTTGAACATACCGGCTCCAAAGGTGTACCCAATTGGGACAAATAGCATTCCATGGTGGGCCAACTGGGTGATTGCAGTCCAACTGAATGGATGAACAAAGAGGAGATATACAGTGGTAAGAAAATTTCCATTTATATCCTTACACTGAGAAATAAATTAATCCATAGGCAGAATAGATACACTGACACTCATACAGCTTGCAAACTAAATTGCATTTCTCTGACTTGAAAAAGATATTGAGGATAATGTAAACCAAAACAGTAAGCTATAACCATCAAAAATATTTGTATAAACATATTTAATCAGTGAACAAGCACTTCATATGCACACAGATGGAAAAAAATATATTTGTGGTCAACAATTAGTACAAACATATACCATCAAAAATATTTGCATTTTACTGGCTAAGTAACAGAACCAGGATAAACTTAAAGCAGAAAGCAAGTATAAGACTATACATATGTATAGTTGCCAGAATTCCAGAACAGGACACAAACACAAACTGAGGTTTTCCATGATAGTGAACAAATATATAATTCCACTAAATTTTTGTCCTGAAAAAAAAAACTATCCGTTTAAAAAACCATAAGTTAAAGTGCATCAGCATCACAAAAGTCTGAGAGTGAAAATCAGACAGAAAATTCCCTTCAAAGAATACCTACAGAAGTAATTTTGGATTCATAGATCTTTTGGAAGTTCAGTCATATAGCTAGCATCAAGTTTCATCGGTTATTCCAGCCAAATCTCAGAATAATTGGGACCACCACTCATGTCTGCAGCCAAATAAATTGGAATTACATAAACAAACAAATACTCCCCAAGCTACAGACGTGTAATGTCGACTGGAATCCTAAATAAGTCCCAAGCTACAGACGTGTAATGTCGATTGAGATCCTCAATAAGTCCCGAGCCACATATTACAATGTTGACTGAGACATCCTTATCATGTCCCAAGCCACATATTTAGATGTCCACTGGGGCATCCTTGACAAGTCTCAAGCCACACATTGTAATGTCGACTGAGACATTCTTAACAAACATATTAAATACACAACTACACTATTAAATGCTTGGTTGAATATAATCTAACAATAAATACTAATTAGCTTCCCAACTAATTCCAACAGTTTCAAAACTCAAAAGAAATGTTTCTAATAAATCGAGTGACACTCACTTCATTAAACTTCATTACACATCTCGTAACACTTCAAATTCATGTTTAACTCTCAAATATAATCCACCGAATCTCAAAGTAACCCAAAATTAGTAATCATGTTTCTAATTTCAAGGTTCTCTCAATGCCCTGCAAGAAACTATTCAGTTCTCCACGCTCACAAACTTATGAATCCCACATACAAATTCAACTTAAAACTCACATTTACATAATTACACATGCTCCAGCAGCACTTAATCAGATCAATAATCATCCTTAAGTTTCAACAACTAAATAGATAAATTCATGACTTTTTCCTCTCTAACTACTATTAAGCTTCCTAACAGTAACAGTGAACCTGCATAATCACGTTGACAATGGGGTCCTATGATTCAATTTTCTATCCGAATACATTTCTGTTTCCAAACAGTAATGATATAAATGCATCAACTGATAAAATACCAATTTAAATTAAAAATAATAACAATAATTCTTACGCAGTGGTTTCCTGGCCGCCACCTTGAGTGCCAGTACTGACAAAAAAACCGGCCGGTTTACCGACAAGTTTCCCCTCCTTCCACAACAGCCCGGTCGAGTCAAAAAACGCCTTCATTTGGGCCGCCATGCACCCGTATCTCGTCGGAAAGCCAAACAAAAACCCGTCAGCCTCCACCAACTCCGCCGCCGAAATCTCCGGAATCTCCTCATCTCTCGGCGGCACTTTCATGTGCTCCAACTCCTCCCTCGTCAACGTCTCCGGTACCCGATACAACACACCCTCCACACCGTCAACGCCATCCACTCCCTTCTTCATCCTCTTCGCTAATCCCTCCACGTGTCGATACATAGAATAGAACACAATAAATACCTTCAATTTCGTGATTTCTCGCAGTTGAGACGACGTCGTTGTGGTAGTTGCGGCGGCGGAGGTGTCGTTAGTGTGAGTGACTTGGTCGGAGATAGGTATCGGAGCTGAACGATCGGGCGGGTCGGTTTCTGAAACACCGATGGTGGCGGGAGGGCGTGGATGCTTTTTCTTGCTTGGGACACAGCCGCCACCTTTCCCCATCGAGAATTAGGTTATTCTTCAATGAGGATATAGTAAGAATACGACCGTGGAATAGAATTGAAGAATTATGTGGGTGTTTCGGGGAAATGAAAGTAATTTTTTTAACTGTTAGTGGTTGGTGGTGATGGTGAAGTGAAGTGTTTTGATTTGTTCTTATCCGTATTCTCGAATAGAAGATTCGCTGATTCGGATGCGTCCGAGTAAGATAGAGAATTTCAAAGGTTTCTACAATTTCGTAATGTAACACGTGTCGGTGTGAGTGTAACGACATCTTATTCACTGTTCATGGGCTTCAGGTTGAAAGCCTTGGGCTTGAACCAAGCAAGCAAAACAAATAAATAGGCAAGTCTCCGAGTCCAATTCTGCTTGGGCTCCGAGCGTGAGCTTATAAATTCAATCTTCACTGGCCCATCTTCTTGCATTTGATGAAAAGGACAGTTAATTGGTTTATTAAGAGAAAAAACGACTTAATTTGAAAATACTAGAGCTTTTGTGGCTCCATTCAAATTCTTAACACACTACATTTTAGTTTTATTTTCTAAAATACTTTCATCTTCTCATTTGATTTTCCCCCAGATCAGTGAGAATTTAATTATTTTTTACTTTCAACTCTTAACATTAAAAAAAATAAAAAAAACCACACCCACTAGCCTATTTTGCCCATCATTTTAGCAACCCGTCTCTTCATAAACTTCCACTCCTCATATATTAGTGTGATCACCATTTGCACACACTGAGTTTTTTAATTAGTAATTTATTTTTATTTACAATGTCCACGAGTTCAAGAGCAGGAAACATTAACACTTACAGTATTGTACCGTTTGAGAGTTTCCAAGTAGCTAAGGATTTGCTTTCGAGGGTAACTCGTTCCTAGGGGCAAGTTCAGGCTCAAATGCCTTTGCCACCGAAAAATAAAATCTTTATACAGGAAAAGACATCAAGACATTGAGTGAAACCACAAAGTGAAGTTCGATGAAAATAAATAAGAATTAATGGAGCATTATGGATAACTCTTCAAAGTTGAGGATGTCGTCACCGTTGAGATCAAATACGGAAATGATGGACAAAATTAATTAGTATGAGTATTTTTTTTATTATTTGAAAGTAAAATATAATTAATTCTCAAAGACGGGAGAACAATTAAATGATGGAGATAATATGAGGGTATTTTAGGAAATTAAATTAAAATAGAGTGTATTTAAAATAATAAGTTAGGTTAGTAAATTTGCGGTGTAAATTGGGCCCCAATAACCAAAAGATTACTATAATTGATAGAATTGTCCAATATATATGAGATAATCGTGACGTGTACATTCAATGAATTCACATATATCCACAAAGTCACGAAAATATGCATTAACGTGTTGGGAGTACCTATTGATATAATATGGGGTTTAAGCGATCACAAATGAAGAAGTACCGAATTGAAAGCCTTATGGATCATTGAACGTAAATATGTGCACGCTCCATGCAAACAGTGTTAAAAATAGTACGTAGTCTTATTCTTATAGGTCGTTATCAACGAAAACTTATAATTGGGGACTGAAAAATAAGAAAAACTATTATTATTATCGATACTCTATTATGATACTAAATTGATGCAAAATTGGTCCTAGCTAATCAAAAAACTAAACCAATAATTAAAATTGCTCCACTTACATGCAAATATTTCCGCATAGTCACACCTGTCTGATATGAATTATGGGATCACAATGATCATCTCATTTGATACTTTAGAGAGAGGAATGAAATAAATATGTTCAGTTGAGACTAAAGAACTATTATTGTAATAAAATTTTGAATACATGATAAACTATAATTAGATGTTTGAATAAAGGACAACACATTTTATGTATAGGTATTTGGGGGCAGGGGAATTACAAATGAAAATGTTGTGGTGTGGTGTGGGCCAATGATGGCATTTTCTGAAACAAAATCATCATTATCTATGAATAAAAAGGAGAACAGAATAAACTTTACGAGTACATAAAATGGGCCAAGCAGACACCAAACTGGGCCAAAGAGGCCTAAATTTCAAAACCGAACTCGTACCGAAAGTAAAGCAAGACTCGGCCCGGCCTTCCCTTGCCTGGGCCTTTGTAATGATTTGTGTTTAGGTGAAAAGGTGCCTTGGCCAATATATGACGAGTAATTGAAGCCTTACAAAATTATTTTAAATACAACCAAGGACTAAGACGATAATTTTTAAGTCTTTAAGCCCCACAATGTCATAAATTTCATGTTGCTTTTTCATACACGGACCATCATGATAATAAATATACGCACCACTTAACGCAAAAAGTTGCCTTACACGCCCATGTCTTTGGATCTAAAACAACCTGAAAGATCATTCTAGATTACCAAACACCCTTTGATGCTGTGAGAATCCGTACGTACACGACACACGGCCGCAATAGAATTGTGACACGTGTTATCCTAAATCAATTAAGATCATATATCGAGTGGATGCAAAGAATAATAAAACCCTAACAAAGAACAATTAGACTAGTGTCAGCCATGTGCTAAAGCTAATGGGGAAAATTTCACGAAGAAATAAATTAAAGACAGCTTAGAATCCCTAAAAGAGTGTGGGGAAATCAGGGAGATGAAAGGACCATGGTAAGCCACAACACCCACTTGTCCGCCATACACGTTTAGTACGATTTTGTATATTTAATAATAAATTAAGGTTTTAATTAAGTGCAGAATCTTTCATTATTATTTAATTGGACACTCAAAGATACAAACTTTAGTTGTTGGCGAGATTTATTGCTTTTAAGTGTGGGGAATAATCCTACTTTATGTTTGTGTGTTGTGTGGACTTTTGCTTTAATGAAAGTGACAAGCTTAGGGTTTGTCTTCCAATAGAAAATATTATTTAGCTCCCTCTTTTTTCTTTTCTTTTAAAGTATTTGACTAACATATTTTTCAATTTTCATTTCTTTTTTATAATATTTCATAAAAAAATTATGTATATATATTTAAGTATATTATAAAATTATAATTATTATTTATATAAAAATAATGATTTTCCCTAATTGATTAGTTAATTTTAATAGATAATTATTAATTTTATATTTTAATAAATTATTATCTTAATCCTTTTTTTTTTTAAAAAACATCTCTAATTTAATATGACTTTTCGCTAATGTAAAGAAAAAACTTGAGCCGCGGTTGTCCAACGCTAAACATATAGCGGTTAGGTTTTTAATCACACGCGCCATCTTATTGTCCTCGATCAAGCCACGCCTTGTCTGATTAGTGGCGTGCCATAACTGTGAGAAAATCTTTGGTGCAACAGTGGTACCACGTCATTCATGCAACACGCCAATCATCCATTGCCACGCGTGCTAAAAATTAAAAAACAACTAAAAAATAGGTGAAAAACTCTACATGTCATTTTTTAATTCGCTTGTGGTACCACGTCACCCATACAACTGTTACACCAAAGAATCTCATAACTGTGGACAAATGTATATATTAACTAACATTTAAAATATTGAATTCAGAGCTTGAATATAGTATTTATCAAGTCATATCTCACCTAGATAATGCCCCAAATTTAGGCGTAATTCAAGGATTTGGTTGAAATATAAGAGCAAATTAAAATGTAATATTTAATGAAATTTGCAAGGGTTTCGATGATAAAAACATGAATGAATTCTATCATGTTAGTACTTAAAACCATATCAAAATTATTTAAAATATATAGATAATATATTAAAAAATTAATTAAATAACACTCACAAATTAACTCTTAGTACGATAAGAGACAATAATGTTTCTTGCATATACATCACAAACAGAATTTGACTTGAAGATTGATGGATCGGATGGTCATCACACAATCTAGAGACAAATAAATCGACACCCATTTACTGATGATATCATGTAGAGGCACAATGAAGAGATTGTAGGAAATTCTTCATTAAGGGTATTTCTGTCTTTTGGATTGGATGGGGTGCTTGTAAAGGGTACAACCCTTTGGGGGGTTGCACCCCATCCCAAAGGGTGCCCTATTGGCACCCTTCCATGCCTATATAAGTAGGCTTGATATCCAAAACAAAACTACAGAAAGATATCCGAATTTTGCTAAGGAAGAGACATTGTTTTCCTTTGTTTTTTGAGAGAGAATCCACCATTATTCCTAGTTCACACACTTGTTAAGGAGTGCTCCTTGAACAAGAAGATTCCGAGTAATCCTGGGAGAACGTTGGCAAAACGAATCCGTAAAGCACCCGTGACGGAGCCAATAAGTTCTTAAGGACAGAGATCATCTCGACTTGGATTGTTTATAATCTCAATTTCCAGGTTTTGTCTTCAAGTTTTTCTGGTTTTAGGGTTTTGCATCTAGATCTACTTTTGGAAGTTTGATCCGTTTGATTTGTTGATTATATTACTGTTTGATGACACATATTTACTAACAATCTTAAGAACTTATTGCTTTAATGTTATTAAATAGTAATTCGCATGTTAGGGTTTGAATATTTTCTGGAAAATACGAACTGTGCATGAAAAACCCGTAGGGCGTTCGAACGCCCGACGCACGCGAAGGCTAAATATTGATCTTTCGTTAGAACGTTCGAACGCGTCTTCAAACGCAACTCGAACGCAAGCCTTCTGCCTTAGAACGTTCGAACGCGTCCTAAACGCAATTCAAACGTAAACTCTCTGGAATCATTCCGTTCGAACGCGTTCACGAACGATATACGAACGTGAACTCTCTGGAAACACTTCGTTCGAACGCGTTATCGAACGCTACTCGAACGTGAACTCTCTGGAACACATCGTTCGAACGCGTTATCAAACGCAACACGAACGCACACACACTGGACAGTCTCGTTCGAACGTAGATACGAACGCGACACTAACGAGATAGTCCTGTAATTCTTATAAACTGCAAACTTAATAATATTAACTTGGTAAGTCATATACTGTTAATACAAGCATACACATAGTGATTAAGTTTGAAATTGTTTGATTGTTGCATAATTGGTTGAGAATTTAAAGTGTAATAATACACAAGTAATTCCATCCAATCTTGATTGAATTATATATCTACATTTATCGTTTATCAATTGAACAAGATCATTCGTTGATTTTTGTGCAATTTGTCTTTCGTAGACTAATTGACCCTGTTGAATTTTCCAGTTACATATGGCTAGCGGAAATATCACGGTACCGGTCTCTCATGGAGAAAAATCGGAGAAATTTGGTGGGGCAAATTTCAAACAATGGCAGAGTAAGATGCTGTTCTACCTGACAACTCTCCAGTTGGCAAAATTCCTCAAAGATCCTCCGGGTCCTGTGGAGGGTGAATCCGAGAAGGCCAAGGAAGAGCGAGAACAGACTTGGATGTCTGGAGACTTCTTATGCAAGAACTACCTTTTGGTGGTCTTGACAATACCCTGTACAATGTGTACCAAGGCATGACTTCTGCGAAGATTCTCTGGGAATCTCTCGAGAAGAAGTATAAAACTGAAGATGCCGGACAAAAGAAATTTGTCGTGGGTAGGTTCCTGGACTACAAGATGGTAGATTCAAGGACGGTGATGTCTCAGTTGGGTGAACTGCAATTGATCATTCATGAAATACTGGATGAGGGGATGAAACTCTGTGAGATGTTTCAAGTTGCTGCCATAATTGAAAAGTTGCCTCCATCATGGAAGGACTTCAGGAGCTATCTGAAACACAAAAAGAAGCAGATGAGCCTTGAAGACCTCAGTGTTCGATTGAGAATCGAGGAGGACAACAGGATGTCCGAGAAGGCCAGCTACAAGACTCTGGAGTCTAAGGCCCACATCATTGAAGGTGCAAAGGGTAGCAAAAAGAGAAAGAACAGTGGAGCTGACTCTGGGAACAAGAAGTTCAAGGGAAAATGCTACAACTGTGGAAAGAGCGGTCATATGTCAAAGGACTGCAGGAACAAGAAGTTTCAGGACAAGGGCAAGAAAAAGAAATATGAGGCCCATGTTACTGAAGGCGAGCAACTGACTGATGATATCTCAGAGATGGAACTATCAGCAGTGGTAACCGAAGCCAACATAGTTGGGAATCCGAGAGAATGGTGGGTAGACACTGGGGCTACTCGCCATATCTGTGCAGAAAGTAGGATGTTTTCCATGTACCAGAAGGTCGATGGCGGCGATCATCTGACAATGGGAAACTCGTCTACCTCTCAGGTGGTTGGACAAGGCACAGTAGTTCTGAAGATGACATCCGGAAAGGAGCTAACATTGAAGAATGTACTGCACGTTCCAGATATTCAGAAGAACTTAGTCTCAGGATCTCTTCTTAGTAAAGCTGGGTTTAAGCTTGTATTTGTTTCTGACAAGTTTGTAATGACTAAGAATGATATGTATGTAGGAAAATGATACCTAACTGAGGGCCTTTTCAAGCTAAATGTAATGACTGTTAATCGTGCTATTAATAAAGCTAGTTCGTCTGCTTATATTATTGTGTCACAAAATGTATGGCATGGGAGGTTAGGACATGTTAATTATGATACCATGCGTAAATTAATTAACATGGACCTCATACCTAAATTTGCAATTGATAGCCAACATAAGTGTGAAGCATGTGTTGAAGCAAAAATACATAGAACATCATTTCATTCTATCGAACGCAGTTCTGAACCGCTAGAACTTGTACATACTGATGTATGTGACATGAATATTGTGCAAACAAGAGGCGGTAAAAAGTACTTTGTCACTTTTATCGATGACAGCACAAGATTCTGTTATGTGTACTTGTTGAGAAGCAAAGCAGAAGCTATTGATAGCTTTGTACACTATAAGAGCGAAGTTGAAAATCAACTTGGCAAGAAAATTAAAAGAATCAGGAGTGATAGAGGTGGTGAATACGTTTCACCGTTCGGTGAATATTGTTCTGTGCACGGAATTATTCACGAAACCACTGCCCCTTATTCTCCTCAACAGAACGGAATTGCGGAACGCAAAAACCGAACGTTGAAGGAAATGATGAACGCCATGTTGACAAGTTCGGGTTTACCCCAGAACTTGTGGGGGGAAGCCTTGCTTTCCTCAAACTACGTTCTGAACAAGCTTCCTCACAGAAGACTAGACAAGACACCATATGAATTGTGGAAAGGTTTCGTACCTTCCTACAAATACCTCAAAGTGTGGGGGTGTCTTGCCAAAGTAATGGTTCCTAAACCTAAGATGGTTAGAATAGGACCCAAAACTGTTGACTGTATATTCATTGGATATGCTCACAACAGTAGTGCGTATCGATTCTTGGTGCACAAGTCGGAGATTCCTGACATCAATCCTAATATGATAATTGAGTCAAGAATGCGATATTTTTTGAAGAGACATTTCCTTGTAAGGAAAGACAAATAACTGGGTCTCTCAAAAGAACAGTTGATACTGTCAATGACAGTGATCAAGTTGACCAAGAATCAGATCAACGTGTAAATGCTGAGACAATCGAGCCTAGACGTAGCAAAAGAGCTAGAACGCCTAAGTCGTTTGGTCCCGATTTTCTAACATACTTGTTAGAAAATGAGCCTCAAAGTTATAAAGAAGCTGTGACTTCTCCGGAGGCACCTCTTTGGAAAGAGGCTATTAACAGTGAGATTGATTCAATCCTACAGAACCATACTTGGGAGTTGGTTGATCTTCCGCCAGGTTGTAAGCCGCTGGGCTACAAATGGATATTCAAAAGGAAGATGAAAACGGATGGATCAATAGATAAGTATAAGGCAAGACTTGTCATAAAAGGTTATAGACAAAAGGAAGGCCTTGATTACTTTGATACCTATTCACTGGTGACTCGCATCACATCGATAAGAATGCTCATAGCCATAGCAGCTATATTTGGTCTTGAAATACATCAAATGGATGTAAAGACGGCATTCTTGAATGGTGAATTGAATGAAGAAATTTACATGGAACAACCAGAAGGGTTTTAGTTTCCTGGACAAAAACAGAAGGTGTGCAAACTTGTAAAATCCTTGTACGGATTAAAACAAGCACCGAAACAATGGCATGAGAAATTTGACAAAGAAATGTTGTCAAATGGGTTTAAAACCAATGATGAGTGATAAGTGTGTGTACACAAAATCAACTCAAAAAGGATATGTCATTGTGTGTCTCTATGTAGACGATATGCTGATAATTGGTAGTAATCATGAAATGATTAAGTTTACCAAAAACGTGTTATCCAGTAGATTTGATATGAAAGATATGGGGATAGCTGATGTGATCCTAGGAATAAAGATTTCTAGGACATCAGACGGATATATATTATCACAGACTCATTATATTGAGAAGATACTCGATAAATATATCAAAGGGGATCTAAACGTGGCTAGAACCCCTGTAGACCTAACTCTTCATTTATCAAAGAATACTGGTTCAAGCATATCGCAACTAGAGTATTCGAGAATCATCGGAAGTCTGATGTATCTCACGAATTGCACACGACCCGATATCGCTCAAGCTGTGAATCGGCTTAGCAGATATACGAGTAATCCAGGACACAACCACTGGAAAGCCATAGTAAGAGTTTTGAGGTATCTGAGAGAAACTTCAAAATATGGGCTACATTACGAGAGATATCCTGCTGTACTAGAGGGTTACAGCGATGCTAACTGGATATCTGATACGGTGGATTCCAAGTCCACGAGTGGATTTGTTTTCACACTTGGTAATGCGGCCGTGTCATGGAAATCCTCGAGGCAAACGTGTATTGCCCGGTCTACTATGGAATCAGAGTTCATAGCGTTAGACAAAACAGCGGAAGAAGCAGAATGGCTTAGAAACTTCCTGGAGGATATTCCTAGTTGGCCCAAACCGGTGCCAGCGATAAGCATACATTGTGACAGCCAATCGGCTATTGGGAGAGCCCAAAATACAATGTATAATGGTAAGTCTCGACACATACGTCGGAGACATAATACCATACGTCAACTGCTCTCAAGTGGCATAATAACGATCGATTATGTCAGGTCGAAGGAAAACCTAGCGGATCCACTAACTAAAGGTTTACCTCGAGAGCAAGTTGAGAAGTCATCGAGGGGAATGGGCTTGAAGCCTATAATCTAAGAATTGTCACTGTGGAAACCCAACCTAGTTGACTGGAGATCCCAAGATCTAGGTTCAAAAGGGACAACAGAAACTTTGTGCAATTCAAAACAAACACTGAAGAGTTCCGTACTCTTTCCCATTCCGATTATGACGCTGAGTGCTGTCTGTCATTGGTTAGGATAAGCTAAGGCTTTTAATGATCACTATATTAGGAGATGAGTCCTAATGGGGGTAAAGACAGATTACCTCTTCATAGCAGATCACCTATTTCAAGTAAGAAGTGAGGCCGCTTCCATGGGAACCTTTAAAGGCGGGTTACCCTAAAGTGCTTGATGAATCCAGGACCGTTGTTCAGGGCCAAAATGAACACAACCGTAGAACGGGAAAATGGTCGAATTAAAGCTGTGTGTTGGCAATTGTCTTGGTTTACACCAACGGCAGAACAGTTCAAGACTATGGGTCACTGGTTTGCCAAGTAAATCCGATTGTCACTCACTAGGAAAGGTTCAAGGCGAAAGCTACCTATTTCGATGCAGCTTTAGTTCATGGTAACTCTCTCAAATGTCTCCGTGGATATTTGAAGAATTGTGGGGGATTGTAGGAAATTCTTCATTAAGGGTATTTCTGTCTTTTGGATTGGATGTGGTGCTTGTAAGGGGTACAACCCTTTGGGGGGTTGCACCCCATCCCAAAGGGTGCCCTATTGGCACCCTTCCATGCCTATATAAGTAGGCTTGATATCCAAAACAAACATACAGAAAGATATCCGAATTTTGCTAAGGAAGAGACATTGTTTTCCTTTGTTTTTTGAGAGAGAATCCACCATTATTCCTAGTTCACACACTTGTTAAGGAGTGCTCATTGAACAAGAAGATTCCGAGTAATCCTGGGAGAACGTTGGCAAAACGAATCCGTAAAGCACCCGTGACGGAGCCAATAAGTTCTTAAGGACAGAGATCATCTCGACTTGGATTGTTTCTATAATCTCAATTTCCAGGTTTTGTCTTCAAGTTTTTCTGGTTTTAGGGTTTTGCATCTAGATCTACTTTTGGAAGTTTGATCCGTTTGATTTGTATGATTATATTACTGTTTGATGACACATATTTACTAACAGAGTTAAAGAAGTATATCGATTAATTACTCTATAAATATAATGTGTTTTATTCTATAGTATATTGGAATTCATGGTTTTATATATTATTTATTTGGTCTGATTCTCATTATGATTAAATGATGACTACATTAAAGGATTAAAAAGAGAAACTTCAATACATTGCAAAATAAAATACACAATATTAGAAAATGTGTTTTTCTTTTTTTTAAATTTGGTTCTTAAATTTTATTATATATGAGTATATTTCGTAATAAATTTTTGTACATATTCCTCAATTATATTATAAAAGGATATATAAGAGAAAACAAGACAAGAAAATAATGGTCACCTTGAAGTACAAAGTCATGGATTCTATGTACAATTTGAAATTGATTGGTTGCTTTCTGATATATACTGCTAAGATCATTACTCTCATTAGGTTTAGTTGCCACCAACCCAGTGATTTGATATTAACTGATTTCTTGCCTGATCAAATAATACACTACGCATCGATATATTTCCTCGGAAAAACATAATATTAATATTTTTAAAATTGAACCGGTGATTCAAAAGATTTAATGGGTCAGTAGTTGTGGAAGCTGGATTTCGCCCGAGGTCCACAATCAGAATTTGTAAGTTGGGGGCATCAGCGATCCTGCAAGACAAAGTAGAGTGACGGGAGTAGACTTCCCACCGGTGTGGTGGGTGCCGGGGGCACTCCGACGCTCAAGTCAGTAGTGTGAATGAGCAGTGAATATGTTAAATGTGAAAGCAAGGTTACTATTACCATGACCTTCTTTGGGTGGCCGTAAGGGCGGAATGAAGTGTTTAAGAAATGTGGAGCTCTGGAGCTTGTGTCAGAGAGCAGAAGCTGTAAGAGAGAAGTCAGGCTTGGATTCGAGAACTCTGACTCCCCCCCTGTGTGCTGAGTTACCTCTCTTTTATAGATCGAAGGAATCATCCTTGTAGCTGTCAGATGAGCTGCATATGGGACCTACAACGTGCTGTGATTTCTGGCAATGGGGCCTCGCACATGTTTAATGTTTCTGCTTTCGGCGGGGAGGATAATGTGCATGTGTTTGTGTTTTTAGAAAAAGAGGAATAGTTAGTAACAATTGTGTTTTATGTTGTCTACTTATTTGGCTTTTCATGTACCGATGGAATAAAGTCTTTTGGGCTGGGTTCTTCCAATATGGTTTTTAAGGGCCAATATTTGTGGGTTTTGGTATTGAATTTTGATGTGAAAAGACAATTTTACCCCTGGCCCAAATTTGGCACGTACAGTTTGTCCCCTACTCTCTAAGTCAAGAAGTCCTTGACTTGGAGAGCATTTCAATATATGTCGAATAGAACAAGATGTATCTCGTACCAGTCAAGAATGTACTAGTTCATGTTTCATACGATAGAGTGAATTCAATGCATGGTTTATGAGTAGTCCAAGTCTTCAACTTGGCTTGACACAAGCCATGGGGAATGTCCCCAGTCGACTGAACCATAATACGGTTCAGGAGTATATTCCATACGACAAGTGTAAACTGGACAGAGGAAGTCCAGGTCTTCAACTTGACTCGGCATGATTCATGGGGAATGTCCCCAGTCGACCGAACCTGATGAAGGTCAGGATAATCCTCATACTATTAGTCAAAGGACCAGGGGAGTCTTCAATGTTGTCTGGTCCAGATGAAGGCCATGTCTTCAACTTGACTCTACATGAGCCAATGGGGAATGTTCCCAGTCAACTGAACCTGATGAAGGTCAGGATAATCCTCATACTACTGGTCAAAGGACCAGGGGAGTCTATAATATCTTCTGGACCAGATGAAGGCCAGGTCTTCAACTTGACTCTACATGAGCCAATGGGGAATGTTCCCAGTAGACTGAACCTGGTGAAGGTCAGGATAATCCTCATGCTATGGGGAATGTTCCCAGTCGACTGAACCAGACGAAGGTTCAGGATAATCTCCATACTACTAGTCATGGACCAGTGGAGTTTACAATGACTTCTGGACCAGATGAAGGCCAGGTCTTCAACTTGACTCTACATGAGCCAATGAGGGATGTCCCCAGTCGACTGAACCAGATGAAGGTCAGGATAATCCCCATACTACGGGTCAAAAGACCAGGGGAATCTACAATGTCGTCTGACCAGATGAAGGTCATATATTGACTCTACTTGAGCCATGAGGAATGTTCCCAGTCGACTGAACCAGATGAAGGTCAGGATATCTCATACTACTGGTCAAGGACCAGAGGAGTCTTCAAATTATTCTAGACCAGTTGAGTTGAAGGTCATATATTGACTCTACTTGAGCCATGAAGGATGTCCTCAGTCGACTGAACCAGATGAAGGTCAGGATAATCCCCATATACGGGTCAAAAGACCAGGGGAGTTTACAATGTCGTCTGACCAGATGAAGGTCATATATTGACTCTACTTGAGCCATGGGGAATGTTCCCAGTCGACTGAACCAGATGAAGGTCAGGATATCTCCATACTACTGGTCAAGGACCAGAGAGGAGTCTTCAAATTATTCTAGACCAGTGAAGGTCATATATTGACTCTACTTGAGCCATGAGGGATGTCCCCAGTCGACTGAACCAGATGAAGGTCAGGATAATCCCCATACTACGGGTCAAAAGACCAGGGGAGTTTACAATGTCGTCTGACCAGATGAAGGTCATATATTGACTCTACTTGAGCCATGAGGGATGTCCCCAGTCGACTGAACCAGATGAAGGTCAGGATAATCCCCATACTACGGGTCAAAAGACAGGGGAGTTTACAATGTCGTCCGACCAGATGAAGGTCATATATTGACTCTACTTGAGCCATGAGGGATGTCCCCAGTCGACTGAACCAGATGAAGGTCATGATAATCCCCATACTACGGGTCAAAAGACCAGGGGAGTTTACAATGTCGTCTGACCAGATGAAGGTCATATATTGACTCTACTTGAGCCATGGGGAATATTCCCAGTCGACTGAACCTGATGAAGGTTAGGATGTATGGGTATAGTGTCGAATGAGGTCATTAACAAGTTCCAAGCTTTAGGCGTGTAGATGTGGAAATCAAGTCTCAAGTCATACATGCATAGTAGTATCTATGATAATTCCAAGCTACATATTAAATGATGTCGACTGTGATTCATATCATATATCAAGACATGCAAATGTAGTAGTATCTATGACAATTCCTAAGCTACACTAGATGATGTCGACTGGGATTTATATCACATCTCAAGACATGCAAGCGTTGTAACTATAATAATTCCCAAGCTACGTATTAAATGATGTCGACTGGGATTTATATCATATCTCAAGATATGCAAGTGTGGGATCCACAACAAACCCCAAACTACACACATGTGGATGTCGAATGGGACACACATAAAGTATCAAACCATTCTCACATAGGATCAACAACAAGTCCTAAGCTACATATGTAGATGTCGATTGGGAAAAACATCAAGTATCAAGCCATACAAGCATAAGATCTACAACTAGTCCAAGCTACATATGTAGATGTCGATTGGGAAAAACATCAAGTATCAAGCCATACAAGCATAAGATCTACAACTAGTCCCAAGCTACATATGTAGATGTCGATTGGGAAAAACATCAAGTATCAACAATCAAGCCATACAAGCATAAGATCTGCAACTAGTCCCAAGCTACATATGTAGATGTCGATTGGGAAAAACATCAAGTATCAAGCCATACAAGCATAAGATCTACAACTAGTCCCAAGCTACATATGTAGATGTCGATTGGGAAAAACATCAAGTATCAAGCCATACTGATGTATCAAGCCATACAAGCATAAGATCTACAACTAGTCCCAAGCTACATATGTAGATGTCGATTGGGAAAAAATCAAGTATCAAGCCATACAAGCATAAGATCTACAACTAGTCCCAAGCTACATATGTAGATGTCGATTGGGAAAAACATCAAGTATCAAGCATAAGAAATGTTAAAGACCGTTTCACTCCTCATACTACAATCCTCACTCTACATGACCTAACAAAGTTCAGTGAGGGTCCATGAATGGACCTTGTGGGAGTCTAAGAATAATTTTCACTCTACCACCTGATGATGAAAGTTGGTCGATTGGACCAAAAGGAGATTCAAGAGAGTTCTTCATTCTACTAGGGATGGTAAAAGATTTCTTAAGTAGTATGGAGTTGGCAATATTAAATCAATGTAGCATAGAGATGATAACTAACCTTTGACTTAGTTTGGAGGAGTTGATAATCATTCCAAGTAGTCTAGAGGTGTTGGGAATTTTCCATGTAGCCTGAAGTTGATAGCTACCCACCTTGTAGTATGGATAATAGTATGAACCAGATGTTTTATCATCGCACATATGTCGAGTGGGATGATAAATCAATGAAAAACCTTCATGTTTGTCGTATATAGTGGTATCACTGCATAGCTTGACTTGTCATGTTGAACGAAACCCTTTCGCCTTAGGCTAAATCTTGGATACATGCTGGAGGCACACATGTCGGCTGGACGCAAATGGGATTCTTTCACCGAAACAAAAAGCATGGTGCACCACATGCTAAGAAGTCGTACCCTAAAACCTTTTATAGGCTACCATCGTCATGCCAACCACACGCTGTCACTTCGAAAAAATCAACCTACATGTATAAAGCCAGCTTTTGCGCGCAAATGACCATGGAACCCACGAAAAATGTCACTCTAAGAAAGGAAATAAATCAAAAGCCACCATGTAGCAAAGAAGCCATACACAAGCTGACAAGCATCAGCCTTCACGTGCAAGTGGCCAAGAGAGGTTAAGACCATTGTGACCTCATGAAGTACTTTATGAGCAAGAACCAGGCCAATTTGCACATAAGGACAAAGGTAAAAAATCTCAAAGCATGGTCACCATCAACTTTCTCTCCCCATACTATATGGACTTCTCTTTTTCATGCGACCATATTTCATGCAATATGGAGAATTGCGTCAGCCTTAATACCAAGAACCTCATGGAGAAAAAGTAAATTAACATGTGGAAGAATCCACCTGTCGAATGGGCCACTTTGCATGTAGCGTGGGGCTCTATTTTTTTTTTTTTTTTTTTTGAGAGGCTATGGGTTTTGTAGTGTGGTAGTATGGGGAAAGGTAGTGTCTGATAATTTATGCCCGCTACTTGTTGGCTTTTAATGAACTAATATATGATTTGTACATGGCCCACTCTCTATTTTTGTTTTAGTCAAAATTATGGGGCTGCTTTCTTCTTATTATTTTTATTTTGGTAAAAGCCCCTTTTTTTTATCATGTCAATGTCCTATTCTTTAGTCAAACAACAAAGAAAATTTGGACCCCACCTTGCTTTCCTCCTTTTCTTCTTCTGGGCAAATGTTTTTTTTTTACGCCAATTTTTTTTTTTTTACGCCAATTTTTTTTTTTAACTAGTTGGGCTGGTAGTCTTCTTGGTTTGGCATATTGATGTTGTGAGAGTGGCATGTGGCAGCCTTGCAAGTGTCGAATGATGGTTGCACATGGAGTGGCTCTTGTGTGGTGGCATGAGGTGTTTGTCTTTGTGAATAGGGTGGCCTTTGAATGATGTAGTATGCCTTGGCGTGTGGTAGTATGAAGGTTTCGTCGAGTGAGGTAGTATGTCCATGTTGGCGGTTTATGGTTGGCATCGCCTGGGTGGGAGTGTAAGAATTTTCAGAGTTGTTATATGAGGGTCGGCTGCAACCATGGATTTGGAGATTGGATCTGATGAATCACTATGTCGCATGCAAGAAATAAATAAATTTTATGCTTTGGAGACATTATGTCAACCAGTAGATATTCTCCCTTTCTACTAAATGCGCTCCCATGTCTCCAATACCAAATTGCTCGGCTCCTTCATTCTTTCATGTAGTGTGGAAAAGATGACATGTCCTCTGGAGGAGATGAGAATGCTATCAACATCATCTGAAAAAGATGACATTTTTTTTTGTCGTATGAAAGGGATTGAAATTCACACGTGTCGTCTGGAGAAGATAATCATCCACTCATGTCATCTGGAGTAGATGAAATTCCATCGATGTGAAATGGAGAAAATGATAATCTTATTATGTTATCCATAAGTGGTGATAATCCATCTATGCCATTTGGATTTGATGCCATCAATCTTGTCGTATGGACAATATGACAATCTTCACATGTAGTGAGAAGTTGATGATGATCCTTATACGTAGTCTGGGGGAGATTATCATTTTACATGTCGCTTGGAAAAGACGGTCCTCTGATTGCGGATTTTCACTGGACGTATTGTTGACTGCTTTTAAGAGATTTGCTTGATAAGATAGTTGGAAAGAGTTATAGCCTCACGCCTTTGAGTGGCCGAAGAATGAATTATGTTCCAGATACTATTGGAGATTAGTACTAGAGTTTTACATGGATCAATTTTCATCTTCCATTGATCGTAACTGTTTTGTAGAGTGGCTGATTATGCCACCATGGGATCTGATGTTTGTTTGTAAGGATTGTAGACTGAGTGGTCTTTGCTTGTTATGAATCGCTAAGGCCCCACGGTGGGCGCCAAATTGTGGATGCTGGATTTCGCCCGAGGTCCACAATCAGAATTTGTAAGTTGGGGGCATCAGCGATCCTGCAAGACAAAGTAGAGTGAGTGGGAGTAGACTTCCCACCGGTGTGGTGGGTGCCGGGGGCACTCCAACGCTCAAGTCAGTAGTGTGAAATGAGCAGTGAATATGTTAAATGTGAAAGCAAGGTTTACTATTACCATGACCTTCTTTGGGTGGCCGTAAGGGCGGAATGAAGTGTTTAAGAAATGTGGAGCTCTGAGAGCTTGTGTCAGAGAGCAGAAGCTGTAAGAGAGAAGTCAGGCTTGGATTCGAGAACTCTGACTCCCCCCTCTGTGTGCTGAGTTACCTCTCTTTTTATAGATCGAAGGAATCATCCTTGTAGCTGTCAGATGAGCTGCATATGGGACCTACAACGTGCTGTGATTTCTGGCAATGGGGCCTCGCACATGTTTAATGTTTCTGCTTTCGGCGGGGAGGATAATGTGCATGTGTTTGTGTTTTTAGAAAAAGGAATAGTTAGTAACAATTGTGTTTTATGTTGTCTACTTATTTGGCTTTTCATGTACAGATGGAATAAAGTCTTTTGGGCTGGGTTCTTCCAATATGGTTTTTAAGGGCCAATATTTGTGGGCTTTTGGTATTGAATTTTGACGTGAAAAGACAATTTTACCCCTGGCCCAAATTTGGCACGTACAGTAGTTCGACAAGTTAAATTAAGGATGGGCAACTAAACTGAAACCGATCCAAACTGACCAAACCGATCCGAACCGAAAATATCGGTTCAGTTCAATTTGACGGTTCATGTTCAATTTATATGAGAGATCAATTGATCAGTTGTCATCGGTTCTGTTCATGATTCGAACCGAACCGATGAACCGATCCGTTTGTAAATAAAATGGGAAAGTCAAGTGTGTTCTAAAACTAAAAGTGGTTCACGGCTTCAGTTTACTGTTCGGTTTGATGATTCATATTTGGTTTTGTAAAATGTATTATGATACAGAGCTACTCAAGTTAATGTTTTGAAGTTTTGGGCAAACTGAACTAAACCGAATCAAAATCTAAATCAAAATATTAAAATCAAATCGAATCGAACATCACTAATCGATTCGGTTCAGTTTCAACATTTCAGTTTATTTCTGTTTCTAATATTATGAACCAATCGATTTTCGGTTTGGTTTGGTTCACTCTGAAAATGATCCGAAACCGATTCTGCCCACTCATAGGTTAAACTATTCTGAAAAAATTGACAAAATTGACATGTCATAAATAGTTTTATTTAACTAAAAATATTAAAAAAATATTAATTTTTCATTTTTTTTAAAAATTTTTTTAAAAAAAATATTTTAATCAGTCCGATTTTGACCTATTTTATGGATTGATTTTTAAGTATTAACCGGACATGATACAAGGTCAGTGACAATTTATATATTACCTTTATTTTTGCCATGTTAACCTCAATACCTTTAGATGGCATAACGTGATCCAAAATAATTCATGAATTAGTCATGAAATGACATTTTTCAAGTTTAACACAAATCATTTTTCTTTACATCTTTTCAAAATATTTTCCAAATTATTCAAGCAATTATCAAAAGAGTTCTCAAAAACAGTTATATCATCCATAATGTTCAACCATGTCACTAAATATGCTTAACATGCATCATTGGAATATTGCTGGTGGATTACAAAGTCCAAAATGCATTTTCCTAAATGTAAATGTGCCAAAGAGGCATGTGAATGTGGTCTTTTCTTGGTCTTCTAAAGCAATGTGAATTTGATAATAACTCGAGTAACCATCAAGAAAATAATAGTAGGGATGTCCTGCTACTCTTTCTAAAAAATGGTCAAGAAATAATAAAGGAAATGATCTTTTCTAGTGGCGTCATTTAGTTTTCTATAGTCAATGCACATACGCCAACTAGATGAGATTCGAGTTGAAATTGATTATCATTTATCATTTTTTACGACCGTTATTCCAGAATTTTTAGGCACAACTTGTGTAAGACTTAATCACTTACTATCGGAGATATGGTAGATAATGCCTACATCAAGAAATTTAAAGACTTATGTTTTTACCACTTCTTTCATGTGAGGGTTCAATCTTCTTTGGGGTTGATGATATGTCCTAACATTATCTTCTAAATGTATTTTGTGTGTGCGGATAAAAGGATTAATGCCTTTTATATCTTTTAAAATCCATCCAACTGTCAATTTATGTTCTCTCAACATATTTAACAACTTACATTCTTGATCGTTTGTCAGAGAAGAAGAAATTATCACAGGGTAAGTTTGTTCATCTCAAAGAAATGCATTGCAATCCTTCTAGCAAAGTCTTTAATTCCAATTTGGGTGCTTCCTCATATTTTTCTCCTTCTAGTGTTCATAGTTCCTCCAAATTTTGTTTCTCTCCATCGTATTTCAATACATGTGTTGAATCAAGTAAAAAATCATTAGAAATATCTAAATCTAATTGCCTACTTGATTCAAAAAAATTAACTGTATAAATTTCCTTGGGATCAGATAAACTCTCATGAATATGCTCCTCTAAAATTGGTTCAATTAGTTCCATGCTCTCATTTTCACTATCCTCATCATATGATTATTTGCACTTATTAAAAATATTAAGCTCCAACGTCATATTGCCAAATGATAAATTCATGATTTCATTCTTGCAATTAAATAAAGCATTAGTTGTTGCTAAAAATGGACGACCAAATATTATAGGAATTGGCTTGTAACTGTATGCTACATGTTGTGTTTCCAAGATAATAAAATCCACATGATATATGAATTTATCGACTTGTAATAACACATCTTCCACAATTCATTTCGGTATCTTGACTGATTTATCAGTAAGTAAAAGAGTAGTTGAATTTGGTTTTAACTCGCCAATATTAAGTTGTTGGTAAACCGAAAATGGAAGAAAATTGACATTAGCTCCAAGATCAAGCAAAACATGTGTAATTTTTTTGATTTCCAATAATAAATGAAAAAATTGGACAACCAGAGTATTTGTATTTTAATGCATTATTAGTTGAGAGAATGAAACTTACATGTTCAGTTAGAAAAGTTTTCTTTTATACCTGATGTTTTTCTTTTAACGGTGCACAAGTCTTTCAGAAATTTGGCATAAGATGGTTTCTGTTTGATGGAATCTAACAAAAAAATATTGACATTCACATATTCGAATATTTCATATATCTCTGGGGAATGATTCAATTTAATTATTTTTAATGCTTGAGGAAATTGAGGTGTATGTGAAAAATCATTATCATCAACGATAGGTAATGGTTCATCAACTCATTTCTTACCCTCAGAAGCTTAATCTTTACGAGGTTCAAGAATGGGTATTTAGATGACTTTACCACTGCGAAGAGTAATATTAGATTTGACTTGGTCTATGTGTTGACTACTAAAACTACCATCGTGAGGATTTTGATGACTTTTGAGGTTTGGCTATGGTTGTGCAAAAAACTTTCATTTCTCATTAATAGTCAATGCAGATCTGGTTTTGGAAAAAATATATTTCAAATCAATCAATGTTTGCACATTTTGGTTATTCAAGGCTTCATGTTTCTCAATGAATGCATGTAAGGTATCCTCAAGGGTTTTCCTAGGCAGTGAGACATATGGTGCATAATTCTGGGAGTTTTGGAAATTCTGGTGTACATGGGGAGGTTGTTGCGATGGTTGTGCTTGGTTATCATTCCTCCAATTGAAGTTTGAATGGTTTCTCCAACCAGAATTGTAGGTTTGGGAGTAAGGGATTGGATTTGGTCTTTTGAAGGTGTTTATGGAACTGACTTGATCATAGAGACATTCTTGCGGGGCTGACAAAGTTGGGCAGACTTGTGTGACATGTTCATTTGAATTACAGATATAACACGCGACTGCTTGAATTGACTTGACATGATCACTCTTCCTTATTTCTAATGCCTCAATTTTTTTTTTATCTAGATATGCATATTTAGCAGAAAAATCATGATTTTCCCTAAGGTTAAACATACATCTACCAGATGATTGTGTTTTTACTGCAACTCATACGTGCTAACTATATCTCATTGTTGTGCATTATCTACTATGTGTTCTAGGTAATCTAATGCATCTTCGTGATTTTTATCCCTAAACTCACCATTATACATCATTTCAACTATTTGTCTACCTTGGGGTGTTAAACCCTCGTAGAAGTAGAAAATCATCCTCCATGTTTCAAACTCGTGATGTGGACAAGCATTCAACATTTCTTTAATTATCTCCCAACATTGGTAAAGTGTTTCCCCGACTCTAGTGAACGTTGTGATTCTCATCTTAAAGAAGTTTGTCATGTGAGGGGGAAAGAAATTTTTCAGAAATTACTCTTGCAAATCATCTCATGTTCCGATGGATCTTGACCTGAGGTTCTGCAGCCAAATTTTAGTTTTATCATTTAAAGAAAAAGGAAAAAACTTAAGTCGAATTATATTCATGCTACAATTTTGGTATGTGCAGGTGTTACATACCTCTTTGAATTCTCTTAAGTGTTGATAGAGATTTTCTAATTCAATATCGTGGAATGTGAGTAAAAGTTGGATGATATCTGGTTAAAAATTGAAACGTGATGCATCTGGGGGTAAGGGTGGCAAAAACGCTCGGGCCCGGGCCGGGAGTAAAAAATCCCATGTCGGGCCCACGAAGTAGAGGCCCGACTCGGGCTTAAAAAATATTAAATATATTTATATTTATATAATAAATTATATATAAATATTTATATAATAAATTTAAAATAAATTTAAATTTTTTATGAATAAAAAACCGGGTCGGATAAAGCCCAGCCCGAGCCCGGGCCCGCGTCGGCCCTTATCTAGGAGGAAAATAATACAAGATGGTGATCATGTTCTAGTGAGATTCATGAATTCTCTGAGTATCCTAAGATGCTTAAGATCGACATGTTGTGATTCACGTTCTACCTGATCAATTAGATTTTCATCCCGGTTAGGTGGGTTTTCATTTTGGTTATCGACCATTTTAATTGATGATGAATGTGATAGTGACTCTCTACTCAATCTACCGCTAGATGATCGTAACCAATGTCTCATGCAACCTAAATGCAGACTATATGCTAAAATTTAAATATGCAAATGCAACACTTAGAAAAAAGAATAAATAAAATAAACAAGTGAAAAGAAAAGAAAAGAAAATAAATGACAAAAGAAAAAAATACAAATGTGGTGATTAAAAAAAATGAGATATAGAAAATAAAAAAAATAAAAAATTACAAGATGGTAAATTACTATTGTATATACTAAATTATATTCCCGGCAACGGTGCCGAAAACTTGACACACTCACAAATGGTTCTTTACTCCCAAGTATAAGAGTGTCGAAGTAATAAAATAACTTGATAAGTCTGGGGTCGATCCACATAGAATAGATTTAGCAAAATAAAATAGTAATTGAATGAAAAAGAAAAAAAGGTTGAATTATTTGAAGTGATTGACAAATTTTAAATTGAACTATAATAATAAATTAAAATGTTGGGGTTAGATGATCCACTTTTAATATTTCAAATTTAGAAATCTTATTTTTTATAATATATAAATTATCATTATTACCCAATTATTTTATTTCAGGAATTAGTTATGCCAAAACATATAAAATCAGTCATAAAAGCAGTGATAACATTTGTCTATAACAAGTCTAGTTAAGACTCAATTATGCCAAATAAATAAAATCAGTCATATATGCGGTAACAAAGTTAGTCAATAATTAATTCATATTTAAATTAAATATTAGTCTTTATATTATAATTCATATATTATAATATAAGTGAGAGTAATTTATATTCTCATATTAAAAGTTTCACCCTTTACCCCAACAGGATGAAATTAGCTACTCATGATTTGAATAAAAACATGCATAATTTTATTATTGAAAGAAAAGAAATTACAAGAAAGCTTAAAAAAAATAAAACACACAAGACAATCTATCTCAAATTCTACAAGAGAACTTTGAAAGAAAGCATGAAGAAAATGAGAGGTGAACGCATGAAGAAAATGAGAGGTGAACACCTCTATTTATAGTAGAAGTGCTCATCCCTCAATTATTAATTACAACTTTCCAAATCAAATACAAATAATAAATTTTTACTAATTTATTTTTTTCTTTTTCCTTTTTTGACTTTTTTGATTTTTATTGATCATTTTGTAAACATTGATCACAATCCACATTTATTGTGACATTTCAACTTTTATTTTTATTTTTTATTTTTAATTTTTTACTTTGTTTTATAGTAATTAAAATTACATGCAACACACATAGGTTTTTCACCCATTTCGAACTTCAAAATTTCAGAACTAGAAAATCTTGTAAACATCAAAGTTGTAGATATTTGAGTGTTCTTTCATCTAGAACTAGAATCGTCTCAATCCGATATCGAAACAAAAAGTTATGACCCAGATAAGAAACTTGCGCAAAGTTGAAATTTGCTAAATTTTACATTGTTAGAACGTCATTTTAAGTTTCAGACCTCCAAAATCCAAATGTCACGTCTATTTTTCTAGTTATGCATCCAATGTATTATTTCACTTACATAAGAAATAAAAATCACAATAAAAATATATAAATCATAAATTTAATTATTATTTCATAAATGTACTAAATTAAGGGGATTAATGAAACTACAAGTATAAAATAATTAATTTTCCTTTTAATAAATATATATTTTTCAGTGTTTATCAGTCGGTTCCCAATTCGACCAGTCAAACAGGCCGATTAGATTTTAAAAACTATAGTATTACGTGAATTATATCAAGACATTATTTTATTTTATTTTTATTTGCTTTAACTTTGGACCAAAACAAGAACAAGAGGTGAAAGACAAGTTTGATATCATTAAAAACACACACACAACTATGCAAATTCAGTAGAACAAATTCAAGTAATTTTTACATCTTAAGAACTAAGATTTTCAAACATATATACTAGACCCTTGTTTTATTAGTATCATTATAATTTGTATATTATTTAGTCTAATATCAACCTGATTTTCTTCTTATCAATGTCAACATGGTTCGAATCAAAACTTATGGTTTTCATACGTCTCTCTCTATTTTTTTTAATAAATAAAATACTTTAAAATATAACTATACATGATCTTGAATCTTCAAACACCGAATTTAATTTCTTTCTTCTTCTTTAGTTTTTCCTTGAAAGCAAAAAATCAAAATTTACAAATTTGTGGAATGAATACTAAAATTCCGAGATGCCATTGAAATTAAGGAAAATTCCAAATTTAGTCAGGATAATATTACAGAAAATTTGTAAGCAGAACTAGCAGTACTAATAGATTAAGCAATTAATCAGAATGAGTTTAATAATTTTACACAATTAGTATTAAGAGTTGGGACCACTGTATGTCATTTCAAAAAGGAACGAAACCGATAGTAGTGCTGGTATGTTATGATTTTAATTTGCTTATAATTTTTGTTTTTTTGAAATGTTGGAAATTGCGGAACCAAATCATTCGATTTGGATTTATGCGAAGCAGGTAAAAGATCCGATTATCCTAGGTTTTTATACAAAATACATCCATGGACTCAAAGTCGAAACCTGACAATTAAGCTTTAAATTTTTTACCACCAAACCACATGTCTTGAGGACAATTTACTTACAATTGTTAAAGCATATCCTAATTAATGTCGTCCTTTAATTTTAAGGATTGATTAATTATGCATACTTAATAAAGTGATTAATTTGATTAGCCAGATCAAAAGATGCACATAAATAAGAGTTGGAAGATGGGAAACAAGTACTAGATGTGTCTGGGATAAATATGACACCCATTTGTTTAAGTTTTTGGTTGAATTTATTTAAGTGAAAAAATAAAGTTTTATTGAACTAATAAAACAACTCAAAAGCATACAAAGGAATCCCTGCCATGCCATGCGCATCTTCTTCAGCTTACCTAGCTTTTAGCATTAGCTTTCCTCATTAAACAATTATAAAAAAGTAATACACAATTAACTTAAGCTGCCAGCTTACAACTTTGAAATGAAGAATCTCTCTCTCTCTCTTTCTTCCTCATCGGCTCATCCTTATCCCTTTGTTACCACATTAGTCTTTACTTTAATCTCAATTAATCATAGTAAACCAAAAAAATAAAAAAATAAAAACCTAATCTTCACAATCACGGGACTTGATCTTTTTTTTACTTAAAATAAGCAGCAGCAACTTGATTTAGAAATAACCCCAGCTTCTAGAGAACCCCATTAACTTTATTAATGAAGAAGGATTTAGATTTGGTGTCGAATTGAGTTTTGTGTTGTGTTTATTATAAATGTTGGTTGATAATTATTAGATAATAATTTAAATATAATTTAAACTTAATTGTGAATTGCTATTAAAACATGTGTATAATAGAAGTTTATGAAAAACTTAATACAACTCAGTTTAACACTGTATCCAAATTTAGTGAAGAAAGTCATGCATACATAGTTGCTTTCCTCATAGGCTTGGTGATTTTTTTTTTAACTTGGAAGGAAGTTAATTAAAACTAATCAAATTAACTTGATTAACTTATCTCGCCTCCAAGGGGTGTGGTTTGGTGTCAAAATGCTTATGGTTTGGTTGTCAGGTTCTGAATTCGAGTCAAGGAAATACATTTCTTTATAAGAGTGTGTGGTAGCCGATGATTTTATATGTTCCGTTTAAGTTCAGATTGAATAATTTGACGATGGAATTTCAACATTTCAAAAACAAATAAATAAACTTCTCTCATCACCAGTTTCGAACCCAATCAATGCTGCTTCTTATATATATTTTTTTTTCCTTCTGTCAACATTATCAATGTATCACGACTTGAATGATCATGATCCATGGGGTCCCAAACCCAAACTTATTGGCTGTTCAATGATAGTTACACGTGTCAGGATAAGCTTAACCTAATTGGAGAATTATCTTTATTTCTGCTCAGCTTTGGTTCATTGACAATTTTAGCAACCAAGACCCCATGAAGTGAACTTGAGCTCCATCATGTGATCATCCTGGTTCATTTTTACTTTATTTGTATGTACTTGTTACCATTATTTACCTGCAGAAGGCTTTATCTGTTACAACAATTAGTGCAATGCATTGATCTGATAGGCTACCCAAAAGTTTATCACTTTATCTTGTACCATGATAGTAACTGTAACTCTACAAGCTTTGGTGAGTGAGAGAGAGAGAATTAAATATATGGCGGCTATAGATCGTTGAAACTTTTAAATCATGGTGTAAAATTGAGCTGATTTTTGATTGGCTCTCAGGTCTTTGAACAGTATACGTCTGTTGAAATATAAAATAAAATGGATAGGATATATTTATGTGGTCCCGTCCCGTCCATCACTTGTGGATTTTTGACACGCATGCATAAATGTTTGGTTGCTCCCATGTGCATTTTGCTTGCTATTGAAGAAGTCTTTGTTACATTCTCAATGCAATGCAAAGTCTTGACTCTTGCATGCAATTCACTATTTGGCTCGACTTTGAGATGAGCCATATTTAGCAATTCGGCTTGCGATGTGCCTTCATTTCTTTTTAATTCCTTCTTCTTCCTCGAAGGTGAAGTGAACTTCTTTTATGAATATCGTGTTAGGTGGCATTGGTTTAGTGCTCATACTTTTATTTTATATATGGCAACTTCAACTTGCTATCATTTCTATTCATTTACAGGATTTTTTTTTTTTTAATTAAAACTCCGGTAGAAATAAACGATAAAAAAATAACCACGGTCCATGGCTCATGGTTCAACTTATAATTCGGTCAAGTCAAGGTTTGACATTAATGTATCTTACGAATGCTGAAGTCTTATTAATTTTTTTTTTGGAAACGTTAAAAAAATTTTATCGTTAAATCACTCGATCCGAATTTAAATGAAACAGGTAAATCCCGATTATTTCAGATTTTTACAAAAAAATACATAATTGAATTCAAACTCAGAATCCAACAATTAAATCTAAAGTCTTTTATCATAAAACCACACCATAGGAGCAAAATCCTATTGGTTCACTCTCAATATAAACTCTAAAGTAGGTAGATGACATATGATTTAACAAATGGGAACTGTATCTACTGTATCTTTACGTTTTGTCTTTATCATCTTGGTACTGGAATCATAAATTATATGTCTCATTTGATTCCTTATATATCGTACGTCCAATTTTGCAGGCTTTTATCTCAAGAATTCATATTATAATAAGTCAATGTATATATGCTATTAAAGTTAAGCCAATTTTGGCACAGTGCCCATCTATCTCTCTCTCTGTTTTTTTTTTTTTGAAGAAGAGTGTCCATCTTTTACTTTTACCATTTTTATACAAGAGAAGCACACACTCTATGAAAGTGAGACCAAGTGCAATGAATTTACATACTTAGCAAAAATTTTCCCCTTTTATCTTTAAAATTTTCTTTAAGACCCTCTTGATCACTCTTCATGTTTTTTTTTTAAATGATTCGTTAATTTTACTTAATTAGCAGCTAAGCACTCTATCCTTAGTATTGGATCATCTTCATTCCAACACAAAATTAAACTTTTACATTAATAGAAAAAGGTTCAGTTGCTCTTGCATATGACACGTGTTTCAATCCCATCGTTTCAATTCTGCCTTACATATATCAACATTATATTTTCTTATAAAAGATTCTCTTTTTTTTTTCTTTTTCCCGTGAAAGGAAACAAATTTATTGGAAGGGAAAGTAACTCATCTTTTGAGATATAAAGAGGGTGCAGGAAGTTGATGTTTACTGAATTTGGTTTGAAAAGTAATTAGGAATATGGAGTATTTTTTAATTTTTTTTATATGCAAGGGAGGTATGAATGATATATGATATGTGTTTATTATTTATTTAATATTTTAATATTCACATCAATATATTTTCAAAAATGATAACATACTTAAACTTTTACATAAAGTTTATACACATCTCTCACTGTAGCTACAGTGAGTAGTACGTATATCATTACTCATATATTCTTAGGTTATACATAGTGAAGTAATAACTATAGTTTTTAAGGGTTGTGGTTTAATAGCAAATGACTTTGACTTAATTTTCAGATCTTGAGTTCGGGTTTAGGGGGTGTATTTCTTGTAAGAGTCTAGAATACCTAATGATTTTACCTGTTTCGCTTAAATCCGGATCGGATGATTTAACGACGAGATTTTCAACATTTTCATTAAAAAAACTGTTCTAATATTTTTCAAAATAATAATAATAATAATAATTTTTGTCTTCGCCACATCAGGTAAAATTGTACTCGTATGGGAATCCAAAATTTTTAAATTGACGCAACTTGATTACAGGATATAAAAATGAGATTACATGATGGCCAGGAACTTTTAATTTAAAAAATGACCCAAAAATGGGATTTGAGGGACAAGAAGCAAGACGTCAACAATGACGTCATCTCCAGTAGTGCCCTCAAATTTGCTCCAGCAACAACTTCAATCTCTCTTGTTCTCTTCTCATTTCAATAAAATGGAAATTTGAGTGCTTTATTGTGATGCTTTGTGTTATGTTAAAGAGTAAGATATTTTTCACTAAAATGAAATAGTAATTTTACGAATGGAAATTTATAAAACTAACCAAAAAATTATACTTATTTATCAAAATGAATCATAATATTTGTAATTTGTATTTTTAGCCACAGACTCCGAAATGTACTTCGAAGAATCCGGATTCTCCGAAATACATACCGAAGTTAGTATAAAATTCGAAGATCCGAAATTTTGACTGATCTCTGATTTTTTTTTTTTAATTCAATACTTCGGATCTCCGTAGTTTTGATTCGGATATCTGAAATTTGAGGTCTATGGTGGAGACATAATTGAAATTGTCAACATAAGGGAGAAAACGTGTACGTGTAGAAAATTTGATTTAGAACAATTTTCGTATGCACACGCAATTGTTGTTTGTGTGACTGTTAGAATCAAACGTTATAGTCTTTAGAGTAAGAGGAGCACAACGGCCACTATTCGTGTTGCGTGTGCAGAAACTATCTATCCTATTGGTGACCAATCTAATTGGGTATTGCCAGGAGAGTTATTGGGTATAATATAATTTCTTTGTTCATTAGGAAAACATTCAGAAACAATTTAACTAATGATTTTCAATGCATGTTTGAATGTATTGCCACCAAATGAGTGTGTTTCGGTGGGACGATCGAAAACAAATAGAAGACAGTCACATGGTGAACAAACAATGCAACTCATATACGGTCGATGTGGCGAACGTTGACACAATAGACGTTCATGCATGACTCCTCTTAGCCAAAATCTAAGTCAACAGTAATTTTAACTTATGTAAATAAATTGAATGTATTAGTAATTGATATTTTTTATTTATGTTTTCGAACTTATATGTAAAAATTCTATATATCAATAAAAATCGTTAACTATTTCGTTCAACATCAAAATCAATATCGTATCAAATAAAAAGACATTTATGTTTTTGTAGTGAGAACAAATGGGGAATGTCCATTTTATAAACATTTTTTCAAATTTTGGATATCCAAATCAAAACTTCGGAGATCCGAATTATTGAATAAAAAAAATTAAAAACTCTGGATCTCTGAATTTTACACAAACTTCGGTGTGTACTTCGGAAAATCCAAATTCTCTGAAGTATACTTCGGAGACTGTGACGACAAACGTTACAAATGAATATTTTTTTTTTAATTAGATTCATAAATTTCCCTTTTACGAAAGCATCTACAAAGTTCTAATGAAAACGTTTTGTAATAACAATTATTACAATTATTACACGGTAATTGGGAAATCCGAATATGACAATTACAATTATAATTATTATCCTCGGAGCAGACCCTAACGGCAGACCCTGAAAGCGGAGGCAGGGACTGATGAGCAGAGGCAGAGGCAGATGGTAGAGGCTGAAGGCAGAGGCTGACAGCAGAGGCTGAGGTGAAAGCATATGCTGATGCTGAGGCAGAGGCTGTTGGCAGATGCTGAGTCAGGCAGAGGCAGAAGCTGAAGCTGAGGCAGAGGCTGTTGGCAGATGCTGAGGCAGAGGCTGACAGCAGATGCTGAGTCAGGCAGAGGCAGAAGATGAAGCTGAGGCTGAAGCTGAAGCTGAGGCGGAGGCTGTTGGCAGATGCTGATGCTGAGGCAGGATGAAGCTGAAGCTGAGGCAAATCAGAACTTTCCCGAGGCTTGTTGTAAAACAACAATATCCTTAAAACAAATTCGTCCCCTACCGTAGGTGCAGTAGAACGTGAGACGATTGTTTCCCAGGATTCAACGGAAACGTACGAGAAAGGGCACCACCAGACTCGTATCCAACGAACCACAAAGTGTTTGAACTCTCCTTTTAACAAAACAAAGAAAATGATCTTTCGTGTGTGTGCTATGTCTTTCTCTATTTTCTATTTCATGTCTTGAAAACAAGAGAACTGATGTTGTTTATATAGGAAAAGAAAAACACATCTCAATTAATAGAAATTAACTTGCCAATTAAATTTCATAATGGGAGATGTTACACATTATTGTAACCACTAAGCTAATTAAATTAGCACTAATGGAAATTAAACTATATAACCACCAAGCTAATTAGATTAGCACTTATGGAGATTAAACTTTGTAACCACCAAGCTAATTAAATTAGCTGTTATGGAATTACAAAAGGCTTGAAAATTGTGAACTTTGAGCAACAATTTCTCATTCACCCAAGCACCATTTTAAGCATATGAATATACCATTTCTAAGTACTCACGGAGGAGTATCCGAATCATTCAATAACAACCACTAACACGAAGTGGACCATGCTTAAAATTGAGCCTCAAAATGCTTATAAATAAGCATTTTTCCAACAATCCCCCACATGAATGAAATTGGCGAAAAACGTCGAATAAAATTATTTTTATAAAACATTTTATTTTGACCTTGAAGAGTTCAACGGTTCAACACCTGCATAGGATAGGTAGGCCACAGCCTTTGAACCTTCCCTTGTGAAAATATATCTCATTACTGGCTGACAGTTGACACGATGTCATTGAACTGTACTGCCGTTCATGTAATTGGAGAACACATATCACACAGATATTTTACCTACACATTTGAGTTCTCATTATTATGTTCATTTTGGCCATGAACATCTACCTGGTTCTGCAAGAGTTTCTAAAATTGTGCCCCGTACAATTCCCTTTGAAGCGGCCCCACTTCTCTCTCACATATGTGATTTCTTATTTAAGAGTATCTCGTAATACTCTGCTCGGATTCCCGACGCATAAGAATCATTAAAAGCTTTTGCTTAACCTCTATCCATACGAGCATCACTGTTTCATTTCATCATAGGAATGGACTAGAGGGTAACCCCCCACAGTGATCCAATTATGTCTTTTACGAGTAGGTTGTCCCATTGAACTAGATCTTGGGATCTCCAGTCAACAAGGTTGGGTTTTCCTTCGTAATAAACATTATCTTATGGGCTTCAGTCCCATTCCCCTCGATGATTTCACAACTAACTCTCTATTTAACCCTTTGGTTAGTGGATCCGCAATGTTATCCTTTGACTTTACATAGTCAATCGAAATAACTCCAGTCGAGAGTAAGGTCTAACGGTATTGTGTCTACGACGAATATGTCTAGACTTACCATTATACATATTGTTATGTGCCCTTCCAATTGCAGATTGACTATCGCAATGAATGCAAATTGCTGGCACTGGCTTAGGCCAACTTGGAATATCCTCTAGAAAATTTCGAAGCCATTCTGCTTCTTCAGCACACTTGTCTAATGCAATGAATTCTGATTCCATTGTAGATCTGGCTATCACAGTATGTTTGGAGGATTTCCATGATATAGCTGCACCTGCTAGTGTAAACACATAACCACTAGTAGACTTTGAGTCTTTCATGTCAGATATCCAATTAGCATCACTGTATCCTTCGACTACAGTGGATATCTATGATAGTGCAACCCATAATTACGAGTAAAACGTAAGTACCTAAGTACTCTCACTATTGCTTTCCAGTGATCAACCCCTGGATTACTCGTATATCTGCTGGAATTGTTTACTGTACAGGTTATATCAGGCCTTGTACAACTCGATAGATACATCAAACTCCCGATCACTCTAGAGTATTCTACTTGAGATATACCATCTCCCCTATTCTTTGATAGGTGTAAACTCACATCTAAGGGAGTTCTAGCCACAGCTGAATCATCATTGTTGAATTTACCAAGAATTTTGTCCACATAGTGCGACTGATCAAGAATAAGTCCATCTGGACTTCTCGAGATCTTTATTCCCAGAATGACATCTGCAAGACCCATGTCTTTCATGTCAAACTTGGATTTCGGCATATTCTTGGTAGATTTCACCATTTTGACATTACTCCCGACAATCAGTATGTCATCAACGTAGAGACATAAAATGACATAGCCAAACTCTGTCTCTCTGACATAAATGCATTTATCACATTCATTGATTTTGAAAACCATTTGCCAACATGGTGTCATCAAACTTTTTATGCCACTGTTTCGGGGCTTGTTTCAATCCATACAAGGATTTAACTAACTTACAGACTTTCTTTTCTTGTCCTGGAGCTATAAAGCCTTCAGGTTGTTCCATGTAGATTTCTTCATCTAAATCTCCATTCAGAAAGGCTGTTTTCACATCCATCTGATGTACCTCAAGATTGCGCAAAGCTGCAATCGCTAGTATCATCCTTATGGAATTATTCTCGTTACAGGAGAATAAGTATCAAAGTAATCAAGACCTTCACGTTGTCTATAACCTTTAATTACAAGTCTTGCTTTGTACTTGTCAATTGATCCATCTGCCTTTATTTTCCTTTTGAAAATCCACTTGGACCCTAAAGGTCTACATCCTGGAGGAAGATTCACTAACTCCCAGGTGTGATTTTGTAAGATGGATTCAATTTCACTATTGATGGCATCTTTCCACAAGGCACCATCAGCTGACCTTACCGCTTCGTTATAGCTTTGAGGATCATTCTCTAACAAGAATGTCAGAAAATCTGGACCAAATGATTTTTCTGTTCTAGCTCTTTTGCTACGTCTTAGTTCAGGTTCAACAACTTGTTGATCCTCTGGAACATTAATTTGTTCTTGGTCCTGACTATCTTCAATGATAGTCTCATGTGCCCTTTTGTGCACATCTGAATTCGAATTAGTTTTACAAGGAAAAACATATTCGAAAAAAGATGCATTCCTCGATTCCATTATCGTATTCTTGTGAATATCTGGTACATTAGACTCATGCACAAGAAATCGATAAGCATTACTGTTATGTGCATATCCTATGAAAATGCAATCAACAGTTTTGGTCCTATCTTCACCTTTTTAGGTGGAGGAATGACTACCTTGGCAAGACACCCCACACTCGAAGGAATTTATAGGAAGGTACTCTTCCTTTCCACATTTCATAAGGAGTTTTCCCTGCTTCTTTCCGTGGTACCTTATTTAAAAGGTAATTAGCTGATAAGACAGCTTCTCCCCACATAGTCTGAGGTAAGCCAGAACTGATTAACATAGCGTTCATCATCTCTTTCAAGGTACGATTCTTACGTTCCGCAATCCCATTGGATTGAGGCGAATAAGGAGCTGTGGTTTGATGTATGATTCCATTTTGTTCACAAAGTGATTCAAAAGGGAAAACATACTCACCACCACGATCACTTCTTAACTCCTTAATTCTTTTATTCAGTTGGTTCTCAACTTCATTCTTATAGAGAACAAATTTCTCTATAGCTTCGTCCTTGCTTTTCATTAAATACACATAGCAAAATTTTGTGCAATCATCAATAAAGGTAATAAAATATTTATTACCGCCTCTCGATTGTATTGAATTAAAATCACATACATCGGTATGAATTAGATCAAGTGGTTCAGAGTTTCTTTCAATACTATGAAAAGATGATCTTGTTAGTTTTGCCTCAACACAAGTATCACACTTATGTTTGTTATCAATTTTAAAATTGGGAATATGATTCATGTTAATTAACTTTCGCAATGAATTAAAATTAACATGTCCTAATCTACCATGCCAAAGATTAGAATACTCAACAATATAAGCAGAAGAACTAGCTTTATTGATATTTTTGGGTTTAACAACCATTACATTGAGCTTAAAAAGCCCATCAGTTACATACCCTTTTCCCACATACATCCCATTTTTAGTAAAAACTACTTTATCAGACTCGAACACCATCCGGAATCCATGCTTGTTCAGAAGCGATCCAGACACAAGATTCTTCCGTATTTCAGGTACATACAGAACATTGTTCAGAGTCAACTCTTCCCAGAGATGTCATTTCAGAATCACCTTTCCTTGACCTTCTATCTCAGATGTTGCTGAATTTCCCATGTATATCTTTTCCCCATTTTCAGCAGGCTCAATGAAGAAAACATGCTCTTGTCTGAGCATACATGTCGAGTGGCACCAGTATCAATCCACCACTCTCTTGGGTTAGAACCCACCAGATTCACCTCAGAAACCACAGCAGAAAGGTTAATGTCTGAAACATCTTGAGTCATGTTTTCTAGCACATTAGCTTCTTGTTTCTTTTTCTTCTTCGGCAGTCTGCATTCAGAAGACTTGTGACCCATTTTGTCACAGTTGAAGCATTTTCCTTGAAATTTTGATTTCTTGGAAACTCCTCCTTTAGGACCCATCTTTGACCCTTTGTTCTTGAGGTTCTTGTTCTTATGGCCATGTTCGACAACATTTGCTTTGGCCTCATGAGTCATTCCTCTCTTTTCAGAAACTCGGTTATCTTCCTCAATTCTTAGCTTAAGAACCAAGTCTTCAATGCTCATTTCTTTTCGCTTATGCTTTAAATAATTCTTGAAATCTTTCCAACCAGGTGGTAGTTTCTCAATTATCGAGGCTACTTGGAAGGTTTCACTTAAACTCATCCCCTCAGCATGAATTTCTGCTAGAATAATCTGCAGTTCTTGTACTTGGCTTATCACAGTTTTGGAATCAATCATTTTAAACTCTAGGAAACGGCATACGACAAATTTCTTAGTACCGGCATCCTCAGTTTTATATTTTCGATCTAAAGATTCCCAAAGCCCTTTAGCTGTTTTCATTCCAGCGTACACACTGTACAAGGAATCACTTAGCCCATTCAGCACATAATTCCGACATAGGAATTCAGAATGTTTCCAAGCTTCAATGGCACTGATGACTTGGATATCAATCTCACTCTCTTTGGGTACAAGAGCATCTTCCTTTAGAAACCTCGCAAGGTTCAACGTGGTCAGGTAGAAGAACATTTTCTGTTGCCACCTTTTGAAATTCTGACCACTGAATTTTTCAGGTTTTTTCGCAGCAGGATTGACATGGCTCACATGTCCAACAGGTTGTCTAGCCATTGAGGCAGAAATACCTTGGCCAGCCACAACGGCTGCCATATTAAGCCCAGAGGCTGATGCAAGTTGGCCAACCGAAGGGGCTGCCACTGCACTTTGGTCAGCCACGGGGGCTGCCACAACATTCTGGCCAGCCGAAGAGGCTGCCATATTCGGATCTACTGTGTTTGGACTGATTTCCATATCCACAGAGTCGAATTTTATTTTAAGACTGTAAATAACAATTATTACAATTATTACACGGTAATTGGGAAATCCGAATATGACAAAATTACAATTATAATTATTATCCTCGGAGCAGACCCTAACGGCAGACCCTGAAAGCGGAGGCAAGGACTGATGAGCAGAGGCAGAGGCAGATGGCAGAGGCTGAAGGCAGAGGCTGACAGCAGAGGCTGAGGCTGAAAGCAGATGCTGATGCTGAGGCAGAGGCTGTTGGCAGATGCTGAGTCAGGCAGAGGCAGAAGCTGAAGCTGAGGCAGAGGCTGTTGGCAGATGCTGAGGCAGAGGCTGACAGCAGATGCTGAGTCAGGCAGAGGCAGAAGATGAAGCTGAGGCTGAAGCTGAAGCTGAGGCGGAGGCTGTTGGCAGATGCTGATGCTGAGGCAGAGGATGAAGCTGAAGCTGAGGCAAATCAGAACTTTCCCGAGGCTTGTTGTAAAACAACAATATCCTTAAAACAAATTCGTCCCCTACCGTAGGTGCAGTAGAACGTGAGACGATTGTTTCCCAGGATACAACGGAAACGTACGAGAAAGGGCACCACCAGACTCGTATCCAACGAACCACAAAGTGTTTGAACTCTCCTTTTAACAAAACAAAGAAAATGATCTTTCGTGTGTGTGCTATGTCTTTCTCTATTTTCTATTTCATGTCTTGAAAACAAGAAGTGATGTTGTTTATATAGGAAAAGAAAAACACATCTCAATTAATAGAAATTAACTTGCCAATTAAATTCATAATGGGAGATGTTACACATTGTTGTAACCACTAAGCTAATTAAATTAGCACTAATGGAAATTAAACTATATAACCACCAAGCTAATTAGATTAGCACTTATGGAGATTAAACTTTGTAACCACCAAGCTAATTAAATTAGCTGTTATGGAATTACAAAAGGCTTGAAAATTGTGAACTTTGAGCAACAATTTCTCATTCACCCAAGCACCATTTTAAGCATATGAATATACCATTTCGAAGTACTCACGGAGGAGTATCCAAATCATTCAATAACAACCACTAACACGAAGTGGACCATGCTTAAAATTGAGCATCAAAATGCTTATAAATAAGTATTTTTCCAACACGTTTTTCATATCTATGAAACGATTTATTAAATTGCAAAATATCAATTTTTTACAAACTCACCGTCTCGAGCCACGGATTAGCTATAGATTAACTAAACATTTAGACTAAGATATATGCAAGTCGTATTAGTCTAATTAAGCTAAGACTAAACAAACAGCTTGCCTTGTGGGCATAGAAATTGGAGAATACCACCCAATTGGATAACAAAAGTGAGCTTATAGGCTATAGCTAATTAGATCAAAATCCAAAGGCCAACCGTACGCTTTTGTTTATTAATTTCAATGTTGTCAGTTTTGGGATCCCAAACCATCCTCCATTACAAATAAATAAATAAATAAATATGTGGTCATGTTCACACCAAAATGCCCTCTAATATTTTCTTAATTACCTAATTAGGAAAGCCTAAGTGCCTAACCCTCCCCATCAACCCTACTAACCTAGTCTCTGACTAAGGATAAGCAAATAAGATTCATTAACTGAAAAAATAAGGGAGAGATAGAGAGGAAGATATCATTAAATTGAAAATTAAATAGCAATTCATACTCTTCTGATGATAAACATTCCACCTAACCAAATTGTGAAAGACTATTTTTGAAGTGTGAAATGGATTTATTTACTTAAAATAGTTTAATTTATTTTTCTTTAAAATTGTAACATGTTTGACACATGTTTAAATTATACAAAATAATTTCATAAAACATTGTCAAGTTAACACAGTCATGTATCAGTTTAATCAAACAATTAAGGATAGTGACACAACTTTTGACATACATTATCATCATTCTTCCTTTTTTTCATGAATGGCATGATTGAAATTGCATTCAAAATCATGCCCATTTGAAATATAACATCACTGGACAACTCATGAGTCATTCTCAACCACTATATAAATACACAACTCATCTTCCTTAAAACACACACACACTTCACAAGCTAGAGAACATAAGAGAGATTTGCGAGAAAGGGAGACAAGATCATTACAAAAACATGAATCATCCAGTTGAAGATAATAAAAATAACATGGTCCTTCTCTATCAATTTTACCCTCCTAATAGTGTCTTCACACCTACTGGAATTGTTCAACAAGAAGGTTAGTAGTTAAAGGCACAAAATTATTTTTTGCCATTTTCGCTTACTTTTGTTTGTAACATTGGAAATTTTAATACGAACTTTTTTTTTTTGGGATCATGTTTTAGGGGAGCCGTCGAAGCCGAAGCGGAGGCAGCGCAAAAGGAAAAACAGAGACGGTGGCTTTTCTGGTTTGAAGAAGAGAAAGCTGACAGCTCAGCAAGCTGAGCTTCTAGAGATGCATTTTGGGAATGAACAAAAGCTTGAATCTGACAGAAAAGATAAGATCGCTGTTGAGCTTGGACTTGATCCCCGTCAAGTGGCTGTGTGGTTTCAGAACCGAAGGGCTCGTGACAAAACAAAGAAAATTGAGGAGAGCCATGCCAACTTGAAGGCGGCACTTGAAAATGCCGTCGTCGAGAAAACCCGATTCGAGGCTGAGGTAGGAGTCAGATTCATACATATGCTCTTGTTTCTCATGATCAACTGTTGCATGTTAATATGGGTTATCCGATAATTAAATAAATTTTTTTTTAATTAATTAAATAACACACTTCACTTTCTTACTCAACATGCAAGTAACATTTTATATTTCCGTAATTTACGACTGATTTGAGTTTTTTTTTCAAAGGAAACTATTGAAACTGAGTTAAAGGGAGTTGAATTCAGTGACAAGTGATTTTTGATTAATAAATATGAAATAATAATTCAATTTAGTATTGGATATGATAAATTCTGAGTTAAATCCTCTTACCATGCTTATCCCTTAAAAAAAGGAGAAGGTGCCGACAATATTTGAATGTGAATGAGCTCTGGGCTCGAAGAAAGGGGTGATTATTACACTAAAAAAATATTAGCAGAGGAAAAGAGTAGTTGCCACCTCATTTGACAAAATAAGGCACCAAAATGTTATTTGACACAACAAATGAACAAGGCCCCCATTGTGCGTGGAGCAGCAAAATAAAATTTGCACTCACCTGGAAATTCAAATTAACACTGCCTGTAAAATTCAACATGTGTTATGATTTTAACTTCATATGTATGTGTATATATATGTATGCAGGTGGCAACACTCAAAGAGAAGCTTTCGGTTGCAGAGAAGGAGATAAAGAAGATGACGGAGGTCATTGAAGGGATTTCACTCAACCCAAGTCCCACGTCACTCCCATTGATGGATATGGATAGTTCTGTGGACTCACAGTTCGATCAGCTGGACCCATTCCCCGGTTACCTTGGGTGGTTTGACAATGAAGATTTATTTTATTTACTTCAACAAAATTACATTTCTGCCACAGAATGGCTGTTACATTAATCATGAATTAATTAGGATGTGGGTTTGTAGATAATCATGACTATCAGATATGTGTCTAGCTAGGTTTCTAGTGTGTGCTTGCTTGCACTAGATTTGGCAATGTCATTAGCTAAATAATGTGTTTGCTTGGAATCTAGGAGATATTCGATGCTCTTGCAATGTTACTTAATGTATTGGTATTGATGTGAAATATATATTATATAATATTTATAAATATATTGTCGTTGTGTCTTTTATATGTGCCCTGTGCCTTTTGTATTATAACTTTTCCATTAAAGAGGGATATAAATTCAAGATAATGTCGAAAAAAATGATAATGACTTTGCATATATGATAATTTATATATAATTGAATCTTAATTAATCGTTTATTATTGTAAATATATGTATGTTAAAATATTATAAAAAACTCAACATAACTCAGGTCAACATCATATTTAAAATTTATTGTACGACATGTAAATATTAGACAACAATGGATAATTGCCGATTATGAGTAGAAAATACAGGCTATCCTTACAAATTCAACTCAATAATACAAGGCAAAAGATATTTACTTTGGGTAAACTTTTAAGTACATCTTATCTAAAATGTAAAAGAAAGCAATATGATTTTTTTTTTGAAATGTTGGAAATTCTACCGTTAAATCACTCGATCCGAGCTTAAACGTAGCAAATAAAATCTCAACTATCTCAGACTCTTACAAAAAAACAATATGATATTGGCATTTCTCATCACAATGTGGGTAAGTGCCATTTATTTGAGTCTTGATCAACTTTAATGTAAGTTCCTCAAATTAGAAATCTCTCTTATCTTGTATGAAACTTTTTTTCTGTTCACAATCTTATTGCATCTTGGACTTTAGAGAGCTCTGACATTTCACCCTACACTCTCCATTAGACCCGGTTACGGTTCCGGTTCCGAACCGGAACCGAACCGGAATGGGACCGGTGGAACCGTACGGTTCCACCGGTTCTGACGGAACCGTAGGGTTCCAACAGGAACCCTACGGCCCCCAACGGCTAGTAGCCGTTGGGGGCCTAATTCCCCCAACGGCTACTGCCATTGGGGGATGCAGGGAGCCGTTTGGCTCCCTGCCAAAATAAAAATAAAAATAAAATTATAAAATTTTTTTTATTATATAAAATAAAAATTACTAATGTACCCTTAATAACGGTAATAAAACGGTTATATTTAGGGGCATTTTTGGTATCAAAAAAATTCTAAAATTCTATAAATAGGATTCATTTTTCATAATTTCATCACACCAATTTCTCAACTCTCTCATTTTCTATAAATCTCTTATTCTCAATCTTACTTCAATACAATTCTCTTATTTTAGTTGTTAATTAATTTGTTATCATTCGGCATTCGCATCGCAATTATTCAAATGGCAAGCTCATCCGAGAACATAATGTCAAATATGCCGACCCAAGAGAGCGGCCCCAGTGTCAGTGCACAATCACGGAGAAGAGAAGTTAAGGCTCGGTCCTCCGATATTTTCAAAATTCATTTTAATTTGGAACACCTAAACGATGGTTCACAACGAGCAATTTGCAACTATTGTGGGGTTATCTATAAATTTTCTGGTGGATACGGAAATATGATCAAGCACATGGAGAAACATCATCCGGTTGAATTTGGCATTGATACGACGCAGACTCAAATGGCCAGGTACGCATCATCTAGTAGAGGTACGAGTAGTGTAGATTTATTTAAATATTCTGATGCAAAAAATAGAGAAGAATTTGCGAAATTAACATGTATGGCACATCTTTCTTTAAGCTTTGGTGAAAAACTTCATTTTACTAATTACGTGCATAATGCTTTAAACCCTGCTGCATGTAGAATGACTCGAAACACAACAAAACGTCATATTTTCAAATTATATAAAGATGGTAAAATTATTTTAAATGAAATATTTAAAGAGATGAAATGTCGTATTTCTATATGTTCTGATATTTGGAGTGACCATTGACAAACACACTCATACATGGGTGTGACTTGTCATTGGATTGATGCATCATTTACCATGCAAAAACGACTCATTGCATTTAGAGTTTTTGATGACCAACATACTGCACATAATATTTATAGAATGATAATGCATCTGCAAATACTGCATCCATCAATGATTTAAAAGAAATATGTCAACCAAATTTAGGGGGTCGATTTTTTCATATTCGTTGTACATGTCATGTCCTAAACTTATGTGTGCAGACGGTCTAAAATTATTATCTCCTTTCCTTGATCCTATTAAAACGGCACTTAACTGTATTTGGTCATATTCTCAAGTTAGGAGGGAATGGACCAAGTTTTGTAAAATAAATGGTATTAAACCGATTAAATTTTATAGAGATGTTCCAACACATTGGAATTCTACTTATTTTCTTTTATGTCAAGCACTTCAATACAAAGATGCATTATGTAGTTTTTTTTTCTCAACATGTTCAAAATATCACACTTTATCCTAGTCAATGGGATATTTGTGAAAGAATTTTAGATATTTTAAGAGTTTTTAATGATGCTACTTTAGTTTTTAGCGGTGTTTATTATCCCACTGCACATTTATTTCTTCTTGAGAGTTTGAATATTGTTGGCACTCTCGATGAACATGTTGACAGTGACGACCCTAATGATATTGTTTAATTTGCTCGAAGCCATTACTGTTATGAAGGTAAAATTGTTGAATTATTTTAGAGAAATTCCTTTACTTTATCTTATTGCTGCTGTTTTTGATCCTAGATTTAAATTAGAAGGTTTGAATGGTGGTTTACAAGCTTACTATGGTTATTTAGGAATATTAGATGACATTGATATTACGAGCATAATGACGAATTTAAGAAGTGATTTAATTATTTTATTTAATGATTATATTGTAAGATATAACTTAGGAACAATAGGTCAATCTAGTAGTAGCGAACCGGTAATTCAACCAAGACTTAGCGCAGGGGATCGTTGGTTATTGCAACGAAATAAAAAATCTAGGGATACGACAACAACTAATAACCCTGAATTAGATAATTATTTATCAACAAATTTTGAGTTTTCTAATGAAAGTTTATGCAGTAAAAATTTTAAAATCCTTGAATGGTGGAACCGGCATCAAAATATATATCCTGTTTTATCTATTATTGCTAAAGAGATATTGGCAGCACCTATTTCCACCGTTGCGGTTGAGCAAGCCTTCAGCTTGGGAGGTAATATACTGGAAGCTAGGCAATCTTCATTACATCCAAGCACTCTAGAAGCAACAACTTGTGTGGATGATTGGACTCGAGCTGATCTGAGACAACAAAAAGATGCCCCCGATGATTTTGAAGATTTGTTCGATAATGCTTCTGCAACAAGTGCAAGCGGAAGCTGCGGACCCGGAGCTGAAGGATCAACTGATAATGATGATTGATAAATGTAAAATTATAATTTACAAAGGGGATATGTCTTAAACTTGTAATGGAACTACGTGAGCTTTGATTCCTCTCACCCTTGGAGGATACGTAGGCAACTTAAATTTTAAAAAATTTAAGCTCAAGCTCTTCAATGTAATAATTTTTTTTTATTTATAATTTAATCTCATTTTTTTAATTAATAAATTTTTTTATTTAAGCTTTGACTCCTCTCATTTTTTTTATTTTAATTAATTAAAAAAAAAGGAACCGAACCGAACCGGAACCGAACCGTTCGGTTCCGATTCGGTTCGAGTTTCCGGTTCCACTTAAGTGTGGAACCGGAAACCGGCCGGTTCGGTTCGGTTCCGAACCGGAACCGAACCGCCGGCCGGGTCTACTCTCCATTGCTTAGTGTCATACACTCATAAATATATAAATGGAGGTGCATACACGAAACTAATGAGTGAATAAATAGGGAGGAACTATATACTAAAAGAACATTTCTTGTTGGCCCTCTAATCCACTATTATATCCAGGGATATCAAATACCTTTCGATATAAATATGTTACTTTAATCATTGAACGTGTAACTATATCAATAAATATAAACTTTTTAAAATATGAAATTAGTTTCATGTTTAGTAATAAAATTTATATATTTAATGGTTTAAGTTGCATGTTTAATAATTAAAATATCATATATTTTTTTTTTGCATTAGTATCTTTGTTGAATTAAAATTATAGTTACCCGCTAATAGGGGTGTTCGTGGTGCGGTTCGGGTCAGTTTTTTCGTTTTTCACTTTAAACCGCGCGGGTTGGCAGTTTGGAAAATTAGAAACCGAAACCACAAATTTGATAAGGAAAACCGAAGCGATTCGGGTTGGCGGTTTAGCGGTTTGGGCGGTTCGGGTCGGCGGTTTGGATTATAAATTTTTTTAATGAAATTTTGTATGTTTTCACATAATAATTGAAGAGAAAAAAATACCAAATTTTCATTTATACATTGCATGTTGTCATATAATCATTAAATATTTTAAATTTCATGGTTAAAGAAGAAGAAAAATATAAAATAATATATAATTTGAACGCGGGTCGGCGGTTTAGACGGTTCGGGTCTTGGTTTGAGTCAAAATTTACGGTTTTGGGCTGTTCGGGTCGCGGTTGGGTCCACACACCGACTCGAAATTTGCGGTTCGGATCCGATTAACCCGAAATCATCTTTAATTTTTTTTCAAACCGCGCGGTGTGGTTCGGGTCAGTGCGGTTTGGGTCGGATTGTGGTTTGACTGGAAACCGTGATCACCCCTCCCCGCTAATATTAATTAAGATTTATTGAAAGATGTCAAATCAATCCTCTTGAGTTACAATGAACATCTGATTTTTCTTTGAAAATATTAACATAATCATATTCGTAGTGTAGCAGCTCTTCAATATGACAACTCGGTTTACTTCCATCCCCTTCACAAAAACCCTATATCATGCCTGAGTTTATTCAATTAATCTACTGTGATATTGTTGAATTTATAATATAATTAGTAAAATTGAAAGATTTAAGCAAAAATTGTTAGATAAAAAGAATCTATAATGATTCTTAGGGGGCTCATTATTATTTAGTTCTGTAACTTTAGGTGGTGTTTGGTTGTGAGGAGAGGAGAGTAGAGTAGAGGAAATGAGAAAAGAGGAGAATATAGGAAATTGTGATGGAATTTGATTTCATTGTTTAATTAGTATAAGGAATTTTAGGAGGAAAGAACATTATATAATTTATATTGACAAATTTACCTTATGTACGAAATATTAATATTAATATATTAAAAATCAAATTATTGAATCAATAAACTATAAATTAAAAATAATCTAAAAATTAAAAATATTTTTTTAATTTATAATTATAATTTATTTATTCGATCTTATTTTAATGATCAAAGTTATGTTAATTAATTATAATAATTTTAAATATATTTATAATAAAATTATTATTAATATGGGCATTATTGAAATTTCATGTATCTATTAACAGAAGAATTTGGATTCCTCACCCATTCGCAATATAATTCAAATTCCTTCCACACTTATGTAACCAAACATTAAAAATATGAATCGAAGAGAACATGGCCCTAGTGTCTATCCCATATAATCACAAAAGCACCTAAAAATTGAGGAAAAGTAGAAGTGCTAAGAGGATGACCGACCAATAAAGAAGGTTGCTAAAGATTATGATGTGATATCCTTACATGCAAATGGTAAAAAAAAATTGCAAATAGCAAGATAATCTTTTGAGCACTCTTCAATCCAAATGGTGACAAAAATAACAATGGGGGCATTCAGTTGAGGGGAGTCCTCCTTGAGATACTTTTTAAGTCAAAAGAAAAAGAAACCATGACAGCGAAAGTTTCCCATTTTTAGGGAATCAAGCAACACATAGAGTGGGTATCATCATGTGTTTCCATTTCACAACAGTGGCAACTGGTTAACCCAGGCTGTGGAAACACATGGTGTGTGAATATTTATCGACGTGTATTTATTCAAACACTTGGTGTGTAAATAATTAGTAAATATTTATATAGAAACCAACTGTGATTATCTTGAGCTACATTAATTGGGATTGCCAAGAGTATCAATAGGATTCATCTTTTGATGTGCTACTGCGTCTGCTTCCAAGTTTTGAGCTGATTTCAAGCAGTGAAAGCCAATTGGGTTACATAGTCCATTAAGATCGATGTTGTCGAGGAAGCAAACAAGTCAGGACATTTAAACAACAATTTCCCATACCATTAATTATTGGATAAGAACATACTATTTTCAATTTAATGCAAGGTTGGCTTGCTCCTATATTTGCTCACTTCATTTAATGGTTGAATAGTGTGAATGCATTAATATTATGCGTTATTTATGATGTGTTTAATTGAAGATAATGATAATAGAGTATCATAATCATTTATATTAAATTTATTTATTTTCAAAATTGAATGAAAATGGGAATATGAATAAAGGTAGGGTCCAAATATTTGGTAGTTGGGAATGAAAGTGGCATTCCCACTATGACATCATCCCATGAAAATGATATTTTTATTCCCATTAATGATGGAAATTATAACCATACCCTAAATGTAATTAATTAATAATTAATTAATTTTTAAATATTTAAAATTTATTAATCTATCTATATATACATATAAGTTAAACATTTTAAGGCTCCATATTGTGTCACGTGGCGGTTCACTATTAAATTATAATTAAATTAATAAATCATTAAAATAAGAAACATATTACAATAAGAATACATTAAATTACAAAATTAAAATATCTCTAAAATTAGTTTTATTACTAAAAATTAAAATAAGAAACATATTATAAAATAAAAATATAATATTTTATTAAAATAAGAAATCTAATAATTTAATACATGACACCTAATCTCTATAATTATTTTTATTTTATATATATATAAAAGTTAAACATTTTAAGTCTCCTCATTGCGCCACGTGGTGGCTTCATAGTAGAGTTATAAAATTAAATTAATAAATCTATTAAATAAAAATCATATTACAATAAAAATACATATTATAATTTTATAATAATTCTATCATAAAAAGAAAACATATTAAACTATCTTATTAAAATAAATAAAAAAACTAGTAATTTATCTACAATTAACTTAATCTCCACAATTAATTTTTTATTATTAAATTATAAAATTAAAATATATCTACAATTATTTTTTATTATTAAATTATAAAATTAAAATAATAAATTATTAACAGAAGAAACTATTACAGTATGAAAATATAATCTATTATTAAAGTAAGAACCTATTAATTTAATTAATTTTTTAATTATTAAATTTAAAAAATATATTATAATAAGAAAACATATTATAATCTCTCATTAGATAAAAAAAACATATGAAAACACTATTAAATTATAAATTAAATTAATAAATCTATTAAATAAAAATCTTATTATAACAAGAAAAAATATTATACTATCCAATTAGTTTTTAAATAATATCACAAATGATCTGGCAAAAAAATAGACTTTATATATATATATATATATATATATAAAAGTCAAACATTTTTAAGCGTTCTCATCGCGTCACATAACAACTAATCTCTATAATTATTTTTTTTATTACCTATTATAATAATAATATATAATATAATCTTGTATTAAAATAAAAATATATACGTGACACATAATCCCTACAATTAATATTTTTATTATTAAATTATAAAATAAAAAAAATTATTAAAATAAAAAACCTATTATAATATAAAAATATAATCTCTTATAAGAAACCAAAATAGTAGCCGCTCACAAAACCTAATTAATTTTTTGGATTTCGAGTCTATTATTATTTGTTATTTTATTTTGAATTATTATATAAGTTATTTTATATCATGAATTTTTTATTATTTATTGTGCTTCAGGATGCAGAATTAGACTATTAGCTCTTGCACAGTGAATTAAAAATATTATTTTGAGAAATGAGAGACAAACAAATGAGGCATAAATATTACATGTAAATAAATCAATTATCTCATTTAAACTATAAAATCAAACAATATATGGATCATTTACACTATCAATACCTAAACTATATTATCAACCCGCACAAAGTATGAGTCATGTACTAGTTATTATTAAATAAAAGTTAAATATTTTTAAGCATCCATATCTTGCCACGTGGCAGTTCACTATTAAGTAAAATAAGAAACATATTATAATATAAAAATATAATATTCAATTAAAAGTAAGAAACATATTGATTTAATTAAATAATAATATGTAAGAAACTTATTATAAAATAAAAATATAATATCTTATTAAAATAAGAAACTTATTAATTTAATACGTATCACATAATCTATATAATTAAATTAGTAAAAATACCCTTAATTTTTTTTAATTTTAAAATTATAAAATTAACATAATAAACTTATTACAATATAAAAATAGAATCTCATATTTATAATTAAATTATAAAATTTAAATATTTTTATAATTTTATTGTTCAATTTATTTTTACTCATAACCCGATGATTAGTCTCTTACGGGGACTCCCTCTGAAAAACTTGGAAAGTTGCAATGATGAATGCTGGAAGGGTGTAACATCCCGAGTCTGGGAGATGTTACCGGCAGGGGATAACTGTACTAACCCCATAAGCCTCTGACTTTATATTATTGGACCGTCTATATGCAAGTCGTGCTAAGGGATCATGGCCCCAACTCAACATCATAAAATGCTTGTATTATATATAACTATGTACTTAAAATATATTTTCTTTACAACTTTTTAAAGGATACCAATAATTACTTATATAACACTAATGAATGCATACAACTTTTACTTTGACTCTGACTCGACTTTGAACTGGTGGACTCCAACCCAAAGTCACTGCATCAGTATCCATCCTCCTGAGCTCGTCCTCCGAGAATCCTGCAAGATACAAAGACTGGGGTGGGGGTTAGATCGCTATACGATCTAAGTGATGAGACAAAACTGAAAACTAATACGAAAACTTTTTAGTTTCAAAACATCTTTTATGTGAAAAACTATGCTTCTGAAAGCTTTCTTGAAAACCATACTCATATTTTATCTGAAAATATTTTTCTGAAAACTACTGAAAAAGATGTCTCTGGTGCTCTACGTCTAGGAAAACGACTTAACTGGACGTGTCCGGGAATACTCAACCGGGTCTCTGAAACTGATGCTGCTCTACGTCCAAGAAAATGACTCAACTGGACGTTGTGCTCTACGCACAGGAAAACGACTCAACTGGGCGTCTCTGAAACTGATGGTCTACGCCCAGGAAAATGACTCAACTGGACGTAGCCACAAACTAGAACTGAGGGTGCAGATCTATGCTACCACCCAAGCTCTGAACTAGAGTCCAGGTACACGATCCAATGTCGTCATCCAGGCTCTACATGTGGATATGTCCTCTGTATCCGTCAATTCCAATTATATCTCAAGTTACATACTGAGGTGAGTTTTTACCTTATGCCCCAAAAACATGAAAATCATATTTTAAATCTTAAAATTGTAAACGATATTTTCTGAAAAACTTTTACTTTCTCAAAACATAACTGTATATGATCAATAACTGAAAAAGAAATCTTCTAACGCCCTAAAGCGTAAAATATAAGTCTGAAGCAAAAATAAAAATTAGTTTTAAAGAAAAGTGTCCACTCACTGTGATTGAGTCTGGCTTGCACTGGATCCTTGATCGAAGGAGAATGCGGTTCGTGAGGATAACCTATGATCGGAACTTAATTAGAATCAACGGTTATGAAATATGATTCATAAATAAATAAATTTTCTTAACCTAACCAGATTTCCCTATTAGAACCTTTTTATCCCCCCAAATGAATTATAAAACGATACCCTGACTTTTGGTTACGCGTCGCAATCTCTAAAAATAAAATTTGGTTTCAGGTTGCCGCGTCGTGACGCGCTGTCATCTTCCTGGGCAGATTCTGCCTTGCCAAAGACAGTCCCCAAAAACAAACCCACACAATCCAAATCAAAATACTAAATCCATAATACATCCACAAGCTAATATATACATCCATTTTATCATTAAATCATACTTCTATCAACTCAACACCACAACCTAACGGTCCTAACCAAATTAACATCTTGAATAACAAATCTAAAACTAATCAAACACCCATTCCATCAACTCAAAACTACTCAAACTCCATTATTTCAAGTCACTAGCTCACCACAATCACCCACAATCAAATTGCAAATTATTTAAAATTTGGGTTTTGGGTTTTTTACCTTTTCTATGCTTGATTCCTTCACCCTCCAAGTCTCCAATGGTTGCCATGATTGTCTTGGCTTCATCCTCTTTATTTCTTTCTTTCTTTTCTTGTTCCTTTTCTTTTTCTTCTTTTTCTTTCTCTTCTCTCTCTCTCTCCTTCTTCTTTCCTCCTCACGACATTTCCTCTTTCCCTTTTGTTTCCAAATTTTGTGATGAGTGAATAGTGAGCTCTTTATAAAGGGGGGGCTGTATGATATTTGGAAATTTGTGGAGAAGTGAAGAAAAATCTAGAAAGTTTGATACTTTTGCATTTGACCCCGAAATCACTATTCATCCAAATTTTGACTCATATTTTTATCAGCTTCTGGTCCGAATTTGGGAAAATATTCAACGTGAAAGTTGTAGTCTCGGTCTCAGCTTTCCGACGATATAAAATTCATAAAAATCGGAGTTCATACGAAAAAGTTACGCCCAAAATACCATGCGCTGTAGGGACACTGTACAGTCTCGTCCCGGGACTTCAAGAAATTTACTAACTGTTCCCAAAGTCATACCATACGTATATTTGAGTCTCATCATAATTTATTTTATGTGGCTTCATCCCGTACGTAACAGTACCAATGAGTGCTGTAGTAAAACTGCCGGTCGTTACAAAAGGAATGGAACTTTAGGGAATACAACCAAAAGTCATCCAGACATCGCCTATGTCCGGCCTATCTTCCCTCAAGACTAGAAAAGCCTGCCAGATATGCATCTGGAACCCTAAATTTGTTCGGATGTGTGATAGTAGCAGTGAGTGTTCGGATTATCAATCCCTGCAATCACGGGATCTGATAGATGTCCAGCCGGATATGTAATTCAGAATTCATGTTCATCTGGATATAAAATTCAAAATACTTGTCTAGCCGGACATGTATCGAGCTGTCATCGAGTGTGTACATATTCAGTTACTGAAATCACAGATCTGATTATGTCCGGACGGATATAAATCGAGTTGTAACTGACAATACAGATTGACAATCACGGGATTTGAATCCTTCTTTTCAGCCCCATCCTAACACTATAAAATGAGACATTTACCTTCACAAAAAGCTAGCTTTTTCCCATTGTATAGAGTGAAAAAAGAAAGAAAGAGTATTTATAGATACTGAAATTCCGAGAGTCCGAGAATCTGAAAAAAATGTGAAAAAACCCTAGAAAATATGGAGTTACTTCATTCCAGCAAACAACCTAGCGGTAATCCATCTTCCAGATGTGTCTGCTGAATCAACCACACTTAAAGATGCGGTTTGAGGGCACTTTTATTTTTATGTTCGCATATTGAGTATTCTGTTTCGATTAAGGGCGGCAATGAGTCGAGCCGGGCTCAAGTCCGGCCCGAGCCCGACAATTATTTTTTTTGCCTGAGCTGGGCTTTATCCGGCCCGATTTTTTATTAATAATTTATTTAAATATATTTTTAATTTATTATATATATATATAATTTATTATATATATATATAAAATTTATTATATATATAAATATATAAAATATTTGTTAAGCACGGGCCGGGCCGGGCCCGGGCTTAATGTGCTAGGCCGGACCCGGGCGTTTTTGATACCATTAGTTTCGATACAATATTTTCGGCCAAACCTGATACACGTCCGGCTGGACATGCACAGACCTCCAGCCAATTGATAACAATATCAGAAAAAACCACTAAATAATAATACACAAGCAATTGTTTATTATATTGTTTAGTTTGCTATTATGCATGTTCTTCCTTTTATTTGTATGCATGTTTCTATTTATTTTCTGATCCACGAGGGATATCCAGCCGGACTCATCATACATCCGACCGAGCATTGATGAACATATCCGGACCTTAAGTACCTCAACAAAAAATTATCTGAAAAATCCAGGTCGGAAAGATATGTAACCTGATATGTTTACTTATCATTTATTATATTCTATGTTCAACTTTCCTGGTGTAATTATCATTTTATATTTTAGATTATACTTATTATGGTATTGTTTATTGTGTCACTTATGTGTTTATGTGGTTTTGTGCAGTATGTCCGACTGGACTCCCAGTAAGTATGGCTGGACATTAGTATCATACTGTAATCTGGCCTACGATAAATTATATCCGACCAGGCCTCTCAGAGGCAAGGCCGATGAAATACATGTTCCGATTTATTATTTTATCAATGTTGTAATAATTTATGAATATTTACTATACTTATTTTTATAATTCATGTTTCCGTATTGTATGCCTTTAAACCGATTCTGCATGTTTCCATATTGTAATAATTTATGAATATTTACTATACTTATTTTTATAATTCATGTTTCCGTATTGTATGCCTTTAAACCGATTCTGCATGTTCTTGCATTATAAGACATGAGGATACCTCATTCGTGCTCCGATGAAATACATGCTCCGATTTATTTTATCATTATTTTATCAATGTTGTAATAATTTATGAATATTTACTATACTTATTTTTATAATTCATGTTTCCGTATTGTATGCCTTTAAACCGATTCTGCATGTTCTTGCATTATAAGACATGAGGATACCTTATTCATGTGTAAATATTATACTGGCATCAGTAATGGACCATTTCGAATCCAAACGGGTTTACGATCGACCATTGGGGAGGGTGTGGTACGACCTTAAATCGTTTCTAGTATCTCATACCGGGTGGCGACTCCTTTATTCTTCGGTTAATCCCATCGCGGGATAATTCATACTCTATATGGGTTGCGAGTCCAATAATATAGTGATTGCCGATGTCACAGGCATAGCATTAAACTCTGCTTAACTCCTATAATAATCTCATATTAAAATAAGAAACCTATTAATGTGATTAATCAATAATATAATTTCTTATTGTTAAATTATAAAAATAAGGCTTATTTTAAAAAAAAAAACATGTATAATACCTAATCTCTATAATTAGTTTTTTTATTTCTTATAAGTTTTTTCATGATTTTTTTTATTATTTATTATGCTTCAGAATGATGATTCTGATTATTAGCTCTTGCACAATGACGATCAAAATTTCAAGTTCGATAAGAAAATTTAAGCTTAAATTGAATAAATTACATTAAATTTCATTGGAATTCATCTCAAAGAAAATTAAATGAGAGAGTAAGACGAGAAAGAAACTCTAATGTGAATTAGAAACACTGTTTAAAAATTAACAGACAAACAAAATAGACACACACACACACACACGCATATATATATATATATATATATAATATATATATATATATATATATATATATATATATATATTTATTAGGTGTAAATAAATCAATTGTCACATTTAAACTATAAAATCAACTAAATCCGAATCATTTATAAGATAAATACTTAAAGTAGTATTAAGATTTTTATTATAATATGAAATTATAGTTAAAGCTTTGCTCAACACGCACAAAGTGCGGGCCCTATGTGTTGGAGCGAAACATGATTTCCCGCTATATCTATGACGTTGGCGACCACGACACTATTGAGCTCGCAGCTCGTAGATAGTACAATTAGCTCACAAGGGACTAATTATAAAATAAAGGAGTCGTCACCCACTATAAGACATTGAGCAGTGAGAATGATTTAGGACTGCACTACACCCCTTGCAATGTCGACCTTAAACCCAATTACGTTCAGAATCATACATTACTGATGCCAATATAATATCAAGGTTTGAAAAGAGATATCACCATGCCTTATAATGTAAATATCATGCGAAGTAATTTAAAACACACAAAAAACGACTTAAAAGCAATATTATAACAATAAACAGTAATAAAAGAAACTGAAAGTTCGTATTTTACCAAAGTTCTGACCATATGCGGAATTAACATAATAATTAAGACAAGTCCTAAATATTGTTACGATGATTTTTCAACAAACACCCTTAATTCTAAGAGCAATAAATCAAAATAAAATATTAAATCAAAAAAAAAATCAACAACACAAAATCAACACAAAATATATATATATGGTACTATCATTAATTACTTGTAACAAACAACAATTTTATTAAAAGAAATAGCCAAAGCCACCAAAAATAAAGTGGGACATGCAACAAGTAGGCTCAGAAGCTAAATTGCTGTAACACCCCCAATACGGAGATGCTACCGGTAGGGAATAGGCCACCCTATCCCCATGAGCCTCTGACTCTATGACAGATACTAATCTCCTTTCATGTATATAAACTCATGCATGAGACCAATTCCCAACTCTTCATCATGCATAACACTCCTCGTACTAAGTACCCAATTTACTACACATTATAACTTTGACATTGAATACTTATGATGCATTACATATATACTATTTACTATATAACATATATGCGATATTTTATGACTCTGACTGAAATGAACTATGTTTCTAACTTGACTTGGTGGACCGAATACCCTAGTGACTGCCATCAGTATCCATCCTCTCGAACTCGCCCTTAGGGTAAACCTGCAAAATAAAGAATATGAGAGTGAGGGGGTCAGATCGTTTGAATGACCTGGTGAGTGGATACTAAAAATAACAAAACCATAGGAAAAATCCAAAATATATCTGTAAATCATTCTTTTCATGCATGCATCGTCAATAACATATCAAGCGCTCAACGCCCAAGTCGCGCACATAGACTGAGCGAGAAACGAACAATCCTCTATTGACAAGGTAGCGGGTTATACCATTTCAGATGGATGAGACCCTAACGATCACCCTGGCGGAAACATATGATGAGTCGTAAAAATATAAAAACATGCAATGAGCGTCGGGACAGAAACATAACAATGATCGATCATCTCAGTGGAAACATATAGATAGCTCAGAAATCATAAAAGCAATAAACAAGCGCTGAGACAGAAGCAAAAAACATCATGCATATTCTTCATCAATTTAAAATCCCAAAACTTGAAAAGAAATTTAAAACATAAGTCAAGAAAACATAAAAAAAAAAAAAAAAAAAGTATCCACTCACAGATTCGGAACTTGCTGGTGACGCCTTGCAATGGTGGCAGAATCGCATCTTCTGGTGACAATCTAGAATTAGCAAAATTCGTTAATACTAAGGTTGCGAATTATATCATTACTTAACAAAATTTATTCGTTATTCATGATAACTCATCCTCGCTATGTTACTAATATTTTAAGGTGGTCTAACAATTTTTACTACGCTCGTTTGAGGATCTCACAAACTACTTCACAAAACTCCATATTCTGCCCCCTTTCCAGAAAATTTCAGTGCATCAACAACGAATTTAAAAATTCGGTGCGCTAAATTGGGATTGTATTTGGGGCTGAAATTTTAATAGAATACTCGCTTATGTGTCTATTTTTTGTTGGATTTTACGGATCGTGGTTTCGATTCTTAGAACTCAAGTTATGGACTGAAGTTCAGGGACTGTGTGACTGGAAAAACTGGGCACAGTGGCAGCAGATAGCCTGACTTCAAAAATTTTATTTGGCTTCATCCTACTTCCAAAAATTCTGATTTTTGGATATGTTATTCTCTCATGTATCTAATTTATCCAGAATTTTATAGATCTTAATTTCGACCTACAGAACTCAACTGATAAGCAATAAATCAGGACCTGTCCAGAAGGTGTCGTGAACTAAACTCACTGTCCATGTTATCTAATTCACTGCCATGTTTGACAAATTTATTTCAACCATTACCACTAGACTTTTTAGCACATTAAACAAATATTATCATACATAAAACATAATTAATTTCTTAATTTCATTAAGGTTCTCATTTCTTCGAAAACTTGGTGTGCATAAAGAATGTACATTACATTTACTACAACCTCTATTTGTTCTTCCTTATTTGGCACTTCCAATTCACTTGAACATGCTTCAAACCTTCATCAAATAACCAAAACAGCCCCTAACAACTCATCTTAACACAACTCATTTCATACCTTTAATCCAAAGGCAGACCATGATCTAGCATCATTATCTCACAAAATATAATTTCCCATCACATTCTTACACCCAAAACTTTATCCCATGATAATACCCTTATAACACCTTCAAGAATGCACACTAACCATGCTCTCAAGACTAATTAAACAAGTTCAAACTCTAGGGCATGAAATGTGCGAATTTGGGTTTTTTACTTTCTTTGCTCAAACTGAAAAAAAATTAGAATAATAAAGAGGAAAGGAAGCTTACCATTAGGGGTATCAATTTGGGTCGTGATTCGTTTATTCGTTCGATTCGATTCGCTTTAAAGCGAATACGGGTTTGAAAATTCATTTAATAAATGGGTCAATTCGATTCGATTCATTTATTAAACGAATCGAATACGAATTTAAGCTCATTGATTCTTTTATTCATTTAGGATTCGTTTTATTATTTTTATTTACTAGTTCTTGTTAATTTTCAATTAAGATTCGAGAAATTATAGCTAATTATCATAGAAAAAGTAATATTTTCGATATTTGGTGAGATATTTTTAGTAAATCTATTAATTACATATTTCATATGTATATATTTATGAAGAATTAATGTAAATCAAGTGTGGTAAATTATTTTATTAAATAATATCATTGATTAAACGAATAAACGAATATTCGTATTTAATTCGTTTAATAAACGAATCGAATATGAATCCTGATATTATGATTCGTTTAATAACTTAATCGAATAGGAATCCATCACATTTTGATTCGATTCGTTTAGAATTCGATACAAATTCGATTCGTTGATTCGTTTTGCCACCCCTACTTACCATCTTGAATCTATCTTTTGACATGAAACATGTGAGCATCATCAAGCCGAAATGGAGTAAAGAGAACTCCCCTTTTTTCCTCTTTTGCAATCCCACGTTTTTGACCATTTGAGAGATGAGGGAATAGTTCCCTATTTATAGAAAAATGTGGCTGATTTTTGTGATGGATTTGGTGGTTAGGATTATGCCACCTCATCAATTCTAGTTCATTCCCGAAATCAATGTAGCAGTCACGTAATTTATGATTTTTAACCTATTTTGGATTCGAATTTGGAAATATATCCAACTTGAAAGTTGTAGATCTTGGTCTAATCTTTCCGACGATATAAAATTTATAAAAATCAAAGATCGTATGAAAAAGTTAAAGTCCGATTACTAAAGGCTGTTCGGTATGGGACGTAAGCTAAGTTCCTCGTCAGAATTTCAATGAATTTACTGAATGTCCCAAATGTCATTTTATGATGCCTCTGTAAATGTAACAGTCATCAACCTCTGATAACGTACAAGTTATCGGGGTCACCGGATGTTACAATTGCAATATTGCTAAAGAATCTCAATCGTCTACTACAACTTTCAAAAAGCTTTCCATGATTTGAAACCATTGGAAATGTGATATCTTTTGTCTTGTCATTCCCTTCGCGTTATAGGTTCATTTTTTTTGCCAATCTAATCACGGTAATATTTTTCAAGTCCATTTTGGATCTAGCTATCACACTATTTTAGGTTTCTGGGTTTTGAAATTCATATCAATTTTCTTGTTGAGCTTCCAAAGCAATATTTAGAACTATTAGAACGTCCTTTTAAGTTTATGCCTTCCTAAATCCAAATGTCGGGTCTATTTTTCTAGTTATTCATCCAATGTATTATTTCACTTACATAAGAAATAAAAATCACAGTAAAAAAAACATATATTTAATTATAATTTCACAAATGTGCTAAGTGTAAAATGATTACTTTCTCTTTATTAAATGTACATTTTTTAGTATTCATCAGTGAGCTCTATTCTCAATACTTCGAATGATGTAAGTTTTATTCCTGATTGTGATGACTGTGGACTTTATTCCCAATTGGTTTGAGATGCCTTGATCTCTGCCTGAAATTCTTATAGGTTGGACCCTCGGGTTTTCTGCTGCCACCACAAGAAATTATAGTTTTAGCGACGAAATATTATGTTTCAAAATTTAGCGACAGAATTGAAACGGATAATGAAATTAGTGACAGAAAAAATTTCAACCTAAAAATGGCACGAATTTAGCGATGGAATAACGAAGGAATTTGTGACGGTCTTAGAGATGAAAATTAGGTTCGTATTTACTTTCATCACTAAATAGCAACAGACTAGGACATTTGTCGCTAATTAGCGACATAAACATAAATTCGTCGCTACTTAACAACATATTGTTATTTGTCGCTTATTTAAATTAGAAACAAATTTTTTTTGTCTTTATATATAAATAGAATCTCTATTCCGTAGCTAATTTTAAATTTTAAATTTTAATTTCTAATTTGCAAAACTATTGTTAAATAAAAATGAAATATTTATGTCGCTAAATAGAAATGAAATTAATATTCTATATTATGTTGCTAATTTTAAAATTTTATTTAAATTTCTAATTTTGCAAAACTATTGTTAATTAGAAACGTAATTTTTCCGTCATTAATATGTCGCTAAATAGAAACGGAATCAATATTTCATCTAGGGGTGACAAAACAAATAAATGAATCGAATTTGTGACGAATACTAAACGAATCGAATAATAATGTACTAAATTCGAATTTGATTAATTTATTAAACGAATCCTGATATTAGGATTCGAATTCGATTCGTTTAAATAATTTTTAACGAATCGAATTTAATATTGGTATTCGATTCGTTTAATCAAAATTTTATTCGTTTATTCCATTCGTTCCTAGGTGTTGAATAATTCTTCATTAATCTGCAAAGCAGTCAAAAGCAAGCTTCTTTCATACTTGATATCCAAAATGGCTTGACTCAATCACTAACAGATCCAAAATGAACTTTACATAAGAGTGAAAAATGAACATGTCAAATACAATAAAACAGACTTAATTTGCCCTCTCCAATTTTCAAAATTAAATACAAAATTAACAAAAAAATCCATATTCAAACGAACAAACAAACATAACAGCAGACTTCTGGTCCTCGACCGGCGACGACGATGACTTCCTAGTCTCGAACCCACTCACCTCCAGTTCCACATGTTCTTGTTCTCCACCATTAATAACAAACAAACAAACAAAAACCGAGCTCCCTTACACACTCGCATGCAGCAACACTCTTTTATGTATTCAAATTTTGAGTGAGAATTTCAATAGTCTCTTTAATAGACGAGATTATTGACTGCTAAGTGAAAATAATAAATCAAATGAGATGATGGATAGCAAAAAGAAAATATGCATAGACAGAGAGGTGAGGAGGAGGCGGCAGAGTTGAGTGAGAGAGAATTTTAGGTTAAGTTTAGGTTTATATATTTTCATTATATAGTTATTTTTTAGGTTACAAGTGTATAATTACTAAAATATCTTTTTTCTTAAACTCTTTTGTTCAAAAATTCTAAGGGTTAATTTGTAAATTCGATTCAGATTCGATTCATTTATGATTCGTTTAATAAACGAATTCCAAACGAATAAACAAATTGATAAGTTCAAATTCGGATTCGATTCGTTTAATAAACGAATCGAATCGAATTGACCCATTTATTAAACGAATCCATTTTTTCAAACCCATATTCGCTTTAAAGCGAATCGAACGAATAAACGAATCCTGACTTAAATTGACACCCCTTTCATCACTAAATAAAAGTGAAATCTCTAATCATTCTCTAATTTTAAATTTTTATTTAAATTTCTAATTTTGCAAAACTATTATTAATTAGAAACGTAATTTTTCCGTCATTAATTCATCGCTAAATAGAAACGGAATCAATATTTCATCACTAAATAGAAATGAAATCTCTAATCCTTCTCTAAATTTAAATTTTTATTTAAATTTCTAATTTTGAAAAACTATTGTTAATTAGAAACAAATTTTTCCGTCGCTAATCCGTCGGTAAATAGAAATGGAATCAATATTCTATCGCTAAATAGAAATATAATCTCTATTACGTCGCTAATTTTAAATTTTTATTTCAATTTCTAATTTTGTAAAACTATTGTTGATTATAAATAAAATTTTCTCGTCGCTAATCCATCGCTAAATAGATTCAGAATCAATTTGTCATCGCTAAATAGAAACGAAATCTCTATTTCGTCATTAATTTTAAATTTTTATTTAAATTTCTAATTTTGCAAAACTATTGTTAATTAGAAATAGAATTTTACGCCGCTAATTCATCGCTAAATAGAAACAGAATCAATATTCTGTCGCTAATTTTTAAAATTTCCAATCCACTAAATTTTATTCCATTAGTGCTACTTTTTTTTCTTAAAAAAATTAGAAACGGATTTTCTGTCGCTAAATAGAAACAGAATCGATATTTCGTCGCTAAATGAAAAAAAAATCAATATTCCGTCGCTAATTTTTTTCAATTCCTCCAAAATTTTATTCCGTCGGTGCCATTTTAAAAAAATTTAGAGACCGATTTTTCGTCGCTAATCCGTCGCTGAATAAAAACGGGATCTATATTCGGTCGCTAAATTTTATCAAATTTCAAAAATTTCCCGCCTTACGAAAATTTCAAATGTTTAAAAAATTTATAAATCTTCTCGCGTCTCTTATTTTCTTCCTTTATATATACTCCACAATCTTTTTAACTCTCAACTCTAATACACCATAAAAAAATTTCTTACTTAATTTCATATACCATCAAAAATTTTCATACCTCAACTCCCATTATCAATTTATCATTTTTCTTATCCCATCTTATAAATTTTCCCGAGAAACAAACAATAATATTTTTTTTGTCTAAGGTGACGCAAATGGATAGTGGAGTGTCGAAATTTACGGTGGATATTACAATGTCTTGTGAAATTGAAGATGTACATATAACAGTTAAAAAATATTCACTTCTTTAAAATTTTTCATCATTCAAAAATTTTAAAATTGTCCCCGATCTAAAATTTAAAATTTTCATATCTCTATAATTAAAAATTTCTTACACCTCTATAATTATAAATTTCCTGCCTCTTTAAAATTTTAAAATATTTCCCTTTCTAAAATTTAAAATTTTCCCTTATTTATAAAATTTAAAAGTTTCACGCATATTTAAAATTTTAAATTTCATGCTCTCTAAAATTTTAAAATTTCCGCATTTTTAAAATTTTAAAATAAATAGTTACGAAATATCTATGAAAATTCTGTCGTTATTTAGCTATGGAATTTTATTCCCTCGCTAAATAGATTCCAAATTTTCGGCACTAAATAGCGACGAAAATTATTTCATCGTTAAATAGCGACGAAATAAAATTCTGTCACTAATTAGCTATGAAATTTTCTATCACTATATAGAGATGAAATAAAATTTCGTCGTTAATTTTAGCGACAAATGAAATATTTATGTCTCTATTTTTTTATGACCAAGAAAATGGAGACAAAATTTTTCCGCCACTATTTGACAATGGAAGACCTCGCCCTCATACCTCGACTTTCTGGCTTGTCAGGTGCTCTGTTGTTTGGAGGATTCAACACTTGACTGCATCTTGTTCCAGTGTCTTGTATGTTGGTCCATTTTTGTCAATTCTGGTCGATGTTCCAAATCCTGATTGCCCGGCGGGCGTCGCCCTAGCTATCACATCTAGGCAGGCCTTGCCCCTAAGTCTTGTCTTTCTGACAATCAGGTCCTCCGTGTCTTAGGGGCTTCAACTTTTGCCTTCAGTTGAGTGTTATTGCTCCGTTTCTTGGAGGTTTTCTTTTTTCCAATTTCCTGTAAAAGAAATACTTACTATTTGTATGTATGGATGGATGGATGTATGCATATATGCATGTATGTATGTATATAAATGAACTCTAACCGATTGCCCATTCCTCGCCTAGAAAAAGTGCAGGAGTCGCGATGATTTCCGCTGAGGTATGTCTGATTTTGTCTTTCTTCTGTCTAGACGTTTCCCTCGGGATTCCCCCAAATCATCGATTTTGCTATCCAATTCCTGTTATCATGCAATGGCTTTTCGCATGTTCTAAAAAAAAATCTTTTTCAAAATCCTACCTCTTTCCAAGGCATGGACATTGTATAGATTCAAAATTTCATATTCAATTAAGGTTTCACCTTTCAAATGCTTTTCCAAGTGTGTGTGGGGTTTTTTTTTTAATCAAGAATTATGCGCTATCCAGATCGGTTTATGCTGGCGCTAAGTGTAGACTAGTGCTGACACTTTAGTTCACTTTTCATTTTTTTCCTTGGTCAAGGTAATCTAACACCTAATTAAGGATCAACAAGATTTCAGAATGTCTCAGATGTTAAATCTTATGTAGGGTTCATCCCCAGCTTTCTTAAGTCGTCAAATTGCTTTTTAACTCAAAGACTGTACATTTGTGATGCGAGTCTCTGGTTACTCAACCATTTCACGAACTTAACATTCTCAATATTTGAGTTGTCATTTGACGCGAAAGTACTCGTAGGGTTCATGATACTCCTGATTACTAAACACTTCAAACACGGAGTAGATTTATTTGGATTCATCCATTTTCTTTCTTTTTTTCTTTTCATTTTTCTCTTCCTGCTTCGCGAAAGTTCTTTTTTCATTTTTTCATTTTTCCTTTTTCACACCTTTTTTATTATTATTTTTTCATTTGTGTCATCTCCTTAACCTAGTGTCATCTTAGTCTTAACCTTGGTAAAAGGTCAAATGAATATCGAGTGTCCTTACTATCTTTACAAGTTGTGCTAGCATAAATCCTTTCTAAGTATGCATTGCAATTCTAAGCTCAAGTTTTAGTGTGCATTTGTGGATAGCACTCTGCTAGCAATTCCAAAATTAAAGAATTTACTTAAAGATTTACACATGCTCATCTTTTGTTAAGAGACATAAAATTTTACTAAATCAAATATATTTTATCATCGAACATTGAAAAGAGTCATTACATGAAGAGAACACATAAATTCAAAGGTGATAATTTGGAACTCGTTCAATGTATGGTTGCGGCTTGTTCAAGATTTGGGATTCTGCCAGCGTCGATCAGATTTTGGATCTCATGCCTGAGACGAAGACAATTGTCGGTGTCATGGACCTTCTCTTGATGGAAGTGACAGTATTGGTTCAGGTCCATGTGACGAGGGATTGGATCTGATAGTGGTCTACGCTGGGCTTTAGCAAGCCTTATTTTAGCTTGTTATAGAATTAATTGCCCTGAATTTCTATTCAACATGAATCAAATTAATTGTTAATGCAGGTGTTTTTGTTAATATTTATGCACGTGGAAGTAGAATAATAAGGATGGAAGTTTGTAACTTTAATTTAAATCAGGGTATATGCATTGCCAAACATAGATTCCGCGATCACATTAGTTAAAGTTACCTAACGGGAAGAATCTTAGGACTTCATTAACTGATTGATCCAAGTACACGTGGGCGTTTTCTGGAATATAATATGTCATCTAAGGAGGGTTCAAATTTGATTAAGATTGATCTCACAAGCCAGCAAGGCTTTCTTTGTTTTTCTGCAATGCTAAAACACACTTGCATGATTTAATTTTTCTTTTCCACTTGTGATGAGTGAATGCAGCCATTTATGTTTGTCTCAACAAGCGAGGAAAGAATTAGATTTAGGTGTAGCTGCACAAAGTTGCAGGTAGTATCATTGGAGGTTCAGTTGAGATGAGTTGTAAAAGATATCACTTGGTCATGTTCAACGACAAAATGAAAAGTAACACTGGTAAGAACTAAAGAGTAAGATGAGGTTCATAAAAAAAAAAAAAAAATCATGGAAGGTTAATCAAAGTGCAAGCTGATGCTGCAAAGTGACATAGTACAGAACAAAGTAACAAGGATCTAATGGGAGCCAAGTGATGCTTTGGATGTTTCTGAGAATGCAAACAGACTCTCTGTGTTGCAGAAAATAGTAACGTTATATTATTCTCTGCCCAAGAGTTATTCACTGAACATGGTAATTTTCAAACAATATTTTAAGTTGCATTCGAACATGACTGAATGCTAATAGTGCATATATTTATCGTAGACGCTCTGATAAATATCTTTGAGTCGCTTTGTTTTAAATCCTATGTAGTATTCTTTATAGTAATCTAAAAATTCATATTCTCAAAATTGGTACTGACTACTGATGCTATCAAACTGTACTGGTGTTAGTTATGGATGTGAGCCTGTTGCCGTGAAGGTTATACAACCGGCAACCGTGCTGCATTATCTGTGAGCCGTGAACATAAAGAGAAATTTCAGAGGGAGGTCACTGTTGCGATATTTTATATCGTCCGTAAGTATACGGTGTCAAATTTTAATAAAGATGAGTGAAAAAGTGTCGAACCTGCATGAATTGTATTCAACTCACACTAAATACTATAATTGATAATCATAACTTTATTCAGAAAACAACTAAGTTTAGAATAAATTAATATTAAAACTAAAAACTAAAGAAACGAGATATCAAAACGTCTAACGAAGATAATCCAAGAAGAGATAGATTTTAGAGTCTGATTTCACCTAGTTATCCTCTATGTATTTGTCATGTCATTCAATCTTTATTCAGTTGCATTGTTTATAAGCCAAGAATCCTAAATTATTCTGCTCTCTCTCCAGAGCAATAATGAAAAGATAATTAATTACAGACTTCGATGTCCCTATAAAAATCTAATAATTAACAATTCATTATGTCTATTGATTCTTCGTTAACGACTTCAAAGGGACTATAGATTCTCCTGAACTCTATAAAATTTCTAGGTTATATTCTCTATATCCTATTCAAAATTCATCTCTCCCGAACAATAGATTCTAAACATTCATCATCTCAATTTGTGACCAACAAATAAGAAGCATTAAACACAGAGAATATAAATAAACTGAATTATAACTTCATAAAAATCAAACTTGCAATCAATACATAGGTTCAAGCATTGGCTACATCATCCTCTAAAATTATGGAGTTAGTTCATGATCAAATAATAAAACAATGGAAGTAATGTCATGAACATAATGGAAATCATTAGAATTTTAAGAAAGAAACTAGATGATAAAACCTGAATTGTATCATTTCATCTTCAGACGTCACCGCCTTCGTCTCCTCTTGTCGCTCTTCAATCTTCCTCATTGGATCTCTAAAAATATGTGTTTGGGTCTTGAGTTGTGTATTAGACTCATTCATTTAGGTTTTGGACGAGCTTATGTATTTATAGGGAAGTCTTGGAGTTCTTGTGCATGTAAAACCCTAAAAATTTATGATTGTGGATGATTGTCGCAGCGTCGCGGCATCGGAAAGTGGCGTCGTGGCACTGAACTTGCGAGAAATATGTATGTGAGTGCTGAAAGGGCGTCGCGACGCCAAACACAATTTATGGATGTTGTTTTCTGCGTTTTCCGCTCTTCCCGCGTGCTTCCGATGCGTTCGTAGGGTCCCAAATCAAGTTAAATTGCCCTAAGATTCATGTTTCAATGCTTCCTACAAATAAAACATAAATGAAATTATAATATATATTAAATGACATGGAACCTAACAAAATAATAAGTTAAGAATACCAGAATAAGTGGGTATAAACCGCACTTATCAGTCACACTGCTATCCACGATGAAACACGAGAACATTTTGAAGGTATTCTACTTCATATGCATGTATCAAAGTATGAGATTTCAATTGTTAACATTTATTTCTCTTTCAAATATGCTGATTGGCTTGAGATAATGGTCAAAAACATAAAAATAAAGTCCTTTTGAACTTTCTTTTCTAAGGTATATATTTCTATATAATGTGAACTTGTGTATATCTATAAAAGAAACTAATGATCCACACTATGTATAATATTCTATTACTCTAACAAATTGAGAATTATTATAATCCAACTTTGTTCATGATCAAGATTATGATTTATTTTACATGCACGTTATTATGTAATGACCAACTGTTTTCTTCAATGCAAATGCCATTATTGTCAAAGATTGAGATCACACTTTTTGACAATAGTGCAACCACTTTTGAAAATGATGAAAAACAACAAAATGTATTTAGGTGTATTTATTGGGTGGTTGTAATAGTGAGTTTGAGTTTCACTATAAATTGAAAGCTAATTGAGAGCTCAAACCATATCAAACATTAAATTTTAAGGTAAGAAAACTTAGATAGTGTAGAGAGATTGAGGTTTGTTGTAAAGTTTAAACACTTTATAAATTATGTTCTTATACTAATAGAATTCGATTTTTCCTCATAAACACTCTTCAGTGATGAAAGAATAACAACAAATTATTCAAAGCCATGTGAATATGATCTCGTCAAATTATCGATAAGCATGATCACTGATTAAGATGCTCCTGCTCCATGCTGGCTCATCCATTAATTTCTTAACATAATATATCAAAATCTCCTTCTATAGATAATGCGAAGATCTTGAGATGCTTTTAGTTACCAAATGAATAGCAGTATATTTGATAGTAAATCTGAAATTATTGCCCTGGAGGTAATAAACATCTTTCCTTGTTTATATGCTTGTGTTATCTATAGTTATTTTACCAAATATTCTGAAATCATGTCATTTTCCTGTCCTTTAATCTTGTCGTTTCACTGTCCTTTAAGAGGTAGGACAGAAGTTACGGCATTTATCATGGAATTAATTATTCCTTTTTTTTTTTTTATGGTTGCAAATATGCAAGCTCATTATGGACTATATAATGTATTAGATTGAGATTCCAAAGGGCAAACATGGTCAAACTTGATCCTCATTTTGATGATGCTGTAAAATATCATAGATCAAATGCTGTAACCATAAATTACTTTCGATGTTGTATATAGAGGTGAGATTAAACTTCTGACTAGAAACATAACAGATCCTGTAATCCTGCTTGTATGTTGATTTCTTATCTTTTTACTGTTCTGAGGGAATAACTAAACAAATGAGCAGCTTAAGACCAAGGTGATGATCACCTTGACAGGTGGTATGCTTTCGTTGAGGTTACTGATAATGATGGAAGATATCTTTCTGGTATGATGACAACATTGCGAACAACTATCCTCACTTTAAATTAACAATCATTGGAATATAAAATCCAGCTCTAAAGAGAATTTGCATGGATAATTCATATGTGGTTTGAATGCTTATATCTGATGTTTATGACTCATGGGAGTATTATATTTATAAGAAAATTCTTACCCGCAAGCCTTCAATTTCCTAATTCAGATTTTGTTTGCTGAAACAGTTCATAGGTGCCTCTGTGCAACCAACTATATATGATGATCATAATTACCGAACTTATGAGGGGAAAGACACTTCAGAAGTACCTGAGGAGCACCAAGACGTCTAGACTTGAGGCATTCCATAAGTTTAGCATTGGATATTTCTCAAGCTATGGGATACTTGCATGCCAATGGCATCGTTCATTGTGATCTGAAGTCACGTATGTCAATTACCTTTTTTCCCCATGAATTTTCAGTCCATTTAGTTGAGCAGTTGCCACTATCTATAAATAAGCTAGGCTCTGTCATTTCATTATGTTTTGACTTTATACTTGCATGAACAGCTCAACTTCTTATCCTGACCAGTCATAATTTCAGAATGAAAGGCCTAGTTTGGAAAATCTTTCGGAGGATATGGCGTCTCTATTAAAGTCTTGTTGGGACCCAAAGGTCCGGCCGGAATTTTCTGAAATCACAGTCACCGTTTCAAACATCCATCGGAACTTATGTTCAACGGATACTCCCTCTCCTCCCAAGTTGGTCGACATTGCTTGTCCATTGAGTACGTCGAGCAGTGACTGTTTGCTCACTGTCCATGAAACAAACAGTATCAATGACGAGGATAGGAAACACACAACCTTTTTTGCTGTCTTTCCTCGAGCGCTTTGTTGGCTGCTTTTACAAATGATCAAGTGGCATGCTAAGTCGTGTTTTAGGTTCTTCCAGGCTGATTTTGAAAGGGTTGGTATATAAATAATTAGTAAATATTTATATACAAACCAACTGTGATTATCTTGAGCTACATTAATTGGGATTGCCAAGAGTATCAATAGGATTCATCTTATGATGTGCTACTGCTTGCAAGTTTTGAGCTGATTTCAAGTAGTGAAAAGCAATTGGGTTACATAGTCCATTAAGATAAAGATGATGTTAACATAAAATTCAGATATGGCCCGTAATATTTGACATTTTACAACATTGAAAGCCCATTTATCCACAAGATAATATATCAACTTCGAGGAAGCAAAAAAGTCAGGGCAGTTAAACAAGAATTTCCCATGATTAATTATTGGATAATGTTGATGGAGATTTTTTTTTACTAAAGAATTCGAATAGTTCGGCAAGGGCATGGAGGGAAATTCCCCTTTTTGGAGGATCAGATTTTCTGAAGTATTGGACAGTCCTCGACCAGGGACAATCCAGACCCAGTTCCCCGGTCAGCCCGACCAGAGGACACAGTGCGACGCGAATCTCGGAGACCGGCCACATCAAAGCCGTGACCGACCACTTTAGCCCAGTAGCCCGTCTTAGCTCGGTCTTTCTTCCTGGATTGGGGTGAATGGCTCAGATATTCCGTGTCAGGTCGGCGGTATTTCTTTATTGTTGTTGTTGTTCGGCAGACCATTTGGTCGATCTCTTGAAGATCGACGTGTGGTCGGGGTAGTTTGGACTTTTCCCTTTGACACGTATCAATGTTCGAGGGCACTTTACAGGCTGGCTTCGTTGTATTGCGTGTGGCAGAAGATGAGGCAGAGTGATGTGACAAGCAGTCAGATGGCATGCTCATTTTCGGCGACGACAGTTTTGAGGCAGAGAACCCATCAATCAACCGGGAATCACGCGGAGAATGTCACGAGATCAGGGGAATATTGTTGTAACTCCTGGAGTATATAAAGAAGAGTTAGATTCGTTTAGCAAAATCTTGTAAAAGAATGGAATATTACTTGTAAAAACACCACAAACAAACAGCTCGGTTCCTTTTAGACCCGCCTCAAACAGGTTGGCCGAGCTCGTTTCGGTAATAAAAAGGCAACACTCCACTTTCTGCCGTGGACGTAGGTTGGACTTGCTCCGCCGAACCACGTTAAATACTCTTTGTCGATCTTTGTGTTTTTCTTGTCTTTTTGTAATATTTGCTTTTGGTTTCTCATAACCAAACAAATTCAAGGTTGAATGAGGGTTGTCTCGTGAGGGTTGTCTCGAAACCGCCCCTGGGACGAAAATCACCCGTCAACAGTTGGCGCCGTCTGTGGGGAGAGAACAAAAATCAACTTGCGTAGTAAGACAATGGCGGAAGGCGGAAGCTATGGGTCGTTGGAGAGTTCAGCAGCAGAGTGGTTTGGGAAAGAAAGACTGGATGAAGAGGAAATGGAATAGGAAGAAGCTGGTTAGAACGAAAAGGGGAAATGGTTTGTAAGGGGAATGAAGGTTGGCGATAGTGGCGAAAATGAGGGAAGAACGCATCAGGAGATGGGACAGTAGCAGTTCCCCTTTTTGAGTTGTAGAATGGAATGTAAAAAGGTTGGGCAACGATCACCCATTAGGACTGAGTTGTAGAATGAAATGTAATGACAAGGATGGGAGAATTGAGAATAAGAGAATTGTAGGAATTGAGAGAGTTGAGAAATTGGTGTGTTGAAATAATGAAAAATGACCATTATTTATAGAATTTTAGAATTTTTTTGATACCGAAAATACCCATAAATATAACATTTTTATTACCGTTATTAGGGGTATATTAGGAATTATATATTATATTTTTTTTTATGGTCGTTGGCCTTTTTTTATTTAGGGGCAGAGAGCCAAACGACTCTATGCCCCTTTCCCCAACGGCTACTAGCCATTGGGGTGTCCCCAACGGCTAATAGCCGTTGGGAGGGTTCCTATTGGAATCGTTGGAATTCGGTTCTAGCGGTTTCAACCGGTATTACGGTTGTTCCGGAATCGTTGCCAGGTCTATCCGAATGTGCTCCCCGCTTATTATGAAGTGGTCATCTAGGGTGATGCGGAGGGACCAGAAGCTGATGGCGGGCCACTCAAGAATCAGAGAGCAAATTGCCAATCGGAAACATGCATTGTCCAGAAATGCTCACGAAGCGTTCGGCACAATGGCCCATGTTAGCATGGTCCGAAATTTCGAAATCAAGTTCAGGCCAGAAGGATCCGAAGAAGCTCGGACTAGAAGATTTTTCGGACTCCGAGACAAGAACCATAAATGATTGTAAAAGCCTCTCTTAAAATGACCGGCAAAAAGTTGTAAGAATAGTAGCAGGTCCATTGAATATGAATAAAACTTTCTCTTTTGAATTAACAAACTTGTCCATTTTACATGTTTATTAATTGAATGCGAAAGATATGTTCAATATTCTTGGGATACGCTCGATGTGAATGGGTGATCGGTAGTTAGGAAGGGCACCAAGGTCGCGGCACGCCAATCCTGTGTGTCATTATCAAACCCACGGGTGGAAGTGTTCCGACCTGACTCTTTTCACCTTTGAGGATCCAGAACGCATCAATGGATGGGGTACATGTGGGAAAAACGCGAACCCATCGCGACACGCAATTCCCGGGTGTCATTATCAAACCCCCGAGGCTGGAGCGTTACTACCTCATAACTCGCATTTTTGAGGAGTAGCTCTGGTAAACCGGACCCAATGAGATTTTTTCCTCTGTGAGTTGGCTGGTGAATCCCATTGAGAACCATCGGAGCACATGGCATGGGGACGGCCGAATGGCCTCCATGACCATTGTGGTCCCGGGTAAACCGGACCCATGGAGGTTTCTTCCCCTGCGAGTCGGCTGGTGAGTCCCGTTGAGAACCACCAAGGGATGGCGCACACGGGGTGTCTTCGTCCCCCGTGGGGTATCTTCCTAACAGCCCTGGATCAGGAGAAGCATGACATGAGGAGCTTTCTGCCCTCATAGCGCTTGCAGGCTCCAGAGAGCCGCCCAACATGAGGAGCTTTCTGCTCTCAGGGTCTCGACCGTTCACCGATCCATAGCCCGGCTAGCCGGGATGCTGAATTGTAAGGTTCAAAATTATTTTTGGGAGGCACCGGGTAGGACACTGCCTCGGAGCACCCGATTTGTTATCTTTTTTGTTCTTTGTGGAGTATGTGCTAAGTCACCTCCATTGTGCTAAACTTGTTTTATTCCCATCTTTATTTTTGCTGATACCCGACAAAAGAATGCCCGCGCTGAGATCCGCGGAGCCTCAGAGGTTGAAATTCCTTCCCTCGTGATTAAGTCTCATATGTTCCACCAGCTCGAGGCTGGATTCGTTCCGCCGATGCTACTATGTTCCACCAGCTCGGGGATGGATTCGTTCCGCCGAGTCTGTTATTGTTCCACCAGCTCGGGGCTGGATTTGTTCCGCCGAGTCTGTTATGTTCCACCAGCTCGGGGCTGGATTCGTTTCGCTGAGTCTGTTATTGTTCCATCAACTAGGGCTGGATTTGTTCCGCCGAGTTTGTTACGTTCCACCAGCTCGGGGATGGATTCGTTCCACCAAGACTGCTATGTTCCACCAGCTCGGGGCTGGATTCGTTCCCCCGAGTCTGTTATGTTCCACCAGCTCGGGGCTGGATTCGTTTCGCCGAGACTACTATGTTCCCCAACTTGGGGCTGGATTTGTTCCGTCGAATCTGTTATGTTCCACCAGCTCGGGGTTGGATTCATTCTGCCGAGTCTCTTATGTTCCACCAGCTCGGGGCTGGATTCATTTCTCTGAGTAGACCCGGTCGGCGGTTCGGTTCCGGTTCCACAAGTATGGAACCGAAACATTGAACCGAACCGGAATCGACCGGTTCGATTCTGGTTCCGGTTCGGTTCCTAATTTTTTTTTTAAAATTTTGAAAATTAATTAAAATAAATGAGATTAATTTTATAAATAAAAAAATTTATTACATTGAAGAGCTTGAGCTTAAATTTTTAAAAATTTAAGTTGCCTACGTATCCTCCAATTGTGAGAGGAATCAAAGCTCACATAGTTCCATTACAATTTTAAGACATATCCCCTTTTTAAATTACAATTTTACAATTATCAATCATCATTATCAGTTGATCATTCGGCTCCGGTTCCGTTTGCACTTGTTGTTGCACTTGCAGAAGCATTATCGAACAAATCTTCAAAATCATCGGGGACATCTTCTTGTTGTCTCAGTTCAGCTCGAGTTCAATCATCCACACAAGCTGTTGCTTCTAGAGTGCTTGGATGTAATGAAGATCGCCTAGCCTCCAATATATTACCTCCCAAACTGAAGGCTTGCTCAACCGCAACGGTGGAAATAGGTGCTGTCAATATCTCTTTAGCAATAATTGATAAAACATGATATATATTTTGATGCTGGTTCCACCATTCAAGGATTTTAAAATTTTTACTGCATAAACTTTCATTAGAAAACTCAAAATTTGTAGATAAATAATTATTTAATTCAGGGTTATTAGTTGTCGTATCCCTAGCTTTTTTATTTCGTTGCAATAACCAACGATCCCCTGCTAAGTCTTGTTTGAATTACCGGTTCGCTACTACTAGGTTCACCTAATGTTCCTAAGTTATATCTTAAAATATAATCATTAAATAAAATAATTAAATCATTTCTTAATTTCCTCATTAATCTTGTAATATCAATTTCATCTAATATTCCTAAATAACCATAATAAGCTTGTAAAGCACCATTCAAACCTTTTAATTTAAATTTGGGATAAAAAACAGCAGCAATAAGATAAAGTAAAAAAATTTCTCTAAAATAATTCAATCATTTTACCTTCATAACAGTAATGGCTTCTAACAAAATAATATCATTAGGATCGCTACTGTCAACATGAACAAGCTCATCGAGAGTGCCAACAATATTTAAACTCTCAAGAAGAAATAAATGTGCTGTAGGATAATAAACACCACTAAAAACTAAAGTAGCATCATTAAAAACTCTTAAAATATCTAAAAAAAATTCACAAATATCCCATTGACTAGGATAAAGTGTGACATTTTGAACATGTTGAGAAAAAAACTACATAATGCATCTTTGTATTGAAATGCTTGACATAAAAGAAAATAAGTTGAATTCCAACGTGTTGGAACATCTCTTGAAAATTTAATCGGTTTAATACCATTTATTTTACAAAAATTCGTCCATTCTCTCCTAACTTGAGAATATGACCAAATACAGTTAAGTGCCGTTTTAATTGGATCAAGAAAATGTGATAATAATTTTAGACCGTCTTGCACACATAAGTTAAGGACATGACATGTACAACGAATATGAAAAAACCGACCCCCTAAATTTGGTTGACATATTTCTTTTAAATCATTGATGGATGCAGTATTTGCAGATGCATTATCAAATCCAATTGTTAAAATTTTTTCTACTAAACCATATTCATCAAAAATTACCTTCATTATTCTATAAATATTATGTGCAGTATGTTGGTCATCAAAAACTCTAAATGCAATAAGTCATTTTTGCATGGTAAATGATGCATCAATCCAATGACAAGTCACATTCATGTATGAGTGTGTTTGCCAATGGTCACTCCAAATATCAGAACATATAGAAATACGACATTTCATCTCTTTAAATATTTCATTTAAAATAATTTTACCATCTTTGTATAATTTAAAAATATGACGTTTTGTTGTGTTTCGAGTAATTCTACATGCAGCAGGATTTAAAGCATTATGCACGTAATTAGTAAAATGAAGTTTTTCACCAAAACTTAAAGAAAGATGTGTCAAACAAGTTAATTTCGCAAATTATTCTCTATTTGTTGCATCAGATTATTTAAATAAATCTACAGCACTCGTACCTCTACTAGATGATGCGTACCTGGCCATTTGAGTTTGTGTCATATCAATGCCAAATTCAACCGGATGATGTTTTTCCATGTGCTTGATCATATTGCCCTATCCACCAGAAAATTTATAGATAACCCCACAATAGTTGCAAATTGCTCGTTGTGAATCATCTTCTAGGCGTTCCAAATTAAAATGAATTTTGAAAATATCTGAGGACCGAGCCTTAACTTATCTTCTCCGTGATTGTGCACTGACACTAGGGCCGCTCTCTTGGGTTGGCATATTTGACATTATGTTCTCAGATGAGCTTGCCATTTTTCGTTTGAGAAATTAAGAAGAAAAATAAGAAAATTGAATAATTGTTAAAATTTTAACAAATTAACAACTAATTGAATTGAGATTGATAATAAGAGAATTGTATGAATTGAGATTGAGAATAAGAGAATTGTAGAAAATGAGAGAGTTGAGAATTTGATGTGTTGAAATAATGAAAAATGAATCATATTTATAGATTTTTAGAATTTTTTTGATACCAAAAATGCCCATAAATATAACCGTTTTATTACCGTTATTAGGGATATATTAATAATTTATATTTTAATTTATAAATTTTTTAATAATTTTTTTTTTAATTATTGGGGTAGGGAACGGCTAGTAGCCGTTGAGGTAGGGTTCCTATTGGAACCCTACGGTTCCAACCGGAACCGAACGGTTCCGGTTGGAACCGTAGAACCGGCACCGGTTCCGACCGGTTTGAGTTGGGGACGAACCCCAACCGAACCGGTCGCCAACGGTTCCGGTTCGGTTCCGGTTCCGAACCGGAACCGTAGCCGGGTCTATCGCTGAGACTATATTATTCTGCCAACTCGGGGTTGGATTTGTTCCGCCGAGTCTTTTATGTTCCACCAGCTCGGGGCTGGATTTGTTCTACCGAGTCTCTTATGTTCCACCAGCTTAGGACTGGATTCGTTCCACCGAGGCTATATTGTTCCACCAGCTCGGGGCTAGATTCGTTCCGCCGAGGCTATATTGTTCCACCAGCTCGGGGTCGGGTTACGTCCCACCGAGAGACTTATCATCGGCTTGGGGCCGGAACGTCTCCCCCCATGGATAGGCATCAGAATCCTCAG